>CM021109.1:240919075-241369897 GCA_007115665.2 Sequoiadendron giganteum
GTATCTTGCCATGATTGAAGATAGGCTCAAAATGGAATGCCTTAAAGAAATGTGGTAATGTGTCTTGCCATGGGGTGATCCACAATATTGGTTTACAATTTTTTCCAAGGCAAATTGGACACCAAACTAATTTATTTTAACTAAATATTCACTTTAGGGCTCCTACCATGCTTGGAGTTCTTGGTGAGGAATTTGAAGATGATGAAAACTAGTGATTTGTGATGTTTTGTCTATAGATTCTAAATATATTTTTTTCTTTTTTTGGAATCAGATTGCACTTATTTTTCCATCTCCTTCAAAAACTAGTTTAAAAAAAAAATAGGATTTTTAAGGAGTGACGTTCACCGTATACAACATAACGTTTTTTGTATGAAGGATAAAATTCTTTTTTTTTTTAATTTAGTTTTGTAACTACAATATCTAGCACTTTCATTTGGTTTTATAGTGTTTTATTGAATATTTTTTCCTCAATCAAGTTTCGAAGTCAAATCTATTACAATTCAGACATAGACGGACTGTATACAACATAATGTTTTTTGTATGTATCGAAATTCAATTTTTTTTTTTTAATGGATCAAGGACATCAATACCCAGCCCGAACATATTTTTCAAAATTTTCTTTTGATAACGTGCTATTTTTCCACATGTGCAGAACAAAGAGCTTGATTTTTGGTTTAAAACCTATGTTTAATAAAACTAAAAAAACATATACATAATAAAACAAAAACATATTAAAATTATATTCATTGGATAGATCATTCTAAGGACTACCATAATATTTTAAAATAAATTTTAAATGAATTCATTTGATCCCCAAGGTAAATCAAAGTGATTTTTGCTCCATTTTGATAGGTGTAAAGGAGACTCATTTATAGGTACGGTTTAAAACTAGCAAGGTTCTATCCAAGGGGGTTTGATCTAAGGTGGTTTGATCAAACCCTCTTCAACCAGAATCCTTAAAATGGAACTTTCAAAGGCTTAAATCATTATATTTTCTAAAATATGATTTACGTAAAAATCAGAGTTCTCTCGAGAAATTGTAAACCCGACTTTATGGGATTGACCATGATTTTTCTATGATGAATTTTCTCATGTTGCCCCTACCTTGTCAACCCTACCACATTGGCAAGCTAGCGAGCTCACTAGCTTGCCAATGCTACCACATTTTGTATAAATGTCGACGAAAACATTAATGTCAAAAAAATCACATGCCTTGTCCATGCTTCCATTTTTAGTCTATCTTGCTATCAAGGCATGCCACATGATCAAATTTATTTATGGAATTCCATCCAAAAAATCATATGAGACCCCATTTCTATGAGGAATTTCCTCATGCAGCCCCTACCTTGTCAACCCTATCGCATTGGCAAGCTAGTGAGCTCACTAGCTTGCCAATGCTACCACATTTTGCATACATTTCTATAAAAAAATTAATGCCAAAAAATTCACATGCCTTGTACATGCTTCCATTTTGATCCTATCTTGCTATCAAGGCATGCCACATGACCACATTTATTTAAGTCATTCTATCCAAAAAATCATGTAAGCATTGGTAAGCTAGTGAGCCCCTACCTTGTCAACCCTACCGCATTGACAAGCTAGTTAGCTCACTAGATTTCCACTACGGTAGGGTTGACAAGGTAGGGGCAACATGCCTCATAGAAATGGGGTGTCATGGTGATCTATGAGGCATTTTCTCACGCTGCCCCTACCTTGTCAACCCTATCACATTGGCAAGCTAGTGAGTTGACTAGCTTGTCAATGCGGTAGGGTTGACAAGGTAGGGACAACATGAGACAATGCCTCATAGAAATGGGGTCTCATGGTGATGTACATCACCACGATACCCCATTTCTATGAGGTATTTTCTCTTGCTACCCCTACCTTGTCAACCCTACCAAATTGGAAAGCTAGTGTTTTATCAATAAAGATGAAAACCAAAATAGTTTTAAAGATCTATCAATGTGGGAGGAGTATATTCCAATTTTGTAGAGACATGTATGGAAAAATTGGTAGCATAGAAAATGAAATCAGTTGTTGACAAGGTAGGGGCAACGTGAGAAAATTCCTCAAGGAAATGGGGTCTCACGATACTCTACATCATCGTGAGTCCCCATTTCTGTGAGGCATTTATTCATGTTGCCCCTACCTTGTAAACCCTACCACATTGACAAGCTAGTGTTTTGTCAATAGAGATGAAAACCAAAATAGTTTCAAAGATCTGTCAATGTGGGAGGAATATATTCTGATTTTGTAGATACATGTACGGAAAATTTGGTAGCATAGATAATACAATCAGTTGTTTGATAAAATGCACATCACCATGAGACCCCATTTCTTTGAGGCATGTCTTCAAATAGTTGATTGTATTCTCTATGCTATCTGATAAAATGATTTGGTAGACATGTATGGAAAATTTGGTAGCATAGACAAGGAAATTAGATGCTTGGTATATCTATTTGACAAAATATCTCAATGGGATATGTCCTCGTGGGCTAGAATGATTGCAAGATATGCAAAAAATAGATTTTCAACCATATGCAATTTGTAGGTGTAAAACCAAATTCAACTACAATTTCCAACATCCCCCATTCCTATACCAAAATGAAATCTTTGGAGAGTGGTATACACATCCATAGTAAAGGATTGATAAATGATGTATTATTTTACTTATAAATTTTATCATATATGTGTGTGTGTGTGTGTATAGAAAATGTGGAAGCATACACAAGGTAAGTCAATTGTTTAACAAAATGCCTCAAAGAGATGTGGTTTAAAAATGTAATTGGAAAGTGTAAAGAATTATGTAATTTAAAGTGTGCATTGACAAGATAAGGTTGTAATGACAAACAAACAATGATCATCATGGAATATGCAAAATAAAAAAATCAAAGAAAACCAAAATAGAATGAAAGAAAATGTGTAAAGACTTAAAATACCTGAAAATTTTGAGTTTCGAATGGAGGACTTCTACGCTTTTTTGTAGCCTTTTCTTCTTCTTTCTTCAAACTCCTCAACAATTTGACTTTTTCAAAAGTTTTTTCCCCTCCAAACTTCAATTATATATCACTCTTCAATGGAATTCAGACTTGAATTGATATTATATGCCTTTCAACTTGAAAACTCTTCTATTTCATGCAAAGGTGGTGGAATGTGAAAAAATTGCATGCACACTTCACAAAATCATCAAATAGTATAACCAAGAGAATATGTAGAATGTGGGCCTTGAGATCATGGGTATATTGAGTTTTTATCTATTTTTAGAGCAAGACAAAATGTGCTCACGTTATAACGTGGGTGAATTATGTCTTGCTAAAATAACAACCATATCTCTACTACTTCAAAATGAGCTTGCATTATGAGAATGTTTATTTTTTATGTTTCTTTTCTCTCTCTTTCTCTCTATCCCCTACCCTCTACCATTAAACACTTAAATCCTCTACCCTCTACCCTCTATCTCCCTCCCTCTCTCTCCCCCTCTTTGTCATCTCTCTCACTCACTCACTCACTCACTCACTCCTATCTCTATCCCCTCTACCCTCTACCCTTAACCCTCTACCCTCTCTCTTTCTCACTTCAAGTCTCTCTCTCCTACCCCCTCTCCCTCTCTCAAGTATCTCTCTATATCACTCACTCCTATATCTCTTCCCTCTACCCTTAACCCTCTCTCTCTCTCAAGTCTCTCCCTCCTACCCTCTCTCCCTCTCTCACTCACTCCTTCTATCTCTCTCCCCTCTACCCTCTACCCTCTACCATTAAACACTTAAACCATCTACCCTCTACCCTCTCTCTCTCACACACTCCCTCTATCTCTCTCCCCTCTCCCTTCTACCCTCTCTCTCTCTCACTTGCTCCCTCTATCTCTCTCCCCTCTACCCTAAACCCTAAACCCTAAACCCTCTACCATCTACTCTTAACCCTATACCCTCTCTCTCTCTCTCTCCCCCTCTACCCTTAACCCTTAAACCCTATACCCTAAACCATCTATCGTCTACCCATTGATGGTGTTTTATGCACAACAAAAACTCAGATAGAATATGATATCCTATCTCTCTTGAAAGGTAAATCCCTATGAAAAAAGAGATAACCCCAAGGTCTCTAATGTCAGGTCTTGAAAATACAAATAAAACAACTCAGAGATAATTTGAAAATACTAGTAATCACAAAGGGAACTTACTACAAGAAAATTTTGAACTCGAATTTATCATATCTTGCAATACGATGATACTTCAAATCCTAAATCTAACTTGGATAATAAAAGAAATATCAAAAGAGATAAGGGTTTTAGAGAAAGTTTTAAGACTACTTCTAATTCTAAGATTGAAAATGCAAATGATAAAATGCTTGAAATAGAACAATCCCTCAGAAACTAATTCATGTTTGACCCAGATAAATCTGCAATCTGACAGAAATAGTGCAATCTTCTAAGGAGTTAAATATTTTCAGATTATGCATATTCATTCAAGACAACCCTATTGCAATTGAAATGAACAAGAATTCATAATCGAACTAAGCCCAATTTTAAGTCTAGGCTAACTTTACAAAACAACTAACAATCAGTCAATTGGAAAAAGTATGGATAAGAGATTGTTGCAAACACTTCAAGCATCAAACCCTAAACATCATCAAATCATCTAACATCAAATAAACTTAAGCAATTTTAAAGATAGAATATCAAGAACCATGCCAAATAGAACTCAACACAAGGAAGGCACCAAATCACAATGTCTTTACTTACATTAAATCATCCAAAGTGGCAACAATTCTAGTCTTCTGTTACAACACTTGCTTGAAAGATAAAAATAAATCCTAACTCTAATTCTCGCTCTTATCACAATTCGCTCCAATGTAAAATTGTCTAACTCTCTAAAAATGAGGCATAATGCCAAAATTATAGAAAACACCCAAAGACATGTTAGCCAAATTAGGTTTACAATAACAAATAGCCAAAAATAGGTCGGCCAAGATGAATTCAAAAATAACATGAAATGTGCATTAAATGCACCAATTTCATCCAAGTCGGCCTAGGATCGCCAACATAACCCTGTCCAATGCATGCGAAAGAAGAGGAGGAATAATAGGGAAGCAAAAATCCCGATGAGGCATTGCATTAAGTACCCTCTCCTTTCTCGTTATCTTGACTTTCCCTATCTTGTATCATCAAAAATACCTTCTCCAAGTCAGAAATAGGTGGCATAACTAACACCTTCATTATTCTTTCCATGGACTTAATGTCGTCCCTTGATTTCTTGACCACCTTATCCCAGTCCACCTTTAGGGTCTTGTATTTATCAATTACTGCAATGTAGGTAGCTGCATCATCCAATAGATGTTCGGTGAACTAACCCTCATTGACTGGAGAATACACCTCTCGCCACCATTTCCTCAACTACTCCAAGCTCAGATGCTTCGGCACAAACCTCTTTCTCCTTGTCATAACCTCGAAGAAGGAGATGCATTTGTTGTAAATTTCAATCAAGGCATCCTCAATCTACCTCCCCTTCTTATGCACCTTCTTCAAAACCCTTTGCCCTATCTACAAAACTTCAAACCATTCACAGGGTTCTGTTACTTTGGAAGAAGGAAGAATTCCATCTCCCACTAGCTTCTCCTCAGTGTAATCCATGATGATTTTAGTCTTTTGCAGCAAAAGATCCATATCTTTCCTTGTCCCTAGACAATACATTCTTCAACCAGTCTGTCGATCTCATAGCATCCCCAATAGTTGATAAAATATCCTTTACAGAATTGTCTCCCTGAGTTTGCACTCCCTGTAACCAACCCATTGTAACATGGGTAGTGACCTTGATCCTTTATAACTCAGTAATTATTTCTTGCGGCAGGAAGCCTACAACAGATGATGAGGAGCTAATGGATTGCAAGGGTTTCATCAACTCTTGCAGATATCTTTTAAGTTTGTCATTCTCCTTCTTCAATTCTTGCTTGGTCTGCACCTCCTTCCTTAATCGACCAAGGATTACAGAACTGGAACCCTCATATTCTTCAATATCTTGTTCCATGGAAGCATGCCCTAGGTTGAAATTTTTCACATTGTAATCATTCCCAGTCACATTATCCTTATTACTGTCAAGAGTAGGAGTAGCGATGTGGACCACTCTGTTATTTGCCTCATATCTCTCAATTTTGGAAATAACCCTGGCTTTTTTCTTTACTTTTTCCTTTCATATGTTTTCCGGTAATTCATCCCAATTGGGAGGAGTATCATCCACCATTATTTTCTTACTTTTCTACTCCTTGTCCAACCATTCTGGGACTGTGGGATCCGACTGTACATTATCTTGCCCTACTGCATCTTGTTGAAATTTGGATGCATCTTCATCCAAACATTGCTTCTTGGGAATCTTCTCAGCTGTATCTTCCTTTCCCATATCATGCTCCCCTTTTTCATGCACTAGTGAGGAAATCTTAGTTGGTATCTCCTCCTTCTGAGGAGGTCTATCCTCATAAGCCACCAAAGGAGACTGCAAAACCTTCTCCATTTCTGCCTCAGCATTATAGAGTTCTCCCTCTTGGAATTCTTCCTCTCCCTGATCTTGGGGATCCTCAACATCCTTTGATTCATATGCAATATTGCTAGTGTCATGAGAAGGAGGGACATCTTCATGCTCAGTGACAAGAACAGTCATGGAACACTTCCCTCTGGTGCAACATCCTTGGGAGATGGAGTCCTTGATCTCCTGGTATATACCTATGTCTTCTCTCCCGATCTCTCTACCTCTACCACCGGGGGTTCAACTTCTTTATATGCCTTAGAGGTTTCCATCTCCTTATGTGAAAACCTCACAATTCTCCTTTTCTTGGGCAAGGGAATACTGGCATCCCCTTCTTCTTTTTCTTCTTCATCTTCTCATCCTTTTTCTTCTTCGAGACATGCTTTCTTTTCTTGGCTATAGGATTTCTTTGCTTCCTTGCTTCCTCTACCTGAACATATTTAATTTTAATCTTGAAAGGAGATCCCACTTTAGTTTTACCTTTGGTGTCCTTCTTAGGTGATTCCTCAAAAGCGGAGTGAGACTCCAAGTCTTCCATTAGATCATAGGTGCACTGCACACCCTCGCTCTCCAACTCCAATATCTTGTGCCCGAGCCATAGCTTGGTGTACTTGATTACTGGAGTCATGATTTGTTCTAATTATGTCTTCTCTTCCTCCAACCAATCCAGTTCTCCAACTAGCTTATCCTTCATAGCTTCAAAGTTATGGCCTTGAACCAAATTTCCATCCTGCTCAACCTCATCTGGAACGGCCTTTATGTTGTATAGCCAGACCAAGTTCACTGGTAGCCTAGAGAACTTCTTCCTTCTGACTTCAAAATCATCATTGATGTTAGCCCAATAGTCCTTTATGTCATCCTTGTGACTATATTCTCTGCTGGCATTCTTTTGTGCTTCACCAGGTATGTCAAATTTGGATCTCTTGGAGTGGAAGGAAAGACCAAGAGTACTCATCTCTTTTTCAGAAGCATGGGCTGAGTTAATAGAAGGGAATGCCTCACAACTACCTATTCTCAAAGGAAAGTCCCCACCAAATCCAGTCTTGTGCTTCTCCTTCTTCACAATTATATCAAAGTCATAGATATTTCTGGTGACCTCCAGAAGTACAACATGATCTATGGGGTACCTAGGGAGTTTCTATGGACCCCTCTGGCAACCATCAATTCTGATGTATGAAAAAGTGGGAAACTGGATAAACCAGGCTCCAAACCTCTTAATTAACTCCTTGGCACCATCTAAAATCCAAACATGTTCTGCACCCTCAAATAACTTGGTGATGTACATGGTGAATGCATCATTCACCCTCCTATAGCTTGTGCCACCCAAGTTTAATTGTGGGTACACTTCATAAATTATATCCTACCCAAACACACTCCTTGTGCTTAGTTGCTTGTATGGGTGATATCTTGCAAGTGCATACACCAAATAGGAGATCATTGTGAAGGTCTTTGTCTGTGAAACATTACACATCTGCTCATGTATCATTGCACTTAAAATGCCTGCCTAGTGGTAGTCCATACCTTGCTTGATCCTTGCAATGACATGGAACATCCAATTCTCAAAAATTCCTACACTTTTCAATCCCACTACCCTGTTGAGGAGTGTGATAACATCATAGTATTCCTTCCTGAATTTAGCTCTAAACAACTGCTTGGGTAACTTGGAGAAGAGGGACTTGGGTTTCTCCAACGAAGAATTGACGACCAGCTAGGATTTGATGACATTCTCTTCATAATAATTCTTTGCTATATCAATATCAAAGGCTACAACATGAGACCTATCAGGCATGTCAAAAGTTTAAGCAATGGACACAGGGTTAAGATTTTCCACAATTCTTCCTTGAGGACCAACTATCCTCTGTGTGCCCCTGTCATAATGCTTGGCACATTCAAGCACCAGCTCATAACACTAGATTGTAGGAGGAAATCCAGCCACATGTACCAACCCCAATTCCAATGTTCTTTTGACCAACAGAGAGAGATTCTGTGTTTCCATTCTTTCCTTAAATTACTCATAATCCCATAGCCCAATGTTTGTATCAGTGATCCCTTACCAAATTGAGGTCAACTTGCTCTCAGGGACTCTGGTCTTCAAATCCATATTAACCCTCTCTGCCTCAGAGATAGCTGAGCCCTCAAGATTTGGATTCATTTTCTTACCCTTGCTCTACCCAGCAATAGCCTAACTTGATTCCGCCTACATACAACAAAGACACCAAAATAAGATCCATCATAGCAAAGATTTCAATTAGATCCATCACAAATGATATACCCAGTCCTTAAAAAAATCCCATAGTAAGAAAAATCCCCCAAAAACTCCATAAGAATCACTTATTGTAAAGTTTGGGTTTTCAACCCTCTCGCGGAATTCGGGCTGGAGAGGAATTCTCGACCAGACGGAATCCAGTGAAATGATCACAAAGAAACACCCAATCCATCATTTGATCAATCAAATTAACCAAGAAACCACATGATACATCTTAGAACAAGTTAAATCAATCATGAAATGCATAATTATTAACCAAACTTTCATACATTCTTTTAATCTCCATTTTCATTAAGATTTCGAGGAATTCCGCCTTAGACGGAAATTGACAAAAATGACAAAAATTTACAAATTCTGGGAAAATGAAAGGACCAAGAAATTCTATGGAAAATCTCGAAGGCACACAATTTCATGAAGTTAATGCAATTTTCACACTTTGAGTCCATTTTCAAGAAATCGATAAGGCGATGGATAATGCGGGGAAATCCTGAGATAAAGGAAATCTGTGAGGGGCTCAAAAACCCAAAATCTTTGACTTCATCAGGATTTCGCCTCGATCAATCAAATGATTAAGAAGTTGGAGATTTATCCCATGATTCAGATCGATTATAATGCAAGATGAACAATCTAGGTTCAAATCGATCAAAATAAGATCCACTCAACAAGAGGGAGGATTTCAATAGAGGAAACCCTAGGAAATCACCATGACAACACAACTCAGATCTCGATTTGTTATCTTCATTTCACTATTCCTCACAGGACTCAACTCATGATAGGGAGATTATCAAATTAGATGATAGCAACTGATCGCACTTCACCCATTACATGGTTTTATCATGGGTCGAGGAGTTTCAGGTTAAACCAGAGCACAGAATAGGGGAGCTCAAATTTAAATAGATGGAGGCAAAGCAATGGAAAACCTGCTCAAATTACAATCATGCAAAAGGAGAGGAGACACGAGCCATGAGGAAGGAAATCAAGCCAACAATTGGCGACCCAAGCACTGCTACCAGACCATACCACATCGATATCCTGACTCAAAGCATACACCCACACAAACTTTAAAGAAGATTCAATTCGTTTATCAAAAGGTAGGGTATCATGTACATACCATGAGGGCAAAGAAATCAAGGTAGTGACAGTCGACAAGAGACCCATAAAATTAGGGAAGAACACAAGCAATCACAAGAAAGCTTGACTGTAACCCTCGACCACGAGCTCAAACGCACAATTCAGCAGCATCAATCGAAAATCAAACTCCTCAAATATCACAATAACGAAAATGACATAAACCTCCTCATAAAATGCAAATAAAATCAATAAAGGCAAACTGCAAGACTGTACGAGGCACTTAAACGCAACGACAAGACAGCGAATGCAGGAATCCAAAGGCATGACGGAATCTCAGGAAAATCCAATCCATGCGTAATTCTGCGAAGTCCCAAAATTTCCGAAAATGATACAAATAATCCTCCATCAGGTTCCCATGGTGTCCGGGGAATTCCACCTCGGGGGAATTTTCTTGAAAATAGAGAAAAACCTGAGATGGATCCCAGAATGCAAAATTTTCAAAGTGCTTCCCTCAAGGGGCATTTACACAAGTAGGATAACCACTTGGGAACATTCCAAGGCAACCAAATACTCAAAACCAAAGGGGACAAAACACCAAGAATGAAAGAAAAAAAGAGCAAGAAAGAGGGTCCCTACTTTCAGTGGGGCGTGTGTGCAAAAAGTGCAGAACACTACCCTTAACCCTCTACGCTTAAACCCTTAACCCTCTACCCTCTACCCTTAACCCTTAAACCCTTAAACCATTTACCCTCTACAATTTATCTCTCTTTGACTCCCTCCCTCCCTCTCTCTCTCTCTCTCAAGTCTATCCATCCTACCCCCTCTCCCTCTCTCAAGTCTCTCTCTCTCACTCACTAACTCCCTCTATCTCTCTCCCCTCTCCCCTTAACCCTCTACCATCTATCTCTCTACCCTCTATCTCTCTCCCCTCTCCCCTTAACCATCTACCATCTATCTATCTACCCTCTAACTCTCTCCCAATCCTCTATCATCTATCTCTCTCCCACTTCCTCTCTCTCTCTCTCTTACTCCCTCTCTCTCTCTCTCCCCTCTACCATTAACCATATATACTAAACCCTTAACCCATAAACCATAAACCATTAAACCCTCTACCCTAGCTTGCCAATTTGGTGAAATTGGAAATGTAGTGGCCTATTTGAAAAAATGGGTCCAAGAAATGGGGTCTCTCGGTGATGTAAATCACCAAGAGACCCCATTTATTGGACCCATTTTTTCAAACAAGCCAATTTAAATCCTCAACCCTTAATCCCTCAACCCTCAACCCTCAACCCTTAAACCTTAAAACCTCAATCCTTATACCCTCTACCCTATACATTAGACCCTCAACCCTAATCCTTCAACCATATACCCTCAACCATATACCCTAAACCCTTTGCCCTTAACCCTCAATGCTAAACCCTTAAACCCTAAACCCTTAAACCTTCTACCCTCTACCCTCAACCCTAATCCCTCAAACCTATACCCTCAACCCAATACCCTAAACCATCAATATTATAGGTCCTCAACCCTATACCCTTAATTATCAACTCTAAACCCTTAAACCCTTAAACCCAAGTAAACTCTCTACCCTAATCCTTCAACCCTCAACCATTAATCCCTCAACCCTAATCCCTCAACCCTATACCCTCAACCCTCTACCTCAACCCTCAACCATTAAATCCTCTGCCCTCTACCCTCTACCCTATATATTAAACCCTCAACCCTCAATTATAAACCCTCAACCCTCAACCCTTAAACCCTAAACCCTCAACCCCTATACCCTCTACCCTATACATTGGACCCTCAAACCTAATCCTTCAATGATATACCCTCAAACCTATACCCTAAACCCTCTACCCTCAACCCTTAACCCTAAACCCTAAACCTTTAAATCATAAGCCCTTGAACCTTCTACCCTCTACCCTCAACCCTATACCCTCAACCTAATACCCTAAACCATCAACCCTATAGGTCCTAAACCCTATACCATCAATTCTCAACCCTCTACCCTATACATTGGATCCTCAACCCTCATATATCTTTTCCCTCCCTCCTCTTATCTCCTCTCTATCTCACTTATCCCTCCATCTCTCCCTCCCTCCATCCCTCCCTCTCTACCCTAATACCTCAACCCTATACCCTCAACCCTTGCACCCTTAAACGCTCAACCCTAAACCCTAAACACTCAACCCTTAGCCCTTAAACTCTAAACCCTTAAACCCTCTACCCTCTACCCTCAACCCAATAACCTCTACCCTTAACCCTAATCCCTCAACCCTAATCCTTGAACCCTTAAACCCTTAAACCCAAGTAAAATTCATACCGTAATCCATCAACCCTCAACCCTCTACCCTCAACCCTCAACCCTTAAACCCTAATCCCTCAATGCCTATGCCCTCTACCCTCTACCCTCTACCCTATACATTAGACCCTCAACCCTATACCCTCAATCCTCTACCATCAACCTTAAGCCCTCAACCCTTAAACCCTAAACCCTTAAACCCTCCACTCTCCACCCTCTACCCTATACATTAAACCCTCAACCATCAACCCTTAATTCCTCAACCCTCAAGCCTTAAACCATAAACCCTCAACCCCTATACCCTCTACCCTATACATTAAATCCTCAACATAATGCTTCAACCATATACCCTCAAACCTATACCCTAAACCCTCAACCCTAAACCCTTTAACCCTAAACCCTTACACCTTCTACCTTCTACCCTCAACCCAATACCCTCTACCCTCAACCCTAATCCCTCAACCCTATACCCTCAACCTAATACCCTAAACCATCAACCCTATAGGTCATCCACCCTAATCCCTCAACCCCTATTCCTTTCTCTTTATCTAAACATCTCACCTCTCTCTCCCTCCCTCTATCCTACCCTCTCTAATTTTCTCTATCTACCCTCTCCCTCTTTCTACGCACCTCTCACTCAATCAATTCCTACCACTCTCTCTCACTCCATCTATCTATCTCTCTCTATCTCCCTCCCACTTCCTCTTCGTCACTCCCTCTCTCTCCCACTTCCTCTCTCTCCCTATCTCTCAGGTCTCTCCCTCCCACCCACTCTCTCTTAGGTCTCTCCCTATGACACCCTACCTAGGTAACCCTCTCTCTCTCTCCCCCCCATCTCTATCTATCCCTCCCACCCTACCTAGATAAGTCCCTATCACTCCACCCCCTATCTCTCCCTCTATCTCGCTCCCTTTGTCTCCCACTCCCTCTCTCTCGCACTCCCTCTCACTACGTATCTCTCAAGTCTCTCCCTCTCACCCCCATCAAACTCTCAAGTCTCTCCCTCTGGAACCCTACCTACATAACTCTCTCTTTCTTTTTGTCTCTATCTCCCTCTCCCCCCTCTCTCTCTCAATTCCCTCTCTCCCACCCTCCTCTCTCCCTCTCTCTCTCCCTCTCCCTGTCCCTCTCCCTCTCCCTCTATCCCTCCCACCCTACCTAACTAAGACCCTCTCAACCCCTTCTCTCCCACTCCCTTTCTCTTAGTCTCTCCCTTCCACCCCATCTCCCTCTGTCAAGAATCTATCTCACTACCCCTCTCTCTCTCTCTCATCTCTCTCCCTCCCTCTCTCCCTCCCACCCTACCTAGACAATTGTCTCTTTCTTAAACTTATCCCTCCCTCTAAAGACATACATACATACATAAATACATACATGCATTCAGAAAAGTATGCATACATACATACATGTACATACAAACATACAAATATATAAACATACATTCAATAGAGTAGAATTTAACATAAAGCAAGATATAATGCAAGCGTGTTATAAACGTGCTTGTGTTGTGTCTTGCTAGACATGCCCCACAAAAACACAAAAATCCATGTCAAAACTAGATATAGTGCAAGCATGTTATAACGCGCTTGTGTTATATCTTGCTTTGGGAATTCCCAAGCCTTAGGCTTGGTATTTTCTTGGGAATACCAACCCAAAGGCTTGGAGGGCCTTCCCAACAACCAGAGACGTGTTTTTGCAAATTCTACAATATTTCGCATAATCGAGTTCATGCTCATCATCAAGATTGCACATGTTTCAATGTCGAACAAATCAAACACCTAGGTAATGTTAGGCTCTCTCTTAACTATCCAATGATGTAATTTTTCTCACTTTTTGACAATGTTAAGCCTTTGGTCTATAATTTCTTTTGTTTATGTGTCTCTTTTTTGGAAAAAAAGTAGTGTTTGGTGTTTTTTTCGTTATAAATTAACTGTTCATCAAAATTTCAAATAAATTACATTTTTAGAAACTAGACTCCATTCTACATTTTTTTTTTTTAAAAGAAGAAAATTTCAATTAGTTTCCAAAATTTGTAGGGGTAGCACAACCAAAATTCTATTTTTTAGGAAGTGTCCACTTTGAAAATTAGTAAAAAATCAAATATTCACTAAAAAATTATCTAAAAAATCATGCATCAACTACATACTCTAAGCTAATTTCTTACTGAAGTGATTTTAAAAATACTAAAAAAAAGTTCACCATGCTAGGTATACACAAAAGTTGCTATGTTATGTTTGTCTAACAAAAAGAACACCAATTTCTGTGCATCCCTCTTTTGAACCCCTTAATCTCAACCATTTTCAAAATAAATTAGTAGTTTAGAAAGTAGATTCGGAGCAATACGATCCTTTTTTTGTTGCATCTCAAAATTTTGAGTGTAACTATCTTCAATTTCACGTCCAAGGTCAGTATTTCCTGATTTTAGAAAAAAAGTGGCCACTTAAGCCCCCTTTTTGGCCCCCCATATTTTTGCACTTACCCATGGATGTGAGGAGAAGTGATATCCCTACATTCTATCTATAATAAATTATAAACAATTTCAGAAGGTTTAGAGTCAAATGATGTTTTATGAGGTTTTTAACCTAAAAGGGCTTTCCCAATACATACATATGTATAAAAAACACATACATATGTGTGTGTATTTTATAATGTTTTAAATATGTATATTCTATAATTCTCATTTTATTTATTTTATATATTAATTGTAGTGATTAGCAACCTAAGATCTTTTTTTTTTATAGAAGTAGGTGTGATTGAAAATATTCTAAGATTGGAAAAGATCGAATTAGTCTAAAATCCAATAGATGTAGGAAAATTTAGATTATATAAAATTTTGCTCTTTTTTAAATGATAAAACATGATTCTATAACTAATAAAAAAACTAAAATATGTTGTTAATACTAGAAATGAACATAACATCCATATGAACCACAATATTGAAGATGTAGCAAGTTTTAGTATCCCTACTTAGGTAGGATACCAAATTACACATTGGAAGTTTTGAAAAACCTTAGTTCAACCTTTCTTTGATAATGAATATGTAGTACACTCAATGACACCCTATCATCCATCTCTCCTTAAAAACAAATTAGTTCATTACTATGCAATGACTAGAGATTGTTATAGAATCTAAGGTCATTTAAATGGGATAAAAATAAGACATGGTGAAAAAATATTAAAAATACACATTGTATAGAATAAATCTAGCCACCCCTTGAATCTATGGTACCAGAGGGTGTGTTGTGCCAGTTCCACTAGTCATGTGATTTTTTTTTACCAGGCGCACTATAGTTTATAGGGGGGCAGATACCTGACCAATTCCCACAGTCTAAAAAAAAGAATAAATCTAAGTACATATCTCATTATGATCTTTTCAAAAGTTTCCAAATACAAGTGTGAATGAGAAATATTTTAATGAGTCATGGTACAATCAAGTTGAACCAAAAATATCAAGTAGTCACTATAGAGTTGAGTACATGTAGATATACATGAGGCAAGAAGCATGAAATAAAGAGTTTTACAATACAAAGGGAAAGAAAAAACAAGAGAATGAGAAGAATGTGGAAAGAACCATTTAAAAGGAGGTAAAAGAATAAAAAATTGAGAATGTAATGAAGAAAAAAAATAAGGAGCAACTAAAGACAATGCGGAGGCAAGAGAAATAAGAGAAAAATAGAAAGATAAAAGGATGAGGAATTTTGAGAAATATTGATAGAGTTGGAGTAGAAAATGCATTTATACAACCTCTTGAATCCTATTCTAGATCATTGTGTTTTTAAGGACATGATAAACACTTACACCCCTATATTTTTATGTTTTTCCAACTATCCAATTGGTAATCAAATTTATTCTAAGCTATTTGTAAATATCACTAAACATGTGAACAACAAAAATATTCTATATAAAAGTCTTTAGCTTAAGCAATTATTAAACATGTATCCTAAAAAATAAATAATGGAGCTAGCACTCATTTTAGAAATGATAATTGGTATTGTTTACTTTCCCTCTTGAACTATGTTATTAAGACTTAGAGGTATAAGTGATCAATTATAAAATGAAAAGAGCATAAAATGTTAATGTTAAACCATGTCTTATTTTCCCAACTATGAGAAATAGATAGTCAAATCCTTAGGGAATGAATGAGAAAAGAAAACTATAATTCTATCAGATGAATTTTCAAATAGGATATCATTCTTCAAAATAAAGATGAATAGGCTTATATAGAAATAGATCATGCATTGATGTATTTCATTGTTAACTCATTATATAAATTTTCATTCACTCAAATTATCCTAGTTCTAAACATAATTGAAACACAATGCAAATAATTTGAGCAATTTTTAACTTAATTTTCTTTAATGGATTTCCCTACACAACAAGATTATCAATTTTAATAATATTTAAAATATTTTTTTGTAGGAACCTAATAAATGTCCCAACTATAGAAAGGAAAAAGAGATAATAATTATCTTATTATGGATTACACTTGTACAAATATAGTATACTCAATCATAGGAAAAACCATGAAATTAAACTTAAACAATCTAATGTATGCAATTTAGGCACCAAGGAAAACCAAATAACACATCCAACTAGAGAAAAATCAATGAGGTCTTGTGAAATAAAAACATAATAGCAGATTAAGGAAATATACAATCAAAAGGGAAATAATGACCTAAAGAAAATAGAAGCTTAACACAAGGATTTTGAATAATTCACTAAATAAATCTTGCACCCTCCAATAATAGATTCACCTCTAGGATTTTATATTATCACTTATAGATTATCTTCAATAACAATACTTATATCCTCTACTTTTGGTATTATCAAACCCCAAATGGAAAACCACACATTAAAGTCTCTCACCTACACAAGCCTTGTCTATCATCATCAAATAGATCACACTACACTCTTACCACTCTTCACCATCCCTGTTCCTCTGTAATTTATCACTCTCATCATTATATCTCCTATAGCATCGTAAATTGTCTCCCTTGACAATTTCACACTATGTTTTTCTCACACTAAATTATTGAGCCTAATTGACCCTCTAATTTCCTAAATTATACATTCTATAACCTATTTTTACCATTTTCCAAGAAATTGGAATCACTAAAATGCATTTATTTAATGTTTTACTCAGACCAACACCTTATTCCCTAAAAAATAGGGCTAGGACTGGGACACCCTCAAGTGTTTGAGTCCCCCTATTTTTCCAAGATCCAAATTTGAGTATATCAATGTAGGTATTTTAACATTTGAAATTTAAATTGCAAATTTCAGTTATTGAGATTTAATTTTTAGGAAATTAGAATAAATACTCGTAAATACCTAGTTATTGTATCATTTGAAATCATCTAAAAACTATTGATAATCTTATGATCAAGAGTACTATCAACCAATTCAAGAGTATAATTTTAGTGATTTATTTCGGCAATTCAAAATCCAAGCATCATGTCAAATTCTATGTGAGTTTATTTATGTTTATGCTATCATTATTTGTGAAGGCTAACACTTGTTGTAGGTCTTCAAACAATTCAAGAATTCAAGCAAACAAGATCCAAGACCTTTAGGTGATGTGCATGACTTCATTCCTTCAAGGAAGCCATTGAAGGGTGGTGAATTTTATCACTTTGTTGATTCATCATTCCTTCCTATCATATATATTTCATATCATTGACATTGCCATTGTGGAAGTGGAAACACTAACACAGGTTTTGGCTAAGGCAAGCATCTAAATGGCACAACATTTCTTGTCTCTTTGAATGTGCAGGTTACAAGTTTAGAGGAGATTGAAAGGAGCTTGAAGATCATTTATCCTTGTTTCATTCAAATCCCTACACCTTGTCAATTAACATAAGCTCACCTATAAAATTATTCGACAATGATCTGACAAGTCTGCGAGTAGAGTTAGGGATCTCATATCTAACATTAGAGGACTATAAAAATAGTTTCAAAAAAGGCATAAAAGGACCCAGATGCCCTTGGGTGACTTTGTCCTCATATTTAGACCAACACCAAACTTTTAGGATAGGTACACAACACTCTACCTTTCCTAGATCTACTTGCAAATCCTTATTATAGTCTGTCAATTGTCAGTGCCTTGTATTTTTTATATTAGGGCATATAGAATAATTAGGTTAATCAAGGAAAACCAATTCTAATTCATTCCAAGACTCAAAAAGATACAGATCCAGGTCTGATTGGCTCACCTTCATGGTTGAAAGTCAATCTAAACACCTTGTTGATCTCCATCTTAATGAAACACTAGAAAAAGACACAAAACACTCAAAATTTAAATCTTAGCTTTACACATTAGACCTATGGTTCTATTTTTCTTCATTTCATTTTGGTGAACCTAACCTATTAACATCATATACCTTTTGGAAATTTCATTCTAGATCTAAGATTTGTATTGCATCATTTTGTATTTTTCACTTAGGGTTTCATCTTTTACATCATTAAAAGCATAGAAATTCAAAAAAAATGTATCATAGGTTTCATTAAGGTTTATTCTAGTCAGATCTACATTGAAAATTGTATTTATAATTATCATTTATTGTTCAAGCATTGTTACACACTTGTATTTAAGTTGCACTATCTTAAATTAAGAAAATTCTAGAAAAATAATCAATTGTATAGACTTGTTTGCACACAAAAAAAAAGTACTTAGATAGTCTAGTAAACTTTCATTTTTTTAGTTTTTCAGATACCCTATTAAGGACATAGATGCCCTTGGGTGTATCTATCTTGCTACAATTGAATCAAAGTTTTTTTGCACACTTCTCTATTTCTATGTCTTCAATCTATGTCTATTTACAGATCTCTAATTTGGATTTATTAATTACATTCATTAGGCATCTTTAATATATCTCAAAAGTGAAATAGTGTATTGTTTAGTTTCAAAATTACATCAAAATCATCATTTTTAGACTCATGCATCTTAGAATCAGTCAATTATATTATTTTAGATTGAGAAATTGCATTCAAAATTGTCAAAACATTTTTTCAACATTGTTGTACATTTTCATTTTGAACCTCATTGGTATAAATTGGGAAAATTTTGGAAAAATATTCACTATTAGACCTATATGCAACCAGACCTAGAATTCTTGAGCAAAATTACACATAGTCAGAATTTGAATTTTTAGAAAACCTACCCAAGATGCATACACCCTTCAACACCTCTGTTCTCATACTTTTGGCTCAACCAAATTTTACACAAATATTTATTTATGTATTCTTTGTTTTCTTTTGCTACCTAAATTTTGTTTCTAAGTATTTTTGTCATTATTTGACAATTTAGTGTTCATCATGAAACTCACATGAGCTTCACTATCTAGTTTCCTATTGCCAATACTTCAGTTAGAAATAGTTTTAGACTTATGACTGTTAATGTAATTAATATTTAATTACACTTGCATAACTTTACTTAGGTTGAGCTAATTTTAGGTCAACATTAGGGTTGCATACTTTGCTTTTATAAAGCAAATCATCTCATTGTAATATTGAATTCCTGAATAATCAATTTGCACATCTTTATGCAAAGCTCTTGCTTTTTCTGTTTTTCTCTTATGTGGAAGGTGTTTAGGTTTGCATGTCTGATCTAGGATTTCTAACATGGTATCAGAGCCTTGACATGCAACCCCTTCTCAAATTTTGGAGAAAACCATTGCAGATTTCGTTCGGGGTTCCTCGAGCATTTCATGCCTTGAGCTCATCTATGCAAAATTTTAGATCAGATTGGGCCTCACCATTGGATTCAGAGCGCTGGAAAAAGTCAGGTTTGGCTTTCATTTTGTAGATTTTGGCCATGATTTTCCAGATCTATGAGGGTTTCAAGTTGGGTGTTTTTTTGCAAGCTCTGGAGGTCACCTTTTTTTGGAGCATTTTGAGCCCAAACGGAGGTCACCTTTGCATTCGCAGCGGCCAAAAACCCTAAAATCGCCCTTCGTTTCATTGATTTTGGCGAAGTTGATCAGAAGGCAAAAAAATTTTGCCAGGGAGGCCGTACGGCCTCCCCAGCATGCTTCACGAGGCGCGGTTATTGAAAAAAATGCAAAAAATGGGGTTTTTTGGGTTTCATGCCACCGCTTGCAGGTTTAATGGCACCTGCCACCGGGCGGCCACCCGCCCGCCGCTCCAGCCAGCGGCGCCACCCGCCGCCGACATCCGCCACTCCCCTCGCCTCAGCCCCCGTGGGCTCCAGTGAATAGGTCGTGATCACATGGGGGACCGAGCGTTATGCGCCCAGCCCCCAGCCAGCCTTCTGCACAACCCGCGGTCATATGGGCAACCAGGGGCTCCGCCCCAACCCCCTGTCTGCTAGCCCCTGGTCGCACGCAGGACCAGGGGCCGAAATTTTTTAGCCCCCTGGGCTGCTTGCAGGCCTTATTGGCCTTTCTGGAGCACTTTCACGAAATCGGGTATAACTTTTGCGTACGGTGTTCGTTTTTTGCAAACGAGATACCATTGGAAAGCTGATTCCGGCATTGATCTATTCAATATTTTAGTTTTTCTAGATTTTTCTCCAGATTTATTTTGTAGGTCCTTGAACTTAGAAGTTGTGTTTTTCACTCCGGAGGGCATATCTTTTGACTCGGTAATCCTTTTTTCGCCATTCTTGCGGCATTGGAAAGCTGGTTTAGTCCTCTACATAGATCTGAGGTCTTTTTTTATTTTTTGTTTATGTATGTTAGGAATTCTCTCCTTTTGCAGTCATTGGGGATTGTAATAAATGAGCTAATATAAAGTTCCATTAGGGGGTTTCTTGCATAATAATATTCATCATGTTTTGATAGCAACTCACATGGGTTGTAATTTGGTTTCTTAGTTTCTTACTAGCCATATTTTTGTCTTAGCTTGACACATACCAGATTCATTTTGGTTCACACTTTAGATTGAGAGCCTATGGTTAGTGATCCGCATCGGATCCATCTCAGTTTGAGGGCCACTAAATTTGTGGTTATTGTTCCCAATTTTGTATGGTACTTTTTCCCATGGAAGAGTTTCAGTCTTAGTTTGACATCAGCATCAAGATTCACAGCTTCCAGATTCTGTCATCATCATATCATCTACTGTTGCTTTATGGATTCCAAGGTTGTTCCAATTTGGAGTGTTCGAGTGTTCCGTGGCATTGGGTCTGCTGTCACATTATTATGATTCCGATATGGTTTCTTGTAGACAAAAGTATCTTTCCTTGCTTGCCGGATTGCGGTTCCAGTGTTACTCCACAGTGTTCTTCCAGTGCTTCTTTGCAGTAGTCATCTCATTGTAGGGGGGATTGTCCCACTGGGTTTTCCTTCTCTACCTCATTATTGCATTTGTACATGGGTACCTGATCAGGCCTAGTTGCTGGGACCCATTCATGCTTTCTTGCATTCATCTTAGTTTTAGGTGCATGCTTATTTAGTCTCCCTAAGTTGCACTTATGGGGGGGTGTTAGTGTAATTAATATTTAATTACACTTGCATAACTTTACTTAGGTTGAGCTAATTTTAGGTCAACATTAGGGTTGCATACTTTGCTTTTATAAAGCAAATCATCTCATTGTAATATTGAATTCCTGAATAATCAATTTGCACATCTTTATGCAAAGCTCTTGCTTTTTTTGTTTTTCTCTTTTGTGGAAGGTGTTTAGGTTTGCATGTCTGATCTAGGATTTCTAACAATGACATCTCATGTTGTTATTAAATCCGGTGTGGATCCTTAGTCTTTCAACTCTTTCATGCAAAGTGTTGTCAATACTCAACCCATTTTGGACTCTATCCCTAATTCCACCATAGCAATGGCAACCTTATAAGCAACCATTTTTATGGATGTTGAGACTGATGTTTCCATGTTACCAAAGATAAATTGAAAAAATGGAAAAATATCTAGATGGAATTCAAGACTATGTGAGTAGCAAATATCTAGCAAGCATAGTGGTCCCTATAATAGATTACATCAGAAAATTGATTAGTGATTCTCAAGGATTATAGGTTTTGTGTAGCCTAGCCCATATAGTTGATGCTAATGTACCTATAATGGCTAGTTTCACTCAAGCTTTGGGATGCACTCAAAGCCAAGGAGGAAATAAAGTCTGAAATTTTGGTTAATAATTATGCATTTCATGATACATGAGCAGATGTGTAGTGTTTCATGGACAAAGACCTTCACAATGATCTCCTATTTGGTGTATGCACTTGCAAGATATCACCCATACAAGCGATTGAGCACAAGGAGTGTGTTTGGGTAGGATATAATTTATGAAGTGTACCCACAATTAAACTTGGGTGGCACAAGCTATAGGAGGGTGAATGATGCATTCACCATGTACATCACCAAGTTATTTGAGGGTGCAGAACATGTTCAGATTTCAGATGGTGCCAAGGAGTTAATCAAGAGGTTTGGAGCTTGGTTTATCTAGTTTTCCACTTTTTCATACATCAGAATTGATGGTTGTCAGAGGGCTCCATAGAAACTCCCTAGGTACCCCATAGATCATGTTGTACTTCTGGAGGTCACCAGAAATATCTATGACTTTGATATAATTGTGAAGAAGGAGAAGCACAAGACTGGATTTGGTGGGGACTTTCCTTTGGGAATAGATAGTTGTGAGGCATTCCCTTCTATTAACTTAGCCCATGCTTCTAAAAAAGAGATGAGTACTCTTGGTCTTTCCTTCCACTCCAAGAGATCCAAATTTGACATACCTGGTGAAGCACAAAAGAATGCCAGGAGAGAATATAGTCACAAGGATGACATAAAGGACTATTGGGCTAACATCAATGATGATTTTGAAGTCAGAAGGAAGAAGTTCTCTAGGCTACCAGTGAACTTGGTCTGGCTATACAACATAAAGGCCGTTCCAGATGAGGTTGAGCAGGATGGAAATTTGGTTCAAGGCCATAACTTTGAAGCTATGAAGGATAAGCTAGTTGGAGAACTGGATTGGTTGGAGGAAGAGAAGACATAATTAGAACAAATCATGACTCCAGTAATCAAGTACACCAAGCTATGGCTCGGGCACAAGATATTGGAGTTGGAGAGCGAGGGTGTGCAGTGCACCTATGATCTAATGGAAGACTTGGAGTCTCACTCCGCTTTTGAGGAATCACCTAAGAAGGACACCAAAGGTAAAACTAAAGTGGGATCTCCTTTCAAGATTAAAATTAAATATGTTCAGGTAGAGGAAGCAAGGAAGCAAAGAAATCCTATAGCCAAGAAAAGAAAGCATGTCTCGAAGAAGAAAAAGGATGAGAAGATGAAGAAGAAAAAGAAGAAGGGGATGCCAGTATTCCCTTGCCCAAGAAAAGGAGAATTGTGAGGTTTTCACATAAGGAGATGGAAACCTCTAAGGCATATAAAGAAGTTGAACCCCCGGTGGTAGAGGTAGAGAGATCGGGAGAGAAGACATAGGTATATACCAGGAGATCAAGGACTCCATCTCCCAAGGATGTTGCACCAGAGGGAAGTGTTCCATGACTGTTCTTGTCACTGAGCATGAAGATGTCCCTCCTTCTCATGACACTAGCAATATTGCATATGAATCAAAGGATGTTGAGGATCCCCAAGATCAGGGAGAGGAAGAATTCCAAGAGGGAGAACTCTATAATGCTGAGGCAGAAATGGAGAAGGTTTTGCAGTCTCCTTTGGTGGCTTATGAGGATAGACCTCCTCAGAAGGAGGAGATACCAACTAAGATTTCCTCACTAGTGCATGAAAAAGGGGAGCATGATATGGGAAAGGAAGATACAGCTGAGAAGATTCCCAAGAAGCAATGTTTGGATGAAGATGCATCCAAATTTCAACAAGATGCAGTAGGGCAAGATAATGTACAGTCGGATCCCACAGTCCCAGAATGGTTGGACAAGGAGTAGAAAAGTAAGAAAATAATGGTGGATGATACTCCTCCCAATTGGGATGAATTACCGGAAAACATATGAAAGGAAAAAGTAAAGAAAAAAGCCAGGGTTATTTCCAAAATTGAGAGATATGAGGCAAATAACAGAGTGGTCCACATCGCTACTCCTACTCTTGACAGTAATAAGGATAATGTGACTGGGAATGATTACAATGTGAAAAATTTCAACCTAGGGCATGCTTCCATGGAACAAGATATTGAAGAATATGAGGGTTCCAGTTCTGTAATCCTTGGTCGATTAAGGAAGGAGGTGCAGACCAAGCAAGAATTGAAGAAGGAGAATGACAAACTTAAAAGATATCTGCAAGAGTTGATGAAACCCTTGCAATCCATTAGCTCCTCATCATCTGTTGTAGGCTTCCTGCCGCAAGAAATAATTACTGAGTTATAAAGGATCAAGGTCACTACCCATGTTACAATGGGTTGGTTACAGGGAGTGCAAACTCAGGGAGACAATTCTGTAAAGGATATTTTATCAACTATTGGGGATGCTATGAGATCGACAGACTGGTTGAAGAATGTATTGTCTAGGGACAAGGAAAGATATGGATCTTTTGCTGCAAAAGACTAAAATCATCATGGATTACACTGAGGAGAAGCTAGTGGGAGATGGAATTCTTCCTTCTTCCAAAGTAACAGAACCCTGTGAATGGTTTGAAGTTTTGTAGATAGGGCAAAGGGTTTTGAAGAAGGTGCATAAGAAGGGGAGGTAGATTGAGGATGCCTTGATTGAAATTTACAACAAATGCATCTCCTTCTTCGAGGTTATGACAAGGAGAAAGAGGTTTGTGCCGAAGCATCTGAGCTTGGAGTAGTTGAGGAAATGGTGGCGAGAGGTGTATTCTCCAGTCAATGAGGGTTAGTTCACCGAACATCTATTGGATGATGCAGCTACCTACATTGCAGTAATTGATAAATACAAGACCCTAAAGGTGGACTGGGATAAGGTGGTCAAGAAATCAAGGGACGACATTAAGTCCATGGAAAGAATAATGAAGGTGTTAGTTATGCCACCTATTTCTGACTTGGAGAAGGTATTTTTGATGATACAAGATAGGGAAAGTCAAGATAACGAGAAAGGAGAGGGTACTTAATGCAATGCCTCATCGGGATTTTTGCTTCCCTATTATTCCTCCTCTTCTTTCGCATGCATTGGACAGGGTTATGTTGGCGATCCTAGGCCGACTTGGATGAAATTGGTGCATTTAATGCACATTTCATGTTATTTTTGAATTCATCTTGGCCGACCTATTTTTGGCTATTTGTTATTGTAAACCTAATTTGGCTAACATGTCTTTGGGTGTTTTCTATAATTTTGGCATTATGCCTCATTTTTAGAGAGTTAGACAATTTTACATTGGAGCGAATTGTGATAAGAGCGAGAATTAGAGTTAGGATTTATTTTTATCTTTCAAGCAAGTGTTGTAACAGAAGACTAGAATTGTTGCCACTTTGGATGATTTAATGTAAGTAAAGACATTGTGATTTGGTGCCTTCCTTGTGTTGAGTTCTATTTGGCATGGTTCTTGATATTCTATCTTTAAAATTGCTTAAGTTTATTTGATGTTAGATGATTTGATGATGTTTAGGGTTTGATGCTTGAAGTGTTTGCAACAATCTCTTATCCATACTTTTTCCAATTGACTGATTGTTAGTTGTTTTGTAAAGTTAGCCTAGACTTAAAATTGGGCTTAGTTCGATTATGAATTCTTGTTCATTTCAATTGCAATAGGGTTGTCTTGAATGAATATGCATAATCTGAAAATATTTAACTCCTTAGAAGATTGCACTATTTCTGTCAGATTGCAGATTTATCTGGGTCAAACATGAATTAGTTTCTGAGGGATTGTTCTATTTCAAGCATTTTATCATTTGCATTTTCAATCTTAGAATTAGAAGTAGTCTTAAAACTTTCTCTAAAACCCTTATCTCTTTTGATATTTCTTTTATTATCCAAGTTAGATTTAGGATTTGAAGTATCATCGTATTGCAAGATATGATAAATTCGAGTTCAAAATTTTCTTGTAGTAAGTTCCCTTTGTGATTACTAGTATTTTCAAATTATCTCTGAGTTGTTTTATTTGTATTTTCAAGACCTGACATTAGAGACCTTGGGGTTATCTCTTTTTTCATAGGGATTTACCTTTCAAGAGAGATAGGATATCATATTCTATCTGAGTTTTTGTTGTGCATAAAACACCATCAATGGGTAGACGATAGATGGTTTAGGGTATAGGGTTTAAGGGTTAAGGGTAGAGGGGGAGAGAGAGAGAGAGAGGGTATAGGGTTAAGAGTAGATGGTAGAGGGTTTAGGGTTTAGGGTTTAGGGTAGAGGGGAGAGAGATAGAGGGAGCAAGTGAGAGAGAGAGAGGGTAGAAGGGAGAGGGGAGAGAGATAGAGGGAGTGTGTGAGAGAGAGAGGGTAGAGGGTAGATGGTTTAAGTGTTTAATGGTAGAGGGTAGAGGGTAGAGGGGAGAGAGATAGAAGGAGTGAGTGAGAGAGGGAGAGAGGGTAGGAGGGAGAGACTTGAGAGAGAGAGAGGGTTAAGGGTAGAGGGAAGAGATATAGGAGTGAGTGATATAGAGAGATACTTGAGAGAGGGAGAGGGGGTAGGAGAGAGAGACTTGAAGTGAGAAAGAGAGAGGGTAGAGGGTTAAGGGTAGAGGGTAGAGGGGATAGAGATAGGAGTGAGTGAGTGAGTGAGTGAGTGAGAGAGATGACAAAGAGGGGGAGAGAGAGGGAGGGAGATAGAGGGTAGAGGGTAGAGGATTTAAGTGTTTAATGGTAGAGGGTAGGGGATAGAGAGAAAGAGAGAGAAAAGAAACATAAAAAATAAACATTCTCATAATGCAAGCTCATTTTGAAGTAGTAGAGATATGGTTGTTATTTTAGCAAGACATAATTCACCCACGTTATAACGTGAGCACATTTTGTCTTGCTCTAAAAATAGATAAAAACTCAATATACCCATGATCTCAAGGCCCACATTCTACATATTCTCTTGGTTATACTATTTGATGATTTTGTGAAGTGTGCATGCAATTTTTTCACATTCCACCACCTTTGCATGAAATAGAAGAGTTTTCAAGTTGAAAGGCATATAATATCAATTCAAGTCTGAATTCCATTGAAGAGTGATATATAATTGAAGTTTGGAGGGGAAAAAACTTTTGAAAAAGTCAAATTGTTGAGGAGTTTGAAGAAAGAAGAAGAAAAGGCTACAAAAAAGCGTAGAAGTCCTCCATTCGAAACTCAAAATTTTCAGGTATTTTAAGTCTTTACACATTTTCTTTCATTCTATTTTGGTTTTCTTTGATTTTTTTATTTTGCATATTCCATGATGATCATTGTTTGTTTGTCATTACAACCTTATCTTGTCAATGCACACTTTAAATTACATAATTCTTTACACTTTCCAATTACATTTTTAAACCACATCTCTTTGAGGCATTTTGTTAAACAATTGACTTACCTTGTGTATGCTTCCACATTTTCTATACACACACACACACACATATATGATAAAATTTATAAGTAAAATAATACATCATTTATCAATCCTTTACTATGGATGTGTATACCACTCTCCAAAGATTTCATTTTGGTATAGGAATGGGGGATGTTGGAAATTGTAGTTGAATTTGGTTTTACACCTACAAATTGCATATGGTTGAAAATCTATTTTTTGCATATCTTGCAATCATTCTAGCCCACGAGGACATATCCCATTGAGATATTTTGTCAAATAGATATACCAAGCATCTAATTTCCTTGTCTATGCTACCAAATTTTCCATACATGTCTACCAAATCATTTTATCAGATAGCATAGAGAATACAATCAACTATTTGAAGACATGCCTCAAAGAAATGGGGTCTCATGGTGATGTGCATTTTATCAAACAACTGATTGTATTATCTATGCTACCAAATTTTCCGTACATGTATCTACAAAATCAGAATATATTCCTCCCACATTGACAGATCTTTGAAACTATTTTGGTTTTCATCTCTATTGACAAAACACTAGCTTGTCAATGTGGTAGGGTTTACAAGGTAGGGGCAACATGAATAAATGCCTCACAGAAATGGGGACTCACGATGATGTAGAGTATCGTGAGACCCCATTTCCTTGAGGAATTTTCTCACGTTGCCCCTACCTTGTCAACAACTGATTTCATTTTCTATGCTACCAATTTTTCCATACATGTCTCTACAAAATTGGAATATACTCCTCCCACATTGATAGATCTTTAAAACTATTTTGGTTTTCATCTTTATTGATAAAACACTAGCTTTCCAATTTGGTAGGGTTGACAAGGTAGGGGTAGCAAGAGAAAATACCTCATAGAAATGGGGTATCGTGGTGATGTACATCACCATGAGACCCCATTTCTATGAGGCATTGTCTCATGTTGTCCCTACCTTGTCAACCCTACCGCATTGACAAGCTAGTCAACTCACTAGCTTGCCAATGTGATAGGGTTGACAAGGTAGGGGCAGCGTGAGAAAATGCCTCATAGATCACCATGACACCCCATTTCTATGAGGCATGTTGCCCCTACCTTGTCAACCCTACCGTAGTGGAAATCTAGTGAGCTAACTAGCTTGTCAATGCGGTAGGGTTGACAAGGTAGGGGCTCACTAGCTTACCAATGCTTACATGATTTTTTGGATAGAATGACTTAAATAAATGTGGTCATGTGGCATGCCTTGATAGCAAGATAGGATCAAAATGGAAGCATGTACAAGGCATGTGAATTTTTTGGCATTAATTTTTTTATAGAAATGTATGCAAAATGTGGTAGCATTGGCAAGCTAGTGAGCTCACTAGCTTGCCAATGCGATAGGGTTGACAAGGTAGGGGCTGCATGAGGAAATTCCTCATAGAAATGGGGTCTCATATGATTTTTTGGATGGAATTCCATAAATAAATTTGATCATGTGGCATGCCTTGATAGCAAGATAGACTAAAAATGGAAGCATGGACAAGGCATGTGATTTTTTTGACATTAATGTTTTCGTCGACATTTATACAAAATGTGGTAGCATTGGCAAGCTAGTGAGCTCGCTAGCTTGCCAATGTGGTAGGGTTGACAAGGTAGGGGCAACATGAGAAAATTCATCATAGAAAAATCATGGCAAGATACATTACCACATTTCTTTAAGACATTCCATCAAAAAAATCATGTGAGCATTAGCAAGCTAGTGAGGTCACTAGCTTGCCAATGCTCACATGATTTTTCTGATGGAATGCCTTAAATAAATGTGGTAATGTGGCATGCCATGATTGCAATATAGGCTCAAAATGGAATCATGGACAAGGCATGTGAATTTTTTGTCAATAATGTTTTTGTAGACATGTATGCAAAATGCGACACCTTTAACAAGCTAGTGAGCTCACTAGCTTGCCAATGCGGTAGGGACAGCGTATGCCTCATAGAAATGGGGACTCATAGTACATCATCATGAGTCCTTGTTTCTATGAGGCATACGCTGCCCCTACCTTGTCAACCCTACCGCATTGGCAAGCTAGTGAGCTCACTAGCTTGTCAAAGGTACCACATTTTGCATGTTGTCTACAAAAAAATTATTGTCAAACAATTCACATGCCTTGTCCATGCTTCCATTTTGAGCCTATCTTGCAATCATGGAATGCCACATTACCACATTTCTTTAAGTAATTCTATTGGAAAAATTCATGTAACCTTTGTCTATGCTAGAAATACTCTTCTACAGGATGATTGTAAGTATTTTGTATGAAGCCTTGAATGACATATATTTCATTTATTTGTATGGATTCATTTTTTAGGAACTAATATTTGTCTCATTACCATGCCACAAGTAAAATTATCAGCCATGCCAAGGAAAAAAATGAGGAATAAACCAACAGATGAAGAGTATGAAACCAATAAAGAAAAAAATAAAAAATAGAGAACATATGAAGACATATCGTGAGAAGAAGAAATTGGATATGATTGATGAAAACAAGTAAATTGAAGAGGAACCTCAACCATAAAAAACAGAAAAGGAATTGGTAGCACAAAGGGCACAAATGTGAAAGAATCATGCTAGGATAGAATTGAATACCATAGTTGGAGACACATCCTCTACCACAAGTGAATATGAAGGGACACCATTAAGAAAAAGTGAATATGGAGGGACACCATCTACCACAAGTGAATATGGAGGGACACCATTAAGCACAAGTGAATATGGAGGGACACCATCTACCACAAGTGAACATGGAGGGACACCATCTATCGCAATTTAATATGGAAGGACACCATCTACTACAAGTGAATATGAAGGGATACCATCCACCACACCTCAAGTTGAGAGTACATCATCACTCAGATTTGACAAAGAAGGAATGCCATTATCCTCATGTCAACCTTAAGGTATGTCGTATATTCCACCCTCTATCAAAGGTATGCAATCTAGCCCACCTCACTTAAATATTGAAGAAATTCCTAATGTTGAGATGTATGTACCTAGGAGAACACCACCTAAAATTTGAGTAGAAAGCCAAAGTATTTGATTAATATTAATGAGTATATTTTGTAGCACATGGAAGGTAAGATCCCAACACAAACTTGTAGAAGATATGTTGATAAGATTTGGAAATTGTTCTTTGAAAGGCTAAATGAGACCGCAAGATTTCAACTATTTGTTGAAATGATGCAGGGTATAAATTATAGAAACATCATAAAGATTCTTGGGTTGAGAACATCGAATGCTTCAAGTGAAAACACTATGGTGAAGAATCTAATGGATGCTTATGAGAGTGTGGGTAAGACCTCACACTCAAAGGATAGTAATGTCACCTAACATGTCATTACATCGACTTTGGTAATTAGTCAAACAAGGAGATCATGTCTCATTTGAAAGATCGAGTGAACAATTGAGAATAATAGAAAAAAATTATCAAGAGTCGTTCAAAGGTAGAAAATAATTGAGGGAACTGATTCAAATTAGTTATGGGAATTCTTAGGTAGACTGCCATGAAAAGATAAACTAGTTGTTGAAGCATTGAGAACACTAATTGAAGACTATTGGAAGAATAGCACAAGGTCATCCTTGAATCAAAGAGTTGTGGTAAGAAGGAGAATCAGTAGTCAGAACCGTGAGCCACATCCAAAGCATTTTTTGGATATGACTCAAACCCAATATTTTCATAAATTTCAAGAGGATTATCCTCAAATTCAAAATTTTCAAAGATATTTTGAAATGGTTAAAAAAATTTATGTCAAAATAAATCACACATGCACTATTGTTGTTGTAGACTACATATTGAATTCTCTAACCATTATAATTTTTATCGTTCTATATGTTTATATTTACATACTAATGATGTTTTATAGGATTGTGGCATACATGCCCCACCAACATCTTCAAGAGAGTTCTTCTCAAAAAAATTATGTGAAATAGAGGCTGGTCTGCTTGGATGGTTCATGTCAGCATTGTGGTGGCTTGCAACATATGCCAGTATGTCAACATATGGAAATCACACAGAAGGTGGGAAATAAATTAGTAGAGTTTGGGAAGTATAAAACAATGGCATACATTAAAAAATATGGTAATCAAGAAAAAAGGTGTGATTTGGTTATTCAGAAGATTCCAGTGTATCAGTTCATGTCTATGTTTCATGAAAATATAGTGTATGAGTATGTAAGGAACACCCATAGAGCCTGATGGTTGGACACACAATTCATGTTATGAAAGGACACCTTTCCAGTTGGTAGCATAGTTTCAATGGTTGACTTTGCAGAGAACTACACTCGACAACCACAACATGAGGTGCAGTCACAATATTATAACTCCACATAGGTTTCAATATTTGTGCACATAGAATTCATGTAGTAGATAATACAAAGGACCAAGGAATATATTGAGGGAGTATCAATTTTATATTAGTGATGATTGCACACATTCTCCAAAGTTTGTGCAAGGTTGCTTCTAGATGTTCTACAGTGACTTGTCTCAGAGGGGTATAACATATGATCGACATATAATATGGTCGGATAACTGTGTAGCATAGTTCAAGAACTCACACATGTTCTACTAGTTTTGCATGATGCATGTCATTACATGTGTTCAACATATGTGGAACTTTTTTGAGGACGGGAATTGAAAGGGGGATCATGATGGTGTAGGAGCATGTGTGAAAAGAGCATTAGCATGTGAAAAGTTAAAGTATAAAGACAATGCAAAGTTGGCGTATGCAAAATCAATCATTAAGTGGTGTAATGCTTCAATGGGACCAGGTAATGAAGGTACATATTTATTTCATAGATTTTTTTGGTTGATGGATGATAGTAAAATTACACCATATGAGGATTGTTGTACACTGACAAGATCGAGTGAGCTACACTCTTTCCTTAGCTCAAATGTAGGTTCATGGAGTATTAATACATGAAAGATGGAATGCTTTTGTTCTTCATGTACAATGCAAGCCTAGGATGATTGTGAGTCAAAGGAGTGGGTTGAGAAATGGTCACTAAGTTATCTTAACCCACTTCACACGTATCACCCTCTAATGGCATTGGAACTATCACAGATGGATTCATTGGTTGAATTTGATCACATATTAGATCTAGTTCAACTAGGTAATATATCTACTTGCATAGTTTTTGAAATTCCTATTGTTATCTTACTTTGTAGTTTATTGGTAATGTTGACTTTCTATTCATGTTCTATTCATGAGAGGTTGGTGTGTGCAATAGGTATCTTGGAACTCCCAATTAATATGTATGGCTAGGAGTGACTAAGTTGAGAGACTGGCATGCCTATCCTCAATGGAAGCATCAAGATATAAGCCTTTCTATACCTGAGTTGGAACCAAATGGTGTGTATTTGTTGTATGTAAGTGCCTTCCATCTATTTTCATTTCATTTCCATTTTGGATTCTCTTTCTTTTTCTTCTTTTACATTTCCTATTTGTAAGTAAACTACTAAAAATTGATTGGTGTCTCCTTGCAGAAAATGTTGATTTATGAGCCATCCAAGAGAATCTCAACCAAAATAGCAATGCAACACCCTTATTTTGATGATCTTGACAAATCTCAATTTTGATTTGAAGCCATTATAAAAGAGTGTGTGAAGCTTAGCAAGGTAATTTCAAGTTATTCATTTGAAGTTAACGTCATCATGAGCACCTATGATGTAGACATTATAAGAGAATCTCGAATGTATGAGTGACATTGTAAAAGATCTATGAGAATGAAGTACCTAATGCATCCTTGAATAAATCTCATTTTATTGTAAACATCATATTTTTTCTCATGATTTTGTATTACCACTTGATAGTTTTGAAAAAATATTGTGCCTACAAGTACAAGCACTTGGGTTTCAGAATGGTGTGTGAAGCATATTAGACAATTGTAGCACAAACAGAAGAATTAGGACAACCAAATAAATCTCATTTTACTGTAAATATCATATTATTAATATAGAGAGTGCAATAACCATTGATTGTTACCAATCATTCTTTTTCTTCTTTTATTATCTCCCTATTATAACTAGCACCAATTGACTAACTTATAATAAAAACTTCATTTATTAAAAAAATTCAACCTAATTATTATATATCAATATCAATATAGCATACCATCTATTCACATAAACATTTGTAATGATATTTACTCAAATTTTGAAATTTATTGCTACCCTCAAATATTTGTAATTCATGCAACGTAATCCCTCAACAGTCTAAAGTGCAAAAGGGTAGCAATCTTTGACGACCTGTTACCTAGATACTGTGTTAGTTATGTGCATTTTTTCTGAGGTATTGGGATCATGTAGGGCACCTCTATAATAACGTTTCTCGATTTTTGTTATCTCAGAGTCATTTTCCTGTGGTGTCTAGTTTTCACTTGATGGAAAAAGTGTCAAATGCAAGTAGTATAAAGTTGCAAAGTGGTGCAACTTTCATTTTGCAACTCATGTAACCAAATAGAATATTCCAATGCATTCAGATGGGTATGTTTATACTAGGAATGGTCCTCTTTCACACCCAAGCACGCTGAATCGCTCTGAGCTACGTTCAACAGACTCAGTCCCTTAAGGGTCCAAAGTCCAAAAGGGAAGCAATATTTGATGAGCTATTGCTCAGAAAATATGATGCTTATGAAATATTTTTCTAAGCCTACAAGATCATGTTGGGAACCTCTACAATAACCTCTCTTGGTTTTTGTTATATTCTCATGGTGTCCAATTTTTACTTGATGGAAAAAGTGTCAAATGTAAGCAGTGTAAAGTTGCAAAGTGGTGTAGATTTCGTTCTGCAACTCGTGTGACCAAACAAACTATTTTAATACATCTGGATGGGTATTTTTACACTAGGCATAGTTCTCTTTCACACCCAAGCACGTTGAATCGCTTTGAGCTATTTTCAACAAGCTCGATCCCTTAAGGGTCCAAAGTGCAAAAGGGTAGCAATCTTTGACAGACTATTACTCAAAAATTGTAATGCTTACAAACTTTTTGTCTGAGCCTATAGGATCACCTTGGGCCCCTCTATAATAACATCTCTTGGTTTTTGTTATCACAGAGTCATTTTCCCGTGGTGTCTAGTTTTCACTTGATGGAAAAAGTGTCAAATACAAATAGTGTAAAGTTACAAAGTGGTGCAACTTTTTTTCTGCAACTTGTGTGACCAAACAGACTATTCCAATGTATTTGGATAGGTATATTTACACTAGGCATGGTCCTCTTTCGCACCCAAGCACACCAAATTGCTCTGAGCTACGTTCAACCATCTCGATCCCTTAAAGGTTCAAAGTGCAAAAGGGCAACAATCTTTGATGGGCTATTACTTAGAAACCATGATGCTTACAAACTCTTCGTCTGAGCCTACAAGATTGTGTTAGGCCCCTATACAATAACCTCACTTAGTTTTTGTTATCTTAGAGTCATTTTCCCATGGTGTCCAGTTTTCACTTGATGGAAAAAGTGTCAAATGCAAGCAATGTAAAGTTGCAAAGTGGTGCAACTTTCATTTTGCAACTTGTGTGACCAAATGAACTGTTCCAATGCATTTGTATGGGTACGTTTGCACTAGGAATGGTCCTCTTTCACGCCCAAGCATGCTGAATTGCTCTGAGCCACATTCAACTGACTCGATCCCTTAAGGGTCCTGTGGATTTAAATAATCCTTAAGCTCCCTTCGAGATATATTTTGTTTGGTTTTGCATAAGCATCAACCCATGCATTATATTTTTGCACCTCTTTGGGGTCCTTTTTGGTGGGGCCTTCATCTTCTTGCACCACGTGTCGACAATATGCGCTTTTGAGAGTTCTTTTCCCTTGCTCCATCTCCAAGCTCCACCCAGGCACCACGTTGCATCTTCCATGGGCACCTTTTTGGCAGACCTCACAGTCAAAGCTTAAATCAAGGACTGTGTCATCTCCATGAGGATCGTAGTCGCAAGGGAAGGATATTAGAATGAGAGGCCCCACCTCTATGCCACATGTCCTAACCGATTCCTCAAGTGGTTTGACACATGTCTTCAGGAGAATTTGGCCAGTTCCACTCCCGTGCCACAACCATCATTTGTAGGAGGGTGCAGTTTGTTCGAGTCAACAAAATATCATTTCAATACCTTTCTATTGCATCTGTTTGGAGAAAATCATTGCAAGGGGTGGCATGACTCGTGCCTGAGAAACTTTTTTTTTATCCAACATTTAGGCGATGGAAAAAACTATATATATTCCTTAGTCTCTTTGAAAGAGGGTTTGAAAATAGATAGAGAAATCACTAAAAGAGTCTCGTCCTTTGTATTGTCTTTACTTTTGTATTAAGACTTCTAGATTATGCCAATCTTTTTGGCCTCTTTGTTTCTTAGTTATTTGATAAAACATTATACTATGATAGTTTGTTGTAATGGGTAGTTTATCTACAAAGCTTCTATAATTTCAATATAATTTTGTTGTTTAGATCATCTTTTATACTTTTCATGTTCAGTGAATGCATATGGAATTTGTATTATGCTATTTGATTAACTTCTTCAAAATTTCATCTCTTCTTTATGTTATTTTTGGGCATGTAGATTGTTGAGCGGGCCTTCAAATCTCACCTGAAAGGAAGATTTCCTATGCCTACTTACTTAGAATATTGGCATATCACCTTAGCATTAGATTTCATTTCCATATATCTATTTCCTTTTCCCTTTTCACCCCCAATGTATGAAGAGCCAACTTCTTTAAAACCTGAAGGTTACTAAATTTAGTGCAAATTTTGGTTCCCCCATTAATTGAGTTTCCCATAAGGTTGTGTGCCTAGAAATTTTAGGCATGAACAGGTCCAAAGTGCAAAAGGGCAGCAATCTTTGATGGGCTATTACTCGGAAACCATGATGCTTATGAACTCTCCATCTGAGCCTATGGGATCATGTTGGGCCCCTCTGCAATAACCTCTCAATTTTGTTATCTCAGAGTCATTTTCTCATGGTGTCCAATTTTCACTTGATGGAAAAAAGTGTCAAATGCAAGCAATGTAAAGTTGCAAAGTGGTGCAACTTTCATTTTGAAACTCATGTGACCAAACAGACTATTCCAATGCATCTGGATGGGTACATTTATGCTAGGCATGGTCCTCTTTCACACCCAAACACACCAAATCATTCTAAGCTACGTTTAACTGGCTCGATCCCTTAAGGGTCTAAAGTGTGAAAGGGCAACAATCTTTGACGAGCTATTACTCAAAAAATGTGATGCTTACAAAATCTCCATCTAAGCCTATGATATAGTGTTGGACCCCTCTATAATAAATTCTCTCATTTTTTATTACCTCAAAGTTGTTTTCTTGTGGTGTCTAGTTTTCACTTGATGGAAAAAGTGTCAAATGCAAGTAGTGTAAAGTTGCAAAGTGGTGCAACTTTCATTCTACAACTCGTGTGACTGAACAAACTATTCCAACATGTTTGGATGGGTACGTTTGCGCTAGGAATGGTCCTCTTTCACACCCAAACACACTGAATCACTTTGAGCTACGTTCAACCGGGTTGATCCCTTAAGGGTCCAAAGTGAAAAAGGCCAACAATCTTTGACAAGCTATTACTTGGAAACCATGATGCTTATGAACTCTTTGTTTGAACCTACAAGATCACATTGGGCCCTTCTACAATAACCTCTCTCAATTTTTGTTATATCAAAGTCATTTTCCCATGGTGTCCACTTTTCACTTGATGGAAAATGTGTCAAATGCAAGCAGTGTAAAGTTACAAAGTGGTGCAACTTTTTTTTTGCAACTCGTGTGACCAAATAGACTATTCCAACGCATTTGGATGGGTACGTTTATGCTAAGCATGGTCCTCTTTTGCACCCAAACATGCCAAATTTTTCTGAGCTACGTTCAATCGACTTGATCCCTTAAGGGTCCAAAGTGCAAAAGGGAAACAATATTTGATGGGATATTACTCAAAAACCATGATGCTTACAAAATCTCCATTTGAGCCTACAGGATAACGTTGGGGCCCTCTACAATAACCTCTCTCGGATTTTGTTATCTCAAAGTCTTTCTCCCATAGTGTCTAGTTTTCACTTGATGGAAAAAGTGTCAAATGCAAGCAATGTAAAGTTGCAAAGTCATGCAACTTTCATTTTGCAACTCGTGTGACAAACTATTTCAATGCATCCAAATGGGTATGTTTATGCTACGCATGGCTCTCTTTCACACCCAAGCATGTCGAATCACTTTGAGTTACATTCAACCGACTCGATATTATATAGATCATAATTCTTCTTTATCTTTAAGATCTTCTAAGTTTGGAAATGGTTTCACCAAGCTATGAAGGGTGAACTATTCTTTATTTAGTTATACCTATGTGGGCTCATTTTCCTTATCTCTCGTTGCAATTTTGGGTGGATTATTGCTTTCAAAGTATTGGGAATGCTTTTCCTATTTTCTAGTTGACAGTTGCCATTCTAGAAGGCTCATCTCTTGATATATATTACACTAATTCTTAATCAATTATCAAGTTATTAATCAGTGCATTTATTTACAGTTAATCTTTTCTTTTCAATTTCTACAATTTTGTATTTTGTAACTCTACTAGTATTCCTAGAAATATTGAAGTTATTTAGCATCAACTAATAAAGTTGCTTAGCATCAATCAATAAAAATTCAACACAAACCATGAAGGACAGTAATGATTGATGCTAGGGCTAACCAATTAATAATATACACATGAATAAGTCAAGCATACATATGAATAAGGGAAGCACAAGTACTCAAATACACGTAAGCCATGAAGTATACACATGAATACATAGTATACACAAATCAATACAAAGTATATGCATGAATACAAGGTATATGCATGAAAACACGTAAGTCACAAAGTATACATTGGAATAAACATAAGTCACAAAGTATACACGTAAGTTATAAAGTACATACACTTGAATACATGTAACTCATATCTATTGAACCATCGATTTATAATGCAAATATGGACACCATCGATAAAAAAGATTTGTATTAACCAAATAGCCATGTAGGCATACATCAATATATGTCGATATAAGTATAAAATATATACAAAATAGCCATATAGGCTTATGAGAATGCCATATAGGCATACAATGTCAATATATCCAATACAAAATATGTACAAAAATGCCATATAGGCATACAACAAAGGGCTCTAGAATCAGAAGTCATTGCTCTGCATCATCTCGAAATAAATTATTGCCCTTTGCTTGTCGAACATATGGTGCTAGGTTTGTCACTCATTTATTCTAAGTCTGAGGAGTTCTCCTAGTGCTCCTCCTAGGGTTTAGTTCCTAATCAAGCTTTATTTCTTACAAGAAGAAGTAAATACATTAATATATAAAAATTACATTATAAAAAATGATATATTTAACAAAATAATCACTTACCGCCAGTAGACGATTTCTCTCCTCAAGGGAAATATTTGTATGCCCATGTTGTGGCATGTTGAAGCCTATAGAAACCATCCAAAGATAAATTAAAATACGAATCAATAATGGTTTAATTTTTCAATAACTAACAGCTATAACAATGAATGTGAATTGAAATTTAGTAATCTACCTCATAACTCCTCCATGAGAGCCATCGAGGATTCTATAGAAGATGAAACATTGAGCTCCATTTCCCTATGAACATTCAAATGTGTATCCACTTCCAACATCTAAAAATAAACAATAAACTATTCAATCACAAAAACTACAATAGTGATCCATGTCATGGCTTATAATGTATGAGATAATGAACAAAATTTTGAGTACTTATTAAACTATATATTTCTTTCTATCATGCTTACTACTTTCCCTATCCATAGCTTATTTGAAAGAACTTGTTTTTAGGCTTTTTCCCATAGTAGCAAGGCAGTGAACCGTTTGATAAAATGTTTACATAGACATGTACGATAATTGTGGTAGCATAGAGAAGGCAGTGAACTATTTGAAAAAATGCCTCAAAGAAATGGGGTCTCATGGTGATGGAATGCCATTACAAACAAATGTGTCATGGCATTCCATCACCATAAGACCATATTTCTTTGAGGCATTTTTTCAAACATTTCATTTCCTTATCTATTGTATTATGTTGGGATGGGGTGGATGGTATAGTGTGGTCTTGGTTATGAGATGGAGGGTGATCATGACATGAAGAGGGAGGGGTGGGGACATGAACAAGTGGAATAAAAGGTGGAAGGTTCCATGGATTGGTAAATTGAGGATGATGATGAGGACCTTGAAAATAATTTGGAGGGGAATTTTGGCTAAAGGGTTGGTTTCTATTCTTCAGGTAGTGAGTTGCTTGAAAAAATGCCTCAAAGAAATGTGGTCTCATGGTGATCGAATGGAATTCCATCACCACGAGACCACATTTCTTCAAGGAATTTTTTCATACTACTCATTGCCTTGACTATGATATTTCTTACTATTATGCTTTGATAGAGTTTTTTCAAGCATCCATAGTTTGTTGGAAAGCACCTATTTTAGGCTTTTAGCCATAGCAACAAGGAAGTGAGTAATTTGATAAAATGCTTTGGTACAAATGTATGGAAAATGTGGTAGCATAGAAAAGGTGGTAAGTTGTTTCAAAAAATGCCTCAAAGAAATGTGGTCTCACGATGATGGAATGGCATTCCATCACCATGAGACCACATTTATTTCAGGCATTTTTTCAAACTACTCACTACCTTGTCTATGTTATTGCTTACTATTATGCTTTGATAGATTTTTTCCAAGAATCCATAGTTTGTTGGAAAACACCTTTTTTAGGATTTTAGCCATAGCAGCAAGGAAACGAACTGTTTGATAAAATGCTTTAGTAGACATGTATGGAAAAAGTGGTAGCATAGAAAAGGTGGTGAGCTATTTGAAAAAATGCCTCAAAGAAATGTGTTCTCATGGTGATTTTCAAAGAAATTGGGTCTCATGGTGATGGAAATCACCATGAGACCACATTTCTTTGCGGCATTTTTTCAAGCAACTCATTGTCACCATGAGACCACATTTCTTTGAGGCATTTTTTCAAACAACTCATTGTCTTGTCTATGCTATTTCTTACTATTATTCTTTCATATATTTCTTCCAAGCATCCATAACATAGATAAGGTAGTGAACTGTTTGAAAATATGCCTCAGTAAAAAATGGTCTCATGGAATTCCATGACAAGAAAATGCAATTGGAAGTTGCTCCTACTTATTAATTATGCTATGTGAAGTAATTTCATCACTACTTATGTTGAATTTCTAAACAACTATATTGTAGTTGAAATTTTTCATCTATCAACATCTAGTTATTAGTTATGGAATGTGAAGTAATGCTTTGATTTTGAAAGATGTTCAATGCAATGCAATCAATGATATGAATATAAACTACATAAATCTATTAAGTACAATTCATTAGTTAAACTCTTTATTCTATTACCTACATGTAGGTTTGTCTAAATCCACTGGCATTGGGAGGTGTTCCCTCGAAACCTCCAATATTAGCCTATTCAACATCCAAAATTAGATATTAGAATACCATTCATATAAAAATGCTATTAACATGTAATAAATTTATAATTGTTTACTAGTTACATACCTCGACAGTAGATGCAGTGGAGTAATAAGCAGGTGTAGGGTCAGTGTATCCAGTATCAACACTATGACCTTGAAATTTTATCAAAATCATAAAACTAAATTAGTTAATCTTGCATTTCAAAATTGAAATTTAATACATTATATTCAATGAACATTCTAACATTTACCTGAGTATCAATGCCATAAGCCTCATTCAAAATGTTAGCTACCATTGCCATCTCTATAGTTGTAGACGTATCTTGTGTAGAAGCCTCTTGAGTGTCGATGGGGTCTTATGAACAAGTCACCCCGCAAGCCTGACACAAATGGGATTGAAACCCACCACTTGAAGACTCCCCTGGATGGCGTTGTAGTACAGGGTTGGCATGCTAGATGACACTCTGGATCAAAGAGCTGATGGCCTGTAAAGTGTCTACCTTGGCACTCTCCTTCACAATGGAAGGGATAACAATGTTCTCATGAGGTGGCCTAGCGAGAGGTCATCTCGCTTGCCACCTAGGATCCTATTGTGCATCGAGTCTATCTTGAGTCGACCCCCCACCTCTCCCTTGGAAGTCCCTCATATCAAAATGTTTTCGAGATTTTGTTCAGGATGAACTCACAATATAGTTTCCTTAGGAAATATTGTGGGACTTCACAATTGTTGCATGGTGGGTAATCAAAAACCATGTACCACATATCCCAAAAAATATTCTTAATTCGTTGGTGGTGGCACCAATGGATAGGAAACCTATTCACATTGAGGCCAAGATTTTGATTTGTGCATGGGTTGATGAATAATGAGCACAAATCTAATTTTATAATTTTTAGATCTTTTACATCTTTATATGATAATTTACCCCGGTAAAAATTCCTAGCTGTGTGCCTCCTATCTTTCCAACCACTTAACTGTTTGTTGATTGCATCTACATGTTTTAACATTTCTTTAAGTGAATTTTTAAGTGTTTTTCTTTCAATGGTTGAACCTACTAGATCGTTCAACCTCATGATTAACTCCTCAATTTGTTTTTTATTGTTTTCAATTGCGTGCCCATTAAATTTTGTTGAGTGCCAAGAGGATATTGAGGGATTGGTGGAGGAGATTGTTGTTGTGTTTGTTGAATTTGAGGATTTTTTTCATGTTGTTGTTGCTCTAGTTGTTGAGGATTTTCAAGAGGGTTTTGAAGAGAGTAAATTCTAGGATCATTATCATTTCCTACAAATTCAACAAATGAATATAAAAAATAACCTAAAACTAACAAATTCACAACAAAAAACAAACAATCCTTACCTCTTCGACCTCCTCGTCGACGTGGCAACATCTTGGCGATGAAATAGCAACAAATTGATGATTTTTTTTCAAAATTATCTCCTCCCAAAATGCCAGCGCGCAAGAGAAGGGATTTTTGCCATGGGCAGTAGAAAAAATAGTCACTTCATAAATGAATTCGATTTCTTTTATTTTGTTTCAATAGCTCATAATGCGAGCACGTTATTCCACACTTGTGTTATAATGTGAGTGAAGAATAGGCTTGGTGTGGTCAAGCCTTAAGATCGACACACCAAGCCATAACATGAGCGCATTATAATGCGCTCGAATTATGAGCTATTAGAACTTTTTAAAAATTTGGCCACAATTTGACCCCCCATCTTTTTGCACCCACACCCACATGGTCAATAATAAATCTTTTTATGCAAAGTGATAAAGTTCACTTTCTTACCAAATCTCCCCAAATTTTAATATCTTCACAATGAGAGAGAATCTCCATAAATATAGGATTGGAAAATTAACTAAAATGGTACTTATATCATACTATTCAAAACTACCATATGTAAATAAAAAATAATGTAGTTATTAGATTATTAAGTATGCATATTATTTATAAAGGATATAATAATAAAGGTTTGACAACCTTATATTGGAACAATATATAAATGTTTTAAGGGTATAAAACCTAATAAAGTTATGCTATAACACTCCCCATTAATGTTGGTAAGGTTCACAACTTGTCAATTTCTATAAAAAAAAAAAATGAAGTATCTTAGTAACATAGATATTCTTTGGTAGTGATGAACAAGGACACAAATTTATACCAAAATGAAGATCATCCATTTTGAACTACATAAATGTCGTATTTTCTTAATTCAATACTAGTGTCTTATATAATAATGCTTTTAATGAGGCCTTATGATTTTTTATTGGAGCTTCAATATCCTTAAACTAGCCTTCCCCAGGTTTATTACATAGTTCCCATAGGTCTTATATGCGCCCTTTAGTCTTATCCAATGTCTTACAAGTTCCATTATTTGTCAATTTCTATAAAGTTCCTAGATTAGGATTTCTTAGCCTTTTCTCTCCCCCTTTCTTTTTCTATTTTTTATTCAACCTAAAGTTTCAAATAAAAGCATCACACTATTGTAAATGATATGGTATGTTTTATTCCTAAATGATGTACATGGGATAAATTCTAAATTTTAGAACCTTATTTAGGGTTTACATCTTTTAATTTTGTTCGTTTAGTTCAAATCTAGCCTTAGTCCTTAGACTCCTATTCCAATACGTCCCTTTTGCAAAAATAGTAACTACAATAAACAACTAAGTAAAATCACATGTCAAGATAAGTAGTGTTCACTATCAATTTTAGTTGATTTGACTGTGACTAGAACACGTGTCAACACATACACACACATATGTGTGTGTATGTATGTATTTATGTATATTAAACAAAAATGTATATGTATGTGTAATCTAAATGCACATATGTATATATATATACACATATTTACAAATACACATATCCACATGTATCAATGCATATATGTATGTGTGTATGTATGTATGTGTGTGTATGTATATATACAATTATACACACATACATACATACATACATATATTATAAAGATTTTCACTCTTTCAATTGTATACACAGTTACACAAGATTTTAAATTAGACAATTAAATGTATGATTAAATGTTACAAATATTCAGCTAAATGAAATAAAAATAATTTCTCCAAGTAGAATAATATAAACCCTATGAACCAACAATTTAAAAAAAAATCTTAATTCAAATACAAAATATATTAATAAGAAAACAAATCTAATCTACATATTAAAATAATCTTTAATATGATAAATTTCAAGTAACAATGATTACATAATCAATTAAATCAAAACATATATCTTAAAATACACAAATATTATCTAACCATCTCCTACATCTTGTCATCTTACAACCCAGATGGGTGACATTATATCAACTTTATATGACTGCATTCGAATCTTTGGCATATGATTTACTTAGTGGATTTCAGACGTCCTTCCCCAAAAAGGTACCATTGCTTTACTTTATCTTTGTTCATTGTCAGTCAACGAGGAACAATGAGATATCACAACAGATGGGTAAAGTCATAAACAAAGGCTGATAAAGAACAGTGTAGATCTCAAGCTTTAAATGACTTAAAGCTTCTCCCATTTAGTTACCTTTTAAACTCTATCGGATCTTTTTCATGCATTGCACTAACTTGAATATACATATTTAACACTAAGTTAGCAATATAAAGACCCGCGAGATATTTATTTGTAGTGCAGTAGAGGAATGATAAGTGGATGATGTAAGACGGTGGTGAGTGATGAGAAATGGCTATTCTATATTCCAACAAAGGTTGATTGAACATAGCTTTGTCTAACACTAAGGAAATGGTTTGTACATTCAATTATGTTTTATTTATATGTTATATATGTTCTCTTATCACACTAGTCATGTTATACAAAATTATTGTCATACAACACTAATTAGAGTGGAAAGTTACTCTTTTCAATAAGGATTTTTTTTTCATCTTTGGAGTTAGATTGATCAATTGGTGTTAATTATTTGTTACTATGTAATTATGGTTTAAATCTTTAGGGTCTCTGATCTTGTTGATATAGTAGTTATGGTTTGTCTAGTTGTCTGGTTAACTAATGAGTGGAGGGTTAAAGGGAGGCTTACTTGATTCTTTAGATGTCAAACTTTTGATTCTCATCAATCAAAGAATAAACACTCCTTGTGACCATGTATAACAATAGTGTGTGATATTGTTGTTTACTTTACTTTTGCTTTCTAAGATAAAGTATATATAGCATAGTGAGATTAATCTTATTATGTGTATGGAGGGAAAATTATAAAATCGATGACCTTAATTACCACAATGATGGATTACTTGACTAAGATGTTCTCCATGTAGTTGTTTAGAGGATTGAGCATGCACATGTTTAAGCAAGTAGATTTGTACCATTATTTGATCTCAATGACAGTTTTATATATAAGATAATCAAAATAGATTGAGAATGGTGAGAGCTTGGGGAGGCATATAAATAGCCACAAAAGAGATCCAATAAGTAGGAGGTAGTACAATAGATTCCCCCACCATTAGGGAGTGGGATGGAGATTTATTTGATGTGGTTGCAAGAGGTGTCTTAGGAGGAGAACACCTAATTACTTTATTTGATAGAACTAAAACTATGGGGATATGAATAGTTATGCTCTTATGTGGATGAGTAAGGTGTTTATATTTCTATCATCAACAATGTGTAGAAATATGATAATATGATTTTATTATTGTTGATAGTGTATGATAAAATTGTGAAACCATTGTTCATGCCAACATTGTAAACCTTGAGCTTACCTTATCTATGAACCCATAGCACAACCATGTATCCTCCTATAAGCATAATCATATATTTAAACCTCGTATTATTTAAATATCACTCAAGGTTTATAAAATAATAATATTATGACTTGGGAGCATATTAGAGTGTGAACATATGATTTAGTGGTCATTTTGAAGTATCCGAAGATATCATGTTAGCATGTGTTTTCCAAAAGAGACACGTGTGCTTCTTTTTCATAAATATTTGTGCTCAAATATAGTGGATGGTGGTCCCAAGACCATGAATTACATTATTATGATAATGTTTGTGTTGATGTAGGAGCTTGGAGAATTTTATTTTGAGGTTTTCTAAAAACTTAATTATAATTATGGGAGAGATTCATAGCTGATGTCATATGGTTAAAGATATATATATCAAGACCAATTCATTCATTAATACAATTGAAACAAGGATTGTACTTACCTTACGGTTATTTGCATTGATCCACATGGTATTAATTTTGAACTTGAAAAAAGACTAGTGTGATTGTTTTGTGAGGATATTTGGTCAGTTGGATCATGGACAATGGATTTAATCCCTCTTTTCTAATCATTGTAAGTAACAACATTAGAAAACCTATTAAGGGGGTTTATAGGAATCTTGAATGCATATCATTCTTAACTATTGATGTGATCTACATAGTTAAAAAACATTAATTTATCTTTCATTTATAACTATTTATGTAAGTCAATATCTTGTATCTAAGTAAAGCTTTATATACTATATTAGTAACTTGATACAAACTCTTTGGAAACCAAGAAGAGAAGTGATATTTAAGGGGATTCCACTCTCTTGTGTTTTAAACAACACACATGAAGTTGATGAAGTAATATAGTTAAGTGGGATGTAGTGGAATTATAGGTTAATATTTAAGAATCCTCCAACATATATCTAGATAGTGGATTAGTCATTATCCTATCCATGGTACAACTGTAATGTATAGGTATCATACAAATGTATTACAGTACATTAGTGTACATGTGTATTGCACTTCATGTTAGTTGAAAAATGACTACATGTTTTATTAGTGTTCATAGCTATATAGTGGCCTCTATTATAATTATGGAGAAGTGGTTGAATATTTGTATTATGCCTTTCCTATGAAAGGTTGGCCAAGGTATCATTATTTGTGTTGATTATTAGAATCCTTCATCTGATACCTCTATTCTATCTATGTAGTTATCTTATGCAATATTGCTTGTAAAGGGTAGGGTTCCACCACTTTTGATGGCATATGATGGAGCCCATATAGCTTTGTGGTTGGAGGAAGAATACTCACATGATGTTCTCTCTCCTCTTTTGTGGCATTGTAGACTCATATTGGGTATATTGGTAGATTTTTTTTTCATGATTTATCGCTCTTTTGGTGAATTCAATAGATTCATGTATGTCTTATAAGGATATGTATACAAATGTGACTAACTTATAACTAATGTATAGGCATTTATGGCTCGTAAACATAATGAGGGTTGTTTTATATCCATTTGTTAGATTTTTGGGGCTCCTTGTAACATGGAAATTGATATGTACACCAGCAATTAAGTTATTTTGCAATTATTACATTTTATTTTGTATGTTTATGATGTAACTATGATGTGATTTTAGTCAAGTGCATTGTCCCTTTTTAATCAAATCGAAAAGAAAATAAACAATGGCACTATGATATGGTGTGAAAAGGTTCTTTAAACTAGAAACATTTGATTTGATTTTAAAATTGTAATGCTCTTATTTACTTGTCCTATATGACTCATGCAAATCTTATGTTTCTAAATCCACATCTTCGAAAGTAGGTTAATAATGCTAAAGTGTGACAAACTCAAATAAAATAAGCATAATGTTTCATTAATTTAGATTTTAGACAAAATAGGTAGTTGTATAATTATTTCTATAACACAAAAAAATGTATAATTATGTCTTTGTCTATCTCATGATTCTAATTATGAGTTGTGATAGTGTTCTAGCTTTTTTATTTTATTTCTATAATACTTGTACTTGTTTGTGAATGAAATTAGTCATTGTCACTTGGTTCTATATTTTATTCCAAATACATTCTTGTTTTCACACAATTTGAATCTACAAGAAAAAAATTGTTATCTATTTTCCAAATAGTGAATATTCAATATACTTAAATTATCCATCTTTTTTATAAAATAAACTTTGTACATATAAATATATTTATATATGTCACCGTTTGTACAACTTTGAAAGGTATTCAATAAAAAAAAAAAACTTTAAATTGTCCCTAGTATACCTGATTAAATAAAGACTACAATAATGAAATGAATAAACAATTTAAAAAATTATCAAACTTTTATACTAAATCAATCAAAATCTAGAGACATGGACACTAATCCATTACCTATCACCCATTTCATTGAGAATCATAATGTAAAATCATCCTAATTATTTAAACGTGTCATGCATCTTCATCTCATGAAAGTTAAAACACTTTCTATTATATATTGGAAAAACACACCAAAGAGAATACCTGACCTACCTCCAACGCACAAATATTAAAGTTTTCTTGCCTTGGTCAAAAGGAAGACGGGGACGTTTCAATACGTGTCGCTTTTATTTTCAGTAAATCCTTGGACCAAACATTACTTGACACGACTTCTTATTCCTTGCATGAAAGGACAAGCTGCGACAAGGTTTTGTACATCCAATTATTTTTTATTTATTCTACCTCATATTCTTTCTTACAGTAATAATTGTCGTAGCGACTATTTCCACATGTACTTTTGAATTTAGTTTTGTAGTTAGATGTTAAAAATTATTATAAAATTAATCTATATTGGGAAGAAGATTTTAGAGATGTAGATACACTAAAGGTCGGTCTGATATTCTACATCTGGCAACTTTTAAAAAAAAGCTGATCATATAGATTTATATCAAAAGAATTGTAGTTGAAAAAATGCATACTAACAAAAAAATTTATAATGAATTTATGTATGTGTAATTAGATCTTTCAAAGTATACATAATAAGGTCAGAGTAGAAGATCATTCATACAAATTAGATTTTGAAAATAGAATATGATTTTTCAATAAATTGTATATGCAAAATTTACCCTTTTGATAAGATACAAAAGTCAAATAGATTTAAGCTAGACATCCACATAACCACACAATAATTCCTAAGATATCATAACCTAGCAATTGCACCTTGCTGTGCAATGGGTACGCCAAAAAGGTGTGATGGTCAATTATGGAAAAAATTGGTGTATTTTTTTACGCAAGTTTATCTAAAATATTCCCTTTCAAAGAATTTTATTTTCGTAAAATTAATCATCTTTTGTGATTAGAAACAGTAAATACGTCAACCATCAAATTGAATTTACCCACCCCAAATCTATATTCAATTTTTTTAACTTGTAATTTAATGCATTCAATCGATCTTGTGATGTAGATAAATTAATGGTACACATTAAGATCGTCCAAACCAATCTTTTTAGGCCAAACACAAATATAAAATACACAGGCACATTTAAATAAATAATGCCAAATTTTGTTATTCCACGGACAGTTTCCTTTTATCACCAAAGTAAAATGGTTAATTTTTTTGTCGTTTGGAGAAATCTGAATAGTAAACGAGATGAATAAATAAGGCTACGTGTCACAAGAGGAAATGCTAAATGGAGAGCTCTTGAGGCCGGACACGGGTTTTATGTAGTAGGGTACGTGTAGGGTTTTAGGTGGAATTTCAAAGCTTGCAATGACAAAGTTGTCAAGCAATAAGACAGTTAGAAGGGTATGCGGGAAAGGAGGAAATGTAAAATTGAGAGTAGGCTTTGGTTTTAATTTGTTGCAATTTTGTGTTGTAGCCATTTTCAGTTAATGAGGATTCTCAATTAATGATGGTTCATTGGACAAGCAGTTTCTTTGTTTTAAGGAATCCATACAGATCTTGGAGCTGAAAGACATTGTGTGGGCTCAGATTTTTTATGTTATAAGCCACTAAATCAAAAGAAGGTTTAATAGAAACTCGAATGGTTTGTTTTCATGTGGTTTAGGGCTAGATGAGATCAATGAGTTTCTGAGTATTTTGATTTTGATTTTTTCTAGATTGTATTGCAAGAACGGCTGAAAAAAACAAAAACCTAACTATAGGGATTTATTTTCCCTTTTTTTCGACTATCCTTTCCTCTAAGGACTTGAATATGGCTGTTATTTTGTTTGTTCTTGTAATTTCATATTAAAGATTTTTTTGCTTAATATGACTAGAGATTTTTATAAGTTTGTTTGTTAGTAAACTTTTGGCTAACTTCTTAAATTCGTTTGTAATGTTAAAACCTAAATGTACTCATTATTAGGATCATGAGTGTAATTTTCAATTTAATAAACATACTCTAAAACGCTCGTCGAAACCTTATTTTCAGGCTGTAGCTCGCCAAATTGGAGAAGTGAAAGGTCAATACCAGCGAGTAAGAGTTTGGAGGAGCGGAAACGAATAGGGGCAGGGAAAGCAGAAAAAAATGGCAGATAACAATCGAAAAAATGGGGAAAAATATTGTTAACCAAACTTCCAATAGTGAACCAATTAATATTTTCTCGATCATTTTTATAAAATGTGAGAAACTACACATATTTTCATTTTTAAAATGTACACTTAGTACATTTATAATTGTTCTATTTATAATTTCTATATTATTTGTTAGTTTTTTGACATATTTTATTATCTTTGAAGATCTATGCAAATGTATAATGATACTTATATATATTTATATACAATTGCATATACCAAAAATCATATTTCTTTACAATTTTAATATATATACTTGAATATTTATAATGATTATTGTAAACATCTAAAATTGATACATCGTCATTTTAACTAATTGTTCAACCATTTCTTCTATAACTAATTGAATAATTTTTTTTTTTAATCCAGCTTTCATCTGCTTATTAATTAAATAAAATATTGTGACTTAATTAATAAAGTCACTATTTGTCACTATTCAACTGATCTCATTCCTAACCTAAAATCACTTAATCATTATTTTCTAATATCTATCCTAGGTAAATATTATTTACCTAAATCGCTTATGCCCTTTCCAAAATTTAAATAAACATAACTATTTATTTAATCTTATTTTTTCATCCACTTTTCATTGGTGAGTTAAAATTAGTTAGTTTACTAACCTCTCACTTGCACATTTCTAATCCTAGTCAAGCCTCCTCAAATCATGCACAATTCTCAAAGGTGTACCAAGGTATGGCCTTTGTACATAGGGCATGTACATATGACAAGGCCTTGGTGCCATGTTGCATGGGTCAAAGAGCTAGCCCATTCCCCTAGGATACTCCCAAGTACCCTTTCCATCCTCACCATCCACTCCTCCCAAGAGAATCCTCTATCATAGATTCCCCTTTAGTATTGGACCCCTCTCCATCCACCAAAAAATTGAGGATAATTATCTTACTCTCATCCCTTTGAGGGTCTCAACCAATTTGAGCGCTTGATCTCTATTATTTATCCTAGTCATGCAATCCTCTAGCCAAAATCTTATAAATGAGCCTCAACCCAAGTCATTCTCATATGTAACCTTATGCTATTGGTGAAGGCACTTACATACCACCAAACCCATCATCCTTGAGCACAACCACCATGAAAGGTTGATATTGGTGATCTTTTTTCTTTTCTTTTTTTCATTAATATTTTACCAATCGAGCTATGCTTTATCTTGAGTATTGCATGTATTTTGGGTAGGATAGGATACGTTTAGCTTGTTCTTGTATACTCCAATTTTCATGTACACAATTATATTTATATAGTATATATTTTCTTTTGATATAACTTTCACATGTTTTAATTATAGCAAATATCTATACAAATGTGCTTATATAAATGTATATATTTATATAGTTTTATATTACAATTACATATAGGAATATAAAATTGAATATGTAAGTATACAATTGAATATGTAAATATACAACTATGCATACCAAAAACTACACTTATTTATAGTTTTGGATTTTACTCTTAATATATTTATATATTTACTTATGTTATATTTTTTGCACGTTCTAATAATTGTAGGCATATATATGCAAATGTATTTATACAACTATATATATTTATATATAGTTTTATGTGCATATATAATTACATATAGCTATATATAGCTATATATGCATGTAAAAGGTTGCACACTAAAAATTATTGTAATATAGTGTTGAATTTATACTTGATGTATTTACATTTGAATTTATAATTAATATATGTATATTTGTATATAATAATCTATTAAATATTAATAATACATGTGATAGCTTCTATCAAAGAGATGTTGGAGGTAATAGAAAATAGTATATAAGCTAGCAACTATTCTCTCCATGATGGTAGCAAAGATGCAATATAAACAAATTTTAACTCCTATAATAAGTGGTCATAATCATTATGATAACTTGAAAGTGGATGCGACACTAGTATAGTATTACAAGTTAACAAACTAGAATTGATTTTTTTTTCTTAATGCATCAAGAAATTTAACAAAATAATTTGTAAATATGATAAATCATGTCAACGTTCATCACAATTGAAAGGTGCAATATAAGGGTAGAAATTGTATAATACCATTCAATTTCATGAAAATATACAAACCCAAGGTAGATACAAGATCGCACTCACAATTAGGGGATATTATGAATGTTTTGATAAGATTCACTCATAGAAATCCATGCACCTTGGGGTTCCCTCTCATAGCTTTGGGATTTCAACATATAAAGATACACAACTTGCAAATACCTCTCCACTTTGAAATTACAAATGTAAATAAATGAATTGTTGGTTTTCACATGATGGCATATAAATAGAGTCTATCCTCCCTCCCATGTAGACAACAACACTTTACTAAAAATTTACAATCTCCATCCAAATGTGTACATGTACGATCTATGCTCCATTGAGGCATAAACACTTCCTATTAATGAATATGAATATTCATGTCCAATAAATTAGAAAATATCAAAAAATATGTTGGTTTACTCCTCATACTATGGTTGAATTTTCTAGCAAAAACAATATTAATACAAAGGGTAACAGGGCTACATGCAATTCTTTTAAACACTCATCATGGGGTAAATGTCCACACCTAGATATTAAAACTAATAGTTGCAATGCCAATACTAATGATGCCATAAGATAGATGTGGAACACCACAACTTCTAAAAATAGAAACCAATACATTTAGTCTTAAAACTAGATCAAAGTGAGGCATAATCGATTATTACACCTAAATATTACTAACATATTTCGACCAAAACATCATCATTTTCCATCATTAGGTATCATCAATCTATCTTCTGCATTTAATTAAATGATTTCATTGTTTAATTATACTATCCATTTCATCACTTTTCCTCTATATTGATTAAATAATTTAATTATTTACTAATTATTCCTCTTTCCTAAGTTTAATTAAGTAATTCATTAGTATCTAATTAATTCATTTCTCATTTCCCACTTCTCAAATTAAATAATTATTTTAATTATTTAATTTATCCAATTATTCCTCTCAACATTATCCTCTTCTAAAATAAATAAAATTCATTATTGTATTTATTTACCATTTTGCACATGTAATTAATAATTTATTTAATATTAATTTCCCATCCATTTCCACCTCACCAACTGATTGAGACTCACTTTCAATCCACTCCTTAATCAAACTAGTCTTCTGATCAATCAATCCAGTCAACTCCCACTCACTTCTAGTTCACTCCTCAATCAATTTTGTTCACTAACTATCAATTACACTTCACTCTTCAATCAAATCCTCTCAACTTATCCATGCACTTAGTTCACTAAAATTATGCAGTCAATTAACTATCCATCAATTCATTTAATCAATTATGAGTTATTGATCTATTCAGTCTCTCATCAAATCTTGATCATTGATCGATATCACTCAATCTATAAAACAAACATATCATTCATCAATTATCTCTCTTTCATTATTGCAAAGAAACTATATGCATATTATCAGTGCTTTGTGCTACAAAATCTGAGATCATTTATCACTACACTTTTCTCCAAGGTGCAAAGAGGAGAACAATGGAGCTAAGCTAAGGAAAATTGTGTGAAGTTGTGTGTGTACAGGTTTGATGCATTTCATTATTATTGAAATTTGGTCTTAATTCTCTATTGGTGTGATTTATGAACTGATTGTGAATTATGCTGATTTTTATTTAATTATTTGATTTCATAGTCATTTTCCAAGTCATAGAAGAGATAGCAGAGATATTTTGGTGTATTAGTCCTATTAATTTATCTATTCTTGCCAATCCCATTTGACATGGTTCTAGTTTCATTATGTTTTCACTCCATCATAATGTTTAGCCATTATAAAGGGAACATGTTGGCCTATATAAGTACAAAGTTACTATTGATGTTACCTCAAAATATTTACAAAATTACCTTGGATTCTAAAGCATATACATGTGAAATTTATGGAAAATGAGGTTAGTGGAGCACTAGTGCTTTAGAAGATGGCATTGTCCAAGGTAATGGAGGTAGAGGAGGAAGTCCTAATTCATTTTCATATCCTTTTATGTCACTCATAGAAATAAAAAGGGCCAATTTTCTTTTTGATGGAATGGATTACCTTCTTAGATATTTCAGTAGAGTTATTTTGAGAAGGAAGAAAATTGTTGTTTATCTTCATTATTCCTAAAGACTAGAAAAATCCTTCAATTCTTATTATAAGGATTATCTAGGTACCGGAGTCTTCAAAATTCCTATATTTCTTTCCATGATGAGCATATCTTTCTTCTCCTCGAGTCTCAAAAGTGGGTCCCTAGAAATAAAATAATCAATGATCACCATAATGCAAATGTTGTTAAGATTTACCAGCCAGAATGAGGAGATCAATTATCAATTAAATGCAAATTTTAATCAACAAAATAGAGGAATAAAATTCACACAGAGGTGAGACAACAAAAATTAATGTGGTTCACCCTTTCTTGGGATACATCCATAAACAACAACAGTCTATGTTATTCAACTTCCAATAATTACAAATTACAATTTTCTTGTAACAAAATAACTACAACGTACAACATAAAAATACACTTAAATTTTCATGTGCTATATTAATATTATTATCACCAAACCATGAATTTTTCTTATGTATCTGTTTATTAAAAATCTCCCATGTGCACCTTGTTGCAAGTCACAACTTCTCATGTGACTTTCCAACTCCTCAAACCCCCACAACAAGAAGCTATTCATTATCTATAGTAGTTGCAAACCATTTTTAACTAAATTTCAATAGGAATATGTAGCAAATTTCTTTATTAAAAAATAGGAAATTTTTGCTTTAAGGGCTTTGCCCTAGCAACCCCCACTATGGGCTCTACCCTCGGGCCCCCTCTGGGAGGTGGTCCCCTTGAACCCCGCAGGAGGAGCTCTACCCCCCTGCACTTCCTCGTTAATTAATTTTGGGGGAAAACACATCAGGAAAAGTGGCCAAAATTTAAACTCCAAAGTCTGAGCAGGCTTCATAGACCAACAAATGAATGAGTCTTATAGCTTCAAATTCATGGATCAACCTACTTTAATCTATTATCCAAAAATTTGTATGATGCTTCTAAAATAAATTCCATGATATTATTTGTGAAAAACTAATACAAAGGAATATACAAGTTGAGGAATATCTTTTTTTTAAAGCAAAAGGCACGAAGGCCTCTATATATATATTATATAAAGTATGCTTTTACATAGATGAAGAAAGTTTTAGCTTTGAGAGTAAACGAAAAGAAGCTGCTAATGTATCAAAATTCAGTTTCAGGTTTGAAAGAAAACTACTACTTAAAACCACCTATAGATCACCCTTATAACACCCCTAGAAGCTGATAATATATCAAAATTCAACATCAAATATAGCAAAAACTACAGAAAAACCACATTATTCTTCCATAAAATCACCATGGACTGAACTTTCATCTTCAATCTCTAGCCTCTCGCTTAGTTGCAGACCTCTTTGAAACAAGCTTCGACGACCCAAAGAGAAGGTCGAATGCTGCATGGGATGAGGAATTTGAACATTGACAGAGGAGAAATGATTTGAGCCATTGTTTGATGAGTGAAGAGGAACATTGTTTGGAGCACGAGAATGGTGAACTTGGTAGCCTTGATGGTGATCCTGAGCCAAAACTCTGAGCTGCAAATCTAAATGAATACCCGAAGCTAGCATTGGAGGACTATGCACCCTTAAAAAATTTAAAGCATAAAACTTTTCCCTTATATCTGCTTCCATAATAGAGAATATGCAAGGATGATGCTTTTATAGAGCCCATAGGATAATGTTATCATTGTGAAACTGCAAGGCCAGATTGATAACTTCATAGACTTCCTCGAACCCTTGACTTTTCTGCACAAAATCCCTAGGAAACAAACCAACAATGTATTTGTCTCCACTGAAAATATTATAACCTTGCACTTCCTTAAGAACAAAGTTGTCCAAAATATATTAGAAGTTTACATATTTTCTTGCCAATTCCTCAAGTTCTGACAAAGACTGAACCAAATCCATAGCATTGGATAAGAAAATCGAAATCAACTGGGAAGGAAAGAGTATTCGTCGAGCCCTCAAACAGGTAACATCCACCCCCAACACCATTCTGATAGAATCCTCAACTCTACCGCCATCAATTTTAAATATAGCCTTCATAGTTTCTTGAGACAGATAGCTTTCAAAAGGTCACTCCCACGGTTTTACAGGAAAGAAAACTCTAAGATTCCATAGGCAGAATACCATTTCTATCCACTAGAAAAGCCCTAGCTTGAGATGACTGTGCTAGAAAAGCCTATCAATTCCTTTAGTGTGCAAATGAATGAGAAACAATTGATTATATAGACTCTTTGAAATCCCACATATTGAAGTGACCTCATGCTTTATCATGGTAAGGAAAGACATAAGGCTAAACTTGAGCATGATCTCTCCATGAATGCCAACTCGTGTGAGTAGATGGCAAAAAATTTGCTACAGAACAAAGAATTTAGTTCTTTATTTAACTTGTACCTACAACATAGATAAAACATTAGGCAAAATAAAATCTAAACATGAGATGATCAGCTTGGAATCTCTACATGAATGCCAGCATCAGCAGATGGACAGAAGATGTCCTTTCAGTTTGAGAGGTACTCCAATTTGAGTAGAGAACTAATCATTACAGTTACTATTGATTAAGCACATGCTTGATACTCAGTCATTCACTTTGAGGTGGATTGGAATAAATTAAGGGATTTATAATTGGAGACATTATTACTTTGATGGGCTCATAGTATGGGATATTTGATAAAAGAGATCGTATCTCCACCAAGATACGCCATCATTAGTATATATGTTACCCAAAACTCCTTTTAACCATGAGATGGTTAATACTGTCAGATCATATGAATGCCACGTAGGAATGAATTAAGCATTTCAATACCCATCCTATTGGTAGCAACACCCATATCCCATCGCCAACTCCCTACCAACTCTTAATAAGCTTTGCCCACTTGCAACCTTAGAGCAACTGGCATTTCTCCACTCTAACAATCTCTTGAAGGTGGGGAAATGCAGATGAATCCTAACTGGATTGTATATTAGTAGAGGCTTGTTCATCACAAGCCAAATTGGAAATCCCGTCTGCTAATTTTTTTCCCTCTCTGTATGTACATGGGAGAGACAATAATCATCAAAAGATTCTAGCAAAATCCAAATTTTCTAAAGAGCATATCTTAGTTTCCAATTAGATATTCTCTTCAATTTACATGCATTGATTATCAGAAGCAAATCTCCTTCCACATGGACTCATTTAATATTTAGATCTTTTTCCAAAGATATTCCCGCTAATAAAGCATGAACCTCTACCATATTGTTTGTGCAAGAGTTTAAATGAACTGCTCTAGCTGCAACCAAAAAACCCCTAGACTATTGAGTACAACAACCAACACCTGTAACCCTAGGGTTTCCACACGATGCCCCATCAAAGTTAATTTTGAAGAAATATGGCCTAGGTGGTAGCCATTTCACTTTATTTCTATCCACTTTAATTGAATTTGGTTGTATTGGAGCTCCTTGAAGTGACAACTTAGTATGCTTCCAGTGATGCAGAATAAAGTTATCCCAATTTGAATAGATAAAAGAACCTAACTTGGAATTAGCAACATGAGAATTGCATGCTTTTGAAATTGTCTTCTCCAACTTCACTTTAATTCTGTCAATTGAAACTATTTAGTTTTTAAAAATACATTTGTTTCTTTCCAACCAAATTGACCATATTACTAGTGTAGGAGTAATTATCCAAATGCAAGGAAATAGGGAAAACTTATGGAGAATTGGCCAGGTAGTGAACAAACCCCAAAGAGAATTAGGTAGAGGAAAAATAATATTCAATTTGCCCATAATGAAACTCCATACCTCATATGCCACTAGACAAGAAACAAAAAGGTGATCCATTGTTTCATTTTCCTCTTTACATAAAACACATCTGAATGCCCTTGTAACACCAAACTTCTCCAGATGACCACTTGTGAGAATTCTCTTCTTCAAGGCTAACCAAGGAAAACTACCATCCTTAGGAAATTGAGCAACATTCCAATAGAAAGAAAAATCTCTATGAGACTGATACTGAGAGGCTTAGGCAATGACAGATTTGTAACCTTGTTTGACTGTGTACAAACCATTCTTGGAAGGAGCCCACAACAACTTATCTGAGACATGTGAAAGATAGACCTTTCTGTTTTTCAAGATATCTCTAAGAATATCCTTTTGACTATCTGTAAGAGATGTATTTTCCAAATCCTTCCACTAAACCAGGCCTATTATATGATGACAAGAAGAAACATAATCCTTTAGTAGCACACCCCAGAGTTGTGAAAGGACATTTTCAGCTAAATGCATATCCTGGTTCAAATGAAGTTGGGGTAAGCCATTCCAGGAGTCTCTCCAAAAATGTACTTGATCTCCAGTATTAACTTACCATGAGAGGAAAGGGCTAATAACATCTCTACAAGCTACTATAAAATTCCACATGATTGAGCCTGCTGGGGGATTGGAAATAGAGAATATCCTAGAAGGATTGTCATTATCTAGATATTTGCTTTGCATTATTTTACACCACTTCAAGTCTGGCCTAACATACAATTTCCAAGCCAATTTCACCCCCGAACTAGATTCCTTGTAGATAGATTATGGAAACTCACTCCACCAGATGATTTGTCATAACATATTTTCTAATGAGACTAAACGGATCTTCCTTTTACCATCTAAATTTCCTTTCCATAGGAATTCCTTAATGATCTTTTCAATTTGATGGATAACACCCTTGGGAGCTTTCAAAACAACTAAGAAATAATTTGGAATAGACACTAACACAGGTTTAATCAATAAGATTCTACCCGATAATGAAAGCCATCTTGCTTTCCAAGCAAGTATCCTCCCTCTAATTCTTTCTAAAATATTATTCTGATACAAAGCCTTATCGGATCCCATGAAGAATGGTATACCCAAATATGAACAAGGAAGCTCAACACTTTAAAAATCTAAAGTTGAAATCAACTATCTTGCTACATCTGCTTTAGCATTAAAAACATAAACCTTTGATTTTACTGCATTAATCTTCTACCCAAACAACAAGGAGTACTTATCCAACGACATTTTGACCTGCTTTGCTTCTTGTAGAGAATATTTACCCATTAGTAATGTATCATCTATAAAAAGGGAGTGAGTGGCTGAAATATTTGTATTAGGTATAAAATTTTCCTTCCAAAGTCCTTGCAAGTGAGCTTTATGAATAGATTTGTTTAATGCTTCTGCCATAAGAATGAACAATACTGGCGAAAATGGATCTCCTTGCCTTAATCCTTGCGAGGAGCCAAAGAAACCAATTGGAGTCCCATTAATGATCACAGAGAATTTAGCTCCTAAAAGACAAGAGAGGAACCGTTTACACCATTTATTACTAAAGCCAAACCTTTTTAGAACTTAAATAAGAAATTCCCAACACACTCTATCATACGCCTTCATCATATCCAACTTAAAAATGAAGGAAGGGATATCGAAAGTTTTAACTGAGTGTAGAACTTCATGGGAAAAAATAGCACCTTCCGTTGTTTCCCTTCTAGGGATGAAACCACCTTGCTCTAATGATACATGTTTAGAGATGAGTGGTTGAATTTTTAGATAAATGGCTTTAGTGAAAATTTTATACTCTATGTTGCATAAAGAGATGGGCCTGAATTCTACAAAGGACTTTGGGTCCTTTACCTTAGGGACTAAAGAAATGTGTGTTGTGTTAAAATTTTTTAGAACTGTTCCCGTCCTCTGAGACTCTTCTAAGGCAAGGAGAATATCAATACCAATAAAATCCCAACACTTTTGGAAGAATAATGTTGTAAATCCATCTGGAACTGGCACTTTATCAGTTGCATAGAAAATACTACTCCTCTTACTTCATTCAAAGTGAAAGGCTTCATAAGACTTTCATTATCTTCCCTAGAAATTGATGCTGGAATGGAATCCAACAAGAAATTTTCCTCATTAGAAGATGATGGATTAATGTTGTTTGGAGCTGATAGAAGAGATGAAAAAAATCTAGTAGCTTCTTGTTGGATTTCCTCCTCTTTTATCAATTCCTGTCCTGAAACAACATTTTGAATTTTGAAGATAAAATTATTTGACTTTTTTATCTGCACTGACACATGGAAGACATTTGTATTTCTATCCCCCTCCTTCAACCACAACTCTCTAGATTATTGATTCTAACAAATTTAATCTCTAGCTACTAACTCCGCCCACTCATCTTCTAAACATTTTTGCTTTACAAATAAATCTGCATGTAAACCTTGATTGATTACTATAGCATTTATTTCTAATAACTCCTTAAAGACTTTGTCCTTTTGTTCAAAAATATTTTTGAATACATCCACATTCCATGACTTAATCTATTTTTTAACATATTTTATCTTATGGGCTAACTAAAACATCCACAACCCCACAACATGAGGAGCAGAGTTCCACCAATGGTTAAGCAGTGGCAAGAAAAGAGGATGATGAAACCACATTTTTTCAAATTTAAAGGAAGCCCCAAAATCTATCTTACTTTATGTTTCAATGGACAAGGTAATTTCAAAATGATCAGAATGAGACACATGCATGATCTCTGATACCAAATTCATATCATTTCCAAACCAATTTGCAGAAGCAAGAAATTTGTCCAATCTCTTAGCTATCTGCAAGAAACCCGCCCTTCTATTTGTCCATGTGAATTGGCCTTGTATAGGTACAATTTCATTCAAGGCATTATCTAAAATAAAAGCCACAAATTCATCAATAACTTTTTGGGGTGGGATAATTCCACCTTTTTTCTCCCACATGCTAGCTATAGCATTAAAATCTCCTGCTACAATTAATTTATCCATTCTTAGCCCATCCATAATTCTTGTCAAAGATTCCTAGAGATGCTTCTTATCTACCATGGTTGTAGGAGCACAAACATTCAATAACCAGAATTGAAGATTAAATCGAGAAACTTTAAGGAGTTACTAATGTTTATCATTGTTTGTCATGTCAATTTGAATTAGTTTAACATCCCACAACACTATCATCCCACCTGAAGCTCCTTGAGTAGGGGTATGAAAGGACTTCCACTTTTTCCATTTTTGTAGTGACATTTGATAAGTTTGATTTGACATTTTTCATCTCCTACAACATTATTATATTTTCTCCTCAAGCTTCTAATTGTTGCTTGATCAAAGCTCTCTTGTCAGGGGCATTTATTCCTCTAACTTTCCATGACAAGATCTTCATTGGTATCGAGGAGAGAAACATGCCATCCTTGGTCTCTTGTTCGTAGTAAATACCATTGAACTATCCAATGTAGATTGAACCTTCTTTCAGCTTCATAATGTGTGACTTTCTCCCTCTTTTGATTGGAATTTTATTAGAAATTGGTTGGGTACTTGGGTGTTGTGAGTTTCCCAATAGTTGGGCATAATCAAAACTCCCCTCTCCCTTATTTGAAGTCTTCAATAGCTTATTATTCTTAGCTTGCTACAAATATTGAGGTTCTTCAATTAAAATAACATGAAATCTCCAAGAGAACTATCTGATGGGAGTGTTTGAAGAGGGCATCAGATCTACTGCATCCTCCTCTTCAAGATAAAAAACACTATCCAAATCTTTGATATGATGTGATGAGTGGGGTGCAGATGCAATATTGATAGTATCCTGAGATTCTTTAAGGACTTCCTCTGCCATCCATTCTATCATTTTAGTTCCTTCTGAAATTATGATTTTATCTGCTAGATCCTCCAAGCGGCCTTCAGAGAGCAGACTATCAAAAGAATCTAAGTTTGATAATTCTTCATCATCTATATCTAATATCTTGTCTTCAATATGGTTTGAATTATATTATTGAAGATAAATTTGATCAAGCTGCTCCTTTTGTTTGGGAGGCATCAAATTTTTATCAAACATAAGAGATTTAACTATAAAGTCCATTTGTTGGTCAAAACTACAAGAGAATGTCAGAGTATACCAAAATACTGATTGGAGGTTCTGAAGAAACTTTGATAGAACCACTGAAATATTGACATTCACCCCTAAGCTCAGATTTACTATTTGCATGAGACTATCCTTCTTGGTTACTATACCTGTAAGAGTATTAGAAGTTGGCCTATTTGATTTTATAGAAAAAAATTCCTTCCTTACCACCAAATTTGAAGAAGGTTGCTTTTGAATACAATTATCTTGCTTGGACTAAAAAGACTGCTTGTCCTTATTCTAAGAGGTGCCCAGTAAAATTTATTCCTCTAAGCAAGAGTCTCCTGAATGACCTGCTAGATGACATTTGTAGCACAAAAATTCTAGGTTTTCAACAAGGATATCTTGTGTCCACATCCCATATTTAGATTTTACAATAATTTGCTCTGGGAATATTTTGAAGGCATCTAATAGAGCACAAAATCTAACTAGTTTAGATGGGTCTTTGAAGGAGACTTTGTCATGCCTAAGAAAGATTCCAACTTGGTTTGCAAAGATTTAAATTAGATGGAGCTCTTTGTATTCAAGGGGAAGAGAGGGCAACTGAATCCAAAAGGGTATAAACTTGACAATAAAGTCCCGAGATCTAAAATTAGGATAACAGGGTTGCATAAACAATCTAGAACCTAGAAAGACCCATGATTTGACCTTAAAAACTGAATCTCTTTTCCCCTCAAAATAAAAAAGAACGAAAAAAATACCTCTCTCTTGATCTAGGTAGAATACTTTAATGGCCCCTTTCCATTCTTCAAAACTCAATTCTTTAAGAAAGGAAATTTCAAGGTTTAGGCTCCAAAACTTATAGATCAGTGCTCATTGTCGAAGGTTAGATATCTGAGGCTGTAGCTTCTCTTCAGACAAAGTGACTGTTACATTGGGATTTATAGGAGCTTGGACCTTTTTAACCTCTGAAGATTGGACTACCTTCCCCTATTTTTCTATAACCTCCACCATGCATGTTTGATTCTTCTCTGAGACTCACCTCCATTGTAACTTTCCCTCATTCTTTGGAAGATATTTCTTCCCCTTAGATGCAGAATGTTTCTTCTTTTGCCTTTTTTTCTTCTTAGGCCCTGCATGTTGCTTCTCCAAGGGCTAACCCTCTTTGCTCTGAACATTCTTTGCCTCTTGATCTCGTACTTGTCTTCCTCATTGAGCATGTTGAACTTCTTGGAAGGATGGAAGATTTCCCGCCTTACCAATCGTAGAGACATTTATAGGCTTGTATGTAGCGATAAACAACTAGTGGAAACTGAATTCACACCTTTAGATCTATGAACCATTTCCAGAGTCTTGCATTGATCCAAATATCGGTCCTTCTTAGGACTGCTTGGATTGGTAGAGGTTTCTTTCTCAACATTTTAATCTTTGCCCCAATCTTACAAAGAAAAAAAATGATTATGCATAGTTGGATTGAAGGGAGCACCTGATTGAACATGACCTTTCTAAGAAGGGTTTTGACCATCCTTCCATCGATCATTTGAGGAAACCCTAAGATTCAAACTGGATAGAATAGGGTTTGTTTTATTTTCCTTTTGAACACCTTGTTCGTCTTTCCATAAGTCAAAAGGTTCCTATTTATGATGCAAAGCAAAAAATTGATTATGCGTAGTTGGATTGAAGGGAGCACCTGATTGAACATGACCTTTCTAAGAAGGGTTTTGACCATCCTTCCATCGATCCTTTGAGGGAACCCTAAGATTTGAACTGGATGGAATATGGTTTGTTTGATTTTACTTCTGAACACCTCGGTCGTCTTCCCATACGTCAAAAGGTTCTTGTTTATGATGCAAAAGGCATGGTCGAGGTCTTTTTGGGACCCATACTAACCTATTAATTTGACAAGTAGGTAGTTGTGGCCTACGATCAGTCACTATTCTATATGGTTGTGGCCCCCAATGTCTATTTTGATTGTCATAGCCACCATGATATCTAGCAGCTTATCGTTTCTGACCAGAAAAATGTGCCCTATTGTCAACTAGCCGACTGACTTCTTTGATATTCTTATTGCTAAAATCATTTTGTCACCTATAGTCTTCCTGTGATTGTTGAGGGTGTCTGTGAGAATCACCTTCAAATCTGCCATAGCCATTTTCAAATTTTTGACCGTTAGGTCACCTTGATTTCTCAAACGTTGCCATCTTCCAACCCGACATTTTCAGTTGAGGGATATCTTAACACTTTTGACCTATCAATATTTCTACAAAAACTAGTAAAAAATAAATTAAAAAAATTGATCTTCATCCCTCATTGTATTTTCAAAACTAAAGTTTTTCACTATCAAATGAGAGTCTAAAGCTTACATTCATTAATATTTATAATCTAAAATGCCATAGTTTTAATCACAAATGAATATAAACAACTCATCAAGCATAATTTTTATGATATAAATAATTACATTCAAGTATCTATTTTCACTTTAATGAGAAATAGAAGAGATCATGACATAATTAATGATATGCTCAAGTTATTTCATATTACATTTGAGAATGTAACTTGAGAAAATTCCTCAATTCCTGGTAAGAAACATGTTGAGTGACACCATTATATACCAAGTTACAAATGTGCCCTATAGGACTATGAAAAAATAATATTGGGATGATGAAACTAAGACACCATACATATATTAAGACCTATGATTATAATTATTTATTTCTCATATACGATCCTTTAATCAAATCCTTAATGATACTTATTAAATCATGTTTATAAATATTTTTATGGATAGAATAATTTTAAGCATAATCACATGGATTGTTTATTCTCATTACCAATAATATTGTGTATATTACATACGAGAATATCTAGAAAATATTGACCATGGCAAGAATATTATTGGAATATCTAAATATTACTCTTTCTTTACCTTGTACAATTAATTAATTGAAAGAAATCATGTTAAAGTCTATAAATGACCAAATTAGCTTAATGTGACTCAAAAGTGCATATTTTATGCTTAGTATTTATCTAACTCCCCAAAAAACTATACATACAATGGTAAATCCTCAAGAAATTAGTAAATGTAAAGTGATTTGATAATAATCTTATAGAAGAAAATTTTAATGTCAAGAGTAACCCATGGAGCCAATGGAAAGAAACCCAAAGTAGATGAAATCTATACTATCTACCTAATAAATAATATAAAATATATTAACATTCTTGTAAAACATCATGAAAGGGTCAATACAAATTTATAATTTATAAAATTTATTTCCTAATATAAGTCTTTGGTCTATGTCACCTTGAAAGTGAAGGTTTTTATTAATCTCTAGTCAAGATATCCACTTGCTAATGTGAATCATCCTATCTTGGTTTATGCTTGCATTCCCTAATAGTAAGATCAATATGAGTAAATTTATAAGTTGGATTATCAAACAACTACATTAGTAGGCACCATAACTAAGCATTATTAGGATAAGGTGCATTGTTCACCTTGTATGATGTTATAATGTAAAATTAATATTATTTGTGGTGTACCTAAGGGGATATAGGGATGCATGCATCACATGGGTTAGATAATTTTGGGGACCCTTTATGTGTTGTATGTAACATCATGATAATTTTTAATGTGGGTTTACACATTAGGTAAATATTTAATATTTGAGAAAACTTATTATCAAAAGGTAAATGAAGGAGGAAATGGTTTTGTAAGCTCATTTATCATAATGTTACATGGTTTATGTAATACTAATTGGTAGTTTTGTGTAAGCTTATCTATATTAAATAAAGCACATGAGTAGTTGTTGAGGTTGGCTATTGTGAGGGCTTGTTGGCTAAGGATAGTTTGAGCATCTTTTGTAGGTTGCATATGTGAGGAATGAAAGCATAGATTGGGATGCATGGACACATGATTCTCATTTAATTGTTCACATGAAGTGCATGTAGAGAACTTCATGTTTTATAGGTATTCATGGAGACTCTACATATGTATTATAATATTTGTTCATGAGATAATACATGTGTATTGATGCTTCTAGAGGTTGGGTTTTTTTCCCTCTTGATGGTTTTCCCAAGACATATCTTATGTCATCTTTGATGGTATGTTCTTTTATTCTTTTGCATTTGGATTTTGAATACTTGTTTGCATGATTTTATCTCTCATATTTATGTAGAATTAGCCCTATATGGCTACAAATTTCCTTTCATTTGGTATTAAAGCTCGGTTTCTATAGTGTGGAAGGAGATCTCCTTGTTATTAATAACCCTTGTTTGAGTAGATCTGCTGCATAGTTGAATCTATGGATTTCAAGAAAATAATGAAGAATTTTTCAAGGTATGAGGGTTTTGCGTAGGTTTTTGTTTTTTAGATTTGGAGTTTTGGGGTTGTAGATTTGTGGCTATATTTTATAGATTTGGGGTTTGAATCTATGTTGGAAAAAAGTAGTTTTTTTGGGTGTTCACCATGTGGGTTTTGTAGGGTAAGTTTCACAAACTATCCCTTTGAACAAAATAGACCTCACCATTAGATCCAAAAAGCTCAAGAAATAAAGATTGACATAAAATTTGGCCTATTTTGGCCAAAAAAATGTAATTTTTTTGCCCCTACCCCTATCGTATAGTCGTATATTTTGCATCTATAAAGGAAAAATAAATTAAAACCTCTCCACAAAAAAATATTTAATTGAAAAAAGTTACCTTTTTTAAGAAGGCAAGGGATTTTGTAGTCCCCCATATTACTTGCACCTACTGTAAGGGTAGACATATGGGATTAAGCGCTTAGTTCTCAAGCTCCCAGTCCACTAGGGAACTAAGTTGCCCAACCCCCTAGAAGTTTGGTATAAACATTAAAACCTTTGTAATGTGCTCTTGAAATAAACTATTAGCATGCCGTTAGCTAGCCACCACAAGGCCACTTTTGCTTAGCCTATGGGCCTAATTGGTTAGGTTTTTTCCAAGAAAAAAAAATATCACCTCGAGTGTTAATTTTTTGACTTCAAATAGTTGTTGGAAAGCTATTTATGAGCACTACAATATGGTATTAGTGGCTTTTTAAGATTTTATTATTTTGATAGAGAAATATTAGCGAATTCAAGTTTCCTTTTTAAATCTTGGATAGGTCATAACTTGTACATACAAAGTTATATTTTGGACTTCTTATAGTCAATGAAAAGTTTGTTTAGAGCACTATGTAGTGAATCAATTTTAGAGACATTTTTATGTGATTTTTTTATTTATATTTCTATCCAATTTTTAATTGGTTCTTGTGAATATTGTACTTTGTGAGTTTACGACAAATTGAATATGAGGTGATTTGGTGTTTGAATCATTGGAAACTTAAATTTATATATTTTGTTATCCTTGTTTAATATGGTTACCAACATATGATTTAATTTTTATGTTGTAGTTTGAGAGGTATGAGTTATGTAGTGTTGTAGGTTGTTTATACTTATAGGCTGCATATATTTCTCATATGTGGGTTGTCTATATCCATAGATGTTTTAGTGTGAATGTAGATTGTGATTTTTGGTCTAGTTTGGTTACATGTTTCATTTGTTTTATTGTCATTATCAAGTGGAGATATGGTGTGTTACCCGATACAATTGTGTTGGGGGAGGTCTATTAGTGGGGAGTGCTATCTCTCAAGAGCACATTTTCTCTTCCAAAGACCTATTCTTTGGTCTTCCTAGGGTATTCTTCTCTACCCTACTCAGAGGTCACTCCTAAGACCCCTATCTCCTTATATAACTCTCCACCAATTTCAAATGCTCCCCTTTGCTCTCCAATCACCATGAGCTCCCATGGGCTCAATTTTGCTACAAAGTTCCCAAACCTTTCTTGGGACTTGGAATAGGTCTTCCAGCTATTCCTTGAGTGATCTTACTCCACTCTGATCCTTCTTGTAGGATTATTTCCTCATTTGACTATCGAATTCAAGAAACTTGGTTTTTAGGCCTTATAGCCTTTTTGCCCAATTAGGCCTCCAAAACCCGGTGTTCTTGGAATAATGCCTAAACTCCCTTAACAAACCCCCAAAATATTTATGGATTATCTCTATAGACTTCCTAAGCTTCAATATTTTCTAGGTTTCAGTCCCCCTTGGCGTCTGTACACAGGCCTAACACCAAACCCCTATTTTCAAGGGTTTCTAGGGTATGCAATACAATCCGATTTCTTACATCTAATTGAATGCTCTAATGGCCTCCTCTGCACTTCTCCTTGCATACACATATTCAAATCACATATCCATACACCCCTACACCACTGATTGGCACATACCAATCTATTTAGCAAGTCTTCTTGCTACTATTCTGTCCAAGCAACTAGCCAGAATGCCTCTACACTCGCCTAAAGCTTGATGATTATATCAACTCCCCTGCAAAAAAAGACTCCTAAAGACATATATACACTATATACACAGTCCCCTACTTGATTCCAAGTGGCCATGGAATCTTTTCCATGGGAAGTCAAGTGGGGATCATTATTTACAAAACTGTCCCTAAATCGGGCAGTGAATTCAAGAACCCAAAACAATTTACAAAACCTTAACCAGTTGAACTAAATGACTAAAACAATGCTACACAAAGCAGGAATAGATAAAAAATGAAATTCTCAAAGCATTAGTTCAGTCCTTTCAATCCATTAATTGACTGGATGAAGGCTCTGTCATAGAAATCAAACAAATTTGCTCTTTTCCAAGTCACAATCTCTTCTTTCCAAAAGTCAATCCGTACAATAGCTTTCCCACATGCCATATTAGGGTTTTTCTAACCTTATATACCTTATGACCACATGTTAGGACCCTTAGGTTGGGCTTAGAACAACATTATTTCCATTTTCCAACTTTTAGGACAAATTTCCAAGACAACATTGTCAAGATTTGCCTAATCTCCTCTTTAAGGCTTCCCATACCTCAAGGCTCTAAAATAACCTAACTTCACACATCAATTCAACCTTGGGACTTAATAAAATAGTCCTTATTACCTTGGTGGTTAGCTAAAACCACCTACAAGCCAAAATTTGCAAAGATCTCTCCAAAAGACCTTAAGGTGCTCCTGCACCATCTATCTTGTTGTCTATGTGGCAAATCATGAATGACTTGGTGGGAGTTTGATGCGGGTACATTTTGGTGGTGATAATGGTTTCATGGAGGTTCCTTATACCTTTGGGACTTTTGAATTCATGATTGCTTATGTAGGTACATTGGTGGATTGATTCTTGATTCTTTATGGTGGTGTATCTTCTTGGTTTGAAGATCATGGTTTTACTTTTACCTTCGGAAGATCTGAGTGTTTTAGTTGAGTTATTTGATTGTGTGAGGATTTTTTATGATATTCATTTAGGATATCGTTATCATGGTGTCACATGAATATCTTTCTTACACAATTTAGTGGGATATTTTGACAATAATAGTTTGGTGGTGTTATGCATTCTTGGTTTGGATATTATGGTTTTACTTTACCCTTTGTGAGCTCTCAAGTTGTTGATTTATTTGATTACATTGGGCCATATATAATTTTCATCTAGAATATTATTATCATGATTTAATGTGTAGCTTGGTATCATGGTTTAGTAAGAGCCTTTGGTAATAATGTGGATTCATCATTTGATGATGGATGATCTTATAAAATGGTTGTTAGTGTCATGGAGGGGATATTGGATCTTGTTTCCTATGTGTAGTGAGAGTTGATTGAAATATTGGGTTCTATTGATAAGATATGGTTATCTTCATGTGATTTGGAGATGGTTATATCTTGTTACTAAGGAGGACTCTTGGAGTCTTTGGTTGAGGTTTCGTTTATGATTTTTTAGTTTGATAGGTAATCCTTTCTTACATATTGATTATTGTTGTTCCATGGTGCACTATTGATTACCAATGAGAGTGTTAGCATGATAGGTACTCTTAGGAGAAAACAAGTTCATTTGGAGTGTATGATCTTCTTTTGACAAGATATAAGATCATGATGTCATGATGTGTTCTTGATTCCATGGTTGAAGCTTTGGAATTGATCTAGATAGTTCTCTTGGTAATGAGTATATTGGTTGAATGTGCTTCAGAGCTTCATGAGAGTGCAATTTTGTGTTTGGAGCTTAGTGTGGATTCATTGGTTGTAGGTTCTCATGGATTCTTGGAGATTTGGGTGAGGCTAGGAGATCTCATATTTTTTGAGATATTGTGTTGAGATAAATAATATTTGATGAGGTTTCAATAAGAAGACTGAGGATCCTACACCTAGTTTGGGAATGAGTTCAACATGTACTATTGAGGAGATTATTCTTGGAGTGATTCATGATGACTTGGTTATCCTAGAGGAGCATTCTCATTCCCCACTCTTGACCCTCTTGACAGTAATTAATTTGAAAGGTATTGTTTACCTTTTTCATATGTATTTTATTTTTTCTTTGTTTTCTCATGGGAATGAGTCTTGAGCTACAATATTGGTTTTGGAAGTCTTCTTTGAGGATTTTTTGGCATAATTTATTGTTTCCTTTTTCTTCTCATGGGAATGAGTGTTGATCTTATTTGAGGAGTGTACATGATGTTTTAGGCTTGTTCCCTTGTTTTGAGAATGAATTTTTTGGTTTGAGCTTCCTTTGGTTTGAGAGGCATACATTTTGGTTATGGTTAGATATGGATAATTCTTTTATCTTTATGGTTTTGTGAATGAGATAATACTTATCAAAAATAGAGAATTTATAGGTGTGTGTAGGACATGCTACATATTTTTATTTGCAAGTTCTCTCTTTGGTCTTGTTCTTCTTCTTGGATGTTTGTATTCACATGATATTGGAGTTGAGGTTTCTATGGATCTATGGTGATCACTATGTTTGTGGTTATGTGTTGTTATTTTACTTCATTATGTTTTAATGAAAACATGGAGGCTCCTTGATCTCTTTCTTTTGTTGAGCATGGAGAACTTGGGAGAGCTATGGAGGCTAGTGATGAGAGTTGTATTGTAGTATATTTTTTTGTGAGTTTTTCATAGATCTTTGTGGATGTTCCTTGGTACTACATGATATTGATTGCACCTTCTATGTGATACTATCGGTGGATCTTTGGACTCCTTGATCATTTTCATATTTGGCATTACCTATTTAGTGGGAGTTTGTAGATGTGTATTTTCTTCATGGATAGGATCTATAGATGGAGAGTTTGATTGCATTTTATGGGTTGGATATTTTAATGGCATGATGTTTACTATTTATGATGTGTATATCTTTTTTTTATGGTTGGATATTTTAGAAACTAGTTTTGGCTTCTATTCCAACTATGGTGATTATTTATTGATAGCTAATGTGCTTCTATGTGACAGTTAGTGTGACATCTTCTTAGATGGGATCTTATCTTTTGTACATGATGAAGGATGAAAGAATGCATGGTTTGAGATGGGGGTCACCTTCATTATTTTTTTAGGTATCTTGATGGAGCACATGGAGCACTTTGTTTTCTTGATGGTACTTGTTGGATATAGGTATTGTTCCCTTGATGTTTTATTTTACGTTTTATCCCTTATGTGATATTTACAACAAGTGGGAGAATGTTAGGAAAATATGGGTTATTCATCTTGTATAATTTTATAATATAAAAATGAATATTATTTGTTGTATACCTAGGAGATATAGGGACGCATGCATTACATGGGTTAGACATTCTTGGGGCCACTTTATGTGTTGTATATAACATTGTGATAAATATTTAATGTGGGTTCACACATTGGGTAAATATTTGATATTGAAAAAACTTAATACCAAAAACTAAATGAAGGGGGAAATGGTTTGGTAAGGTCATGGTATTAGTCACATGGTTTATGCAATACCAATTGGTGGTTTTGTGCAAGCCAATTTCTATAAATGAAAGACATGAGTAGTTATTTAGGTTGGCTATTATGAGGGATTATTGGTTGGAGCAGTCATAATAAGAGGGTTCCAAAAGGAACAGTCTAAACCATGTGGCAATGAGTCAACATAATGGAAATAACACATAAAATTGATATGCAAAGATGAAACTTCATTGAATTAATAATCTCACATGCAATACATTCCTCAAGGGAAAATATCTAGGGCTCACATGCCTACCACTAGGGCATTCAACAATACAACTAGCCAATTGGTCTTATTATATGCCCCTGAAGGGTTTATGCAAAAAATTAATGATCCTAAAAAATCTAATGTAGAACTGATCTCGATTATGAATCCTAAATGATTAAAAATTCTTGTAAATATTCTCCTCAAGCTCTAAGGTAGGTTTGTGTTAGCTACAAGGGTTAATAACCCAATGAATGATCATACATGAAGGTTGGCCTCAAAATACGGAGAGATAACTCCGCATGAAAATAAGTAACTTGAGAATATCCAAGATAGGTCCCAATGAACCCAAGATTCTTGTATGATGTTCCATTAGGCTCCACATGATTTGGAATAGGTCCACACTACGAAACTAGACCAAGTCATACTCAAATGCTTTGATTGGTAAAAACAGTGAAATTCTAAGAGTGATAACTTTCGATAAGAAAATGCAAATGATGTGAAATCTAGATATGTGATAGATGTTGATGTGTAGATGCTATATCTTTCTCCATGATCTTAGAAATAATGATGTGGTAAAATTTGGAATGAACTACTGAAACTACTACTAAATGCATTGCAAGAAAATAATTGTTTGTGTTTGATACAAGGTTTCTTTACAACTAGGGATGCTCCTTAATCAGATACTTGAGGTTGGGAGAAAAGTGAGGAGAAAAGTGAGTCCCTCAATTTCTAGGGCTTAGAGGAAAAACAAGATGGTCCACCTTAGCCTGATGAATCCTCCACTGGTCTACCTTTCCACTTCATAAGGTATTCTTTGTACTGCTTGTTCCCAGTGCTCTTTTCGATTCTAGTATCCAAAACCTGCTCTATCTCCTTTGGTTCTTGATGTGGTAATTGCTTCAAATCTACCTCACTACTAGTACCACTTGACTATCCTTCATGAGACTCATATATGTTTGCAACATTGAAAATTGGAGATATACCCAATTTCTCTAGTAACTCCACTTTGTATGCATTTACAAAAGAAAACTTCCTTAGTATCTTACACAGTCCAAACTTCCTCATCTTCAACTTATTGTATGTACCAACTAGAAATCTCTCCTTCCTCAAATATACCATTAATTTATCTCCAATAGAAAATTTCTTATGTCTTTGATGTTCATCTACCTTCTCCTTATACTTACTGTTCATATCTTCCAAATGCTTCTAGACCTGATTATACAATGTCTCCATGAAATTTACAAAATCTTCTACCTCTGCACTCCTTTTATTCTCCATATTCATGTATATTAACTCTATAATTCCTCTAGTATTTACTCCAATAACAATCTAAAATGGTGTCTTCCCTGTATTGAGGTTCACTAAATTATTGTCTGTAAACTCTATCTATGGTAAAACTATGTCCCAACTTCCTGCCTTATCTCCAACCAAACATGTCAACAAGTTACCCAAAATTCTATTTAATACCTCTATTTTTCCATCTATCTGTGGGTGATATGTTGAACTAAACTTCAAATTTGTCTTCATCTTCTTCCACAACACCCTCTAAAATTATCCAATGAATTTGGTGTCTCTGTCTAAAACAATACTCTTAGGTAATCCATGCAATCTCACAATCTATTTGAAAAATAGGTTAGCAGCATGCACAACATCAAATTAGTCTTCTTACAAGGAATAAAATGTGCCATTTTAGAAAAAAATTCCACTACTACCATTATGGAATTATAACCTTTCTATGTTCTTGGCAATCCTGAAACAAAATACATGCTCAAATCTTCCCAAGGTATCTTCGATACTATCAAAGGTTTGTACAATCCAATATTTTGACTACTTCCTTTTTCAACTTGACAAATTCCATAACTTTGAACATACTTCCTTACATCCTTATGTATTTGTGGCCAAAAATAATGTTTTCTCACCAAAGCTACTACCTTTTCCATTCCAAAATGACTTGCTAAACCTCTGTTATGCTTTTCCTTGATCAAATTCTCCCTCATTGAAATCATTAGTATACACAACTAATTTCCTTTGAATAACATAACTTCTTGAATGAAATAATCTAATCATTGGTTGCAGTATGTCACTAATGGTTCGTTACATTCTCTCCATGCTTTTCTAAAATCTACATCATCTTCATACAAATGTTTCAATTCTTCAAATCCCAATACTTCCACTCTCATTTATGTTATCAAATTCCTTATTCTACTCAATACATGTACAAATTTGTTTGAATTTACACTTCTATGCTTCAACACAAATGTATAACTCTACAAGAACTCAACCCATCTCATATGTCTCTGATTAAGCTTTCCTTGGATGTTCAAATATTGTAAAACTTGATGATCTACATACAACACAAACTCTTTAGGAAACAAATAGTGTCTCCACTTCTTCAAAGCTTGAATTATGGAAAAAATTCCTAATCATAAACTAAGTATCTTCGTCTAGAATCATTCAATTTTTCACTAAAATAAGCTATAGGTCTTCCTTCTTGACTCAATTTTTATCTAGTTGCATTCCCATTTGCATCACAATCAACTTGAAATACTTTATCAAAATCCAATAATGCTAACACTAGTTTTTCTATCACCTTTTGCTTTAACAATTCAAAGCTTCTTTGTGCTCCAGATGTCCACTTAAAATCCTCCTCTCACCATCTTTTTCGTGGGGTTACAAACACTACTGTAAATTTTGATAAGATTTTAGTAGAAAATACCCAATCCATGGAATGATCTTACTTCTCCAATGTTTACCGATGTAGGCCAATCAACAATGGATTTCACTTTCTCAAGGTCCATCTTTAGTCCTTCAACATAAATAACAAATCTACGATACACTAACTCTTTCTTCATGAAACTACACTTCTTGACTTTAATCAACAACTTCTCTTTTCTCAACCTCTAAAATACTTGTCAGATGTGCCATAAATGTTCTTCTCTAGTCTTATTGAAAATGAAAATATCATCCAAGTTTAAAATGAAAAACTTACACAAGAATTTCTTCAATACATCATTTATCAATCTCATGAAATTATTTGGTGCATTGGTCAATCAAAAAGGCATCACTAACCACTCATACAATCCTTCATTAGTCTTAAATGCAATATTCCATTCATCTCCTTCTCTGATTATGATCTGGTGATATCCACTCTCAAGATCAATCTTTGTGAAATACTTTACTCCACTCAAACAATCCATAATATTATCCATCCTTGGCAATGGGAATCTATACTTGACAGTGATCTTATTGATTTCTCTTGAATCTGTACACATTCTCCACTCTCTATATTTCTTCGGTGCAAGTATAATAGGTACCACAGATGGGCAGAAATTTTATTTGATCAATTCTTTCATCAACAACTCATGTATCTTCTAGTTCAACTTTGCATTATCTACTAGTGTCATTCTATGTGTTGATTTGTTTGGAAAACTTGCTCCCAATATAAGATCTATATGATGACTAATACTCTGGATAGGTGGGAGTCCCTCTAGTACATTCTCTAACATGATGTATTCATATTTTGTTAGTAGTTTTGCAACTTCTATCTGGGGTGGATCTTTATCTCTTGCTATCTAAGAACTACCTCCTTTCTTTGGAATTAATACAAAACACATGTTCTCATTCTTGGATCCATCAATAAATTTCCTTCCATCCACCAAACATAGTCTGGTAGTGTCATAAACTTTAGTCTTCTCCTCTTCCTCTAGAGGTATCAACTTGATTCTCTTTCCATTTGATGTCATAGTATAGGTATTTCTTCTTCCATCATAAATATATTTCTTATCATATCACCATTGTCTTCCTAATAGTAAATGACACACATCCATAGGTATAATATCACACAATACTTCATACCTATATGACCCAATATGAAATTTCACCAAACATTATTCATTCACCAATATCTTATGATCATCTTGAATCCATGTTATGGTATAAGGGTTTGAATGTTTCAATATTTCTAAATTCAACTTGGTTACCATATCCTCTGAAACTAGATTATGAATGCTACCACTATCAATGATAACTTTACATACCTTTCCTCTGGACTTACATATGTTTTTGAATAGATTTTTTTCTCTATGGTGGTTCCTTAGTCAATTCTTCATGCGTTAAATCTCTCCTCATCACCAATGATTCTCCTTTCTTAGGTTTCTCAACTAAATTAGGGGATCCAACACGCTCCTCATCCACATATGTTGTTCTCTTGGTATACTTAGGTTTCTTTCTAGTACTTCCTTGATGAAACTCGAATGCTCTATGTCCTTCACCTCCACACTAGAAATAGGTTCCTCTAAATGGTCTTGTTTCAAATGTTCCTTCATCTCTCTAGAATCCATCATTGTGGTAAGAATGACCTCCTCTTTCTTTGTGGTAGAAATTTATATCTTCTCTTCCTCTATGGTATGATTTAGCATCCTTTTCTTCACTCCGATAGGGTTTTGGATCTTTTTTCTTCTCTATATAAGGTCTTCTTTCTCTAGATTAGGGTCCACTCTTCTAGAATCTCCCTCTTATGCTTCTCTCCCTTTGTTCAAATTTCTTGTTTAGCTTCTCGTCCACTTTCAATGAAAATTGATATGCTTCTTTGACTAATGTCATCTTTTCCAGGCTCAATCCTTCTTGAATTTTTTTCCTCAGTCCATTGATATATCTTGAAAACTTTTCTTTTCTTGCTTCACTATGACTAGTTCTAATTATCATCTTATAAAATTATTCAGTATACTCCTTCACATATCTTTCCTTTTGCCTCAAGTTCTACAATCTTTTCAACAATTCCAGCTCATAATCGGTTGGTATGAATTGATTCTTCAATTTTGTCACCATTCTGTCCCATTTGATGATTCTTTATTTGCCTCTTCTATTTTAGTCTAATTGAACTTCTTTCCACTATGATGTTGCATGTCCTTTCAATTTTATATTTGCAAATTTGATTCTCTTTGAATCTTCAATTTCTTCAAATTCAAAATATTCTTCCATTTCATTGATCCAATCAATCAATTCTACAGGATTCAAATTTCCCACATGATTTAAAATTTCAACTCTAGGTCACTTGCCAATCCTTGAGATCACTTTCAACATCTTTACTTGATCCTATTTATCTTCCTCTTTTCCTAGGGCTTCTGTAAATTGATTCACATATTCTACTTCATCATCATTTTCATCATTCTTCCTAGGGTTTAGGCCTCACCTTCAATCCTCTTCTACAACATCTAACCTAACTTGCACCTCGCACATCATCTCCAACATCTCACCTATTCTTCCAACAACATTCACAATAGCAGACACTCTCCTTGGTGACATATCTCCCCTTGAATAAGTGCAACTGCCTCAATTCGGTGATCTAGCTATAAGGGTTTCAATTGCCTCACAATTGGCAATTGGTTGAAAACAAATATAGTTTGCCTCAGTTCAGTGATCTATTCACCTCAATAAATTTCTTTAGGAATTAAAAAGCTCACTATGATACTACTTGGTGTAGTCATAGTTGGAGGGTTCTAGAAGTAATAGTCTAAACCATGCAACAATGAGTCAACATAGCATAAATAACACAAAAAATTGATATGTGAACATGAAAATTCACTGAATTTATAATATCACCTGCAATACATGCCTCAAGGGTGAATATCCAGGGCATTCAGTAATACAACTAGCAAATTAGCCTTATTACATGCCCCAAAGGGTTTATGCGAGAATTTAATGATCCTAAAACATCTAACTTAGAATGGATCTTGATTATGAATCCTAAATGATTAAAAATTCTTATAAATATGCTCCTCAAACTCCAAAATAGGTCCACATTGGCCACAAGGGTTAATAACCCGATGAATGATCATACATGAAGGCTGACCTCAAATGGAAAGATAACTCCATACGAAAAGAAGTAACTTGTGAATCTCCAAGATAGGTCCCAATGAATCCAAAGATGCTTGTATGATGTCCCATTAGGCTCCACATGATTTGGAATAGGTTCACACTAAGAAATTGGACTAGGTTGGCCTCAAATGCTCTGACTAAAAAACACAGTGAAAATTTGAGAGCGATAAATTCTGGTAGGAAAATGCAAATAATGTGAAATATGGATATGTGATAGATGTCAATGTGTAGATGGTATATCGTGCTCCATGATCTGAGAAAAATGAAGTGGAAAAATGTGGAAAGAAATACTAAAACTGCTACTAAATGCAATGCAAGAAAATAATTGTTTTTGGTTGATACAAGATTGATTTACAACTAGGGATGCTCCTACATCATTGGCTAAGGCTAGTTTGATAATTTTTTGTAGGTTTCATGTAGTGCCCCTCATACTTTTCTCTAATAAACTGATAGTTTTTTTGTTTTGGGTTGGGACATTATGGTACACCGTTTGATGTTAGACTTATTGCTATGTTGATTCTTGTGATGAAATTTCTATTATTGATTTTTATGCACATGATATGGTTAGTATATAGATTTATTTGAGTATGAGCATTAAGTGATTATATTGCTATGATTATTGTGTGATTATTTTGTGATTGATCTTATCATGATTATACTATGAGTTGATGTGATTATATGGTGATGTATTATTGATGTGTTAGGGTGAAGGGGACAGTGTCACATTACTCACTTGTGTGTACCCTACAATGCTACGATTATATTTTCATGATGTGCCTGATTATATGTATATGTGTATATGCACGACTATTTTGTGTGCTGCAGGCTATAGGTACTAGGCATCGACTTCACCTAAATTGATAGGTATGAGTGTGCCTCAAAACCCAATGGGTTATTTTTTTGGAGATAGCATTTGGTCCCTTGTTTCAGCCATCATCCTTGAAGAGGATGAGTATCTAATTTTTACACCTTGTCAGTGTTGTCTGTATGGTTGGTTTGGTCTATCAGTGTTGGTTCTAGTCTTGCTTTTTGATCTTGCGTTGTGATCAGGTATTGATTGGTATTGATTTATTTAATTTAGAATTGTTCGATTAATGTTTTGGTTAATTGTTGCATTGAAATAGAATTATTAAGTTAAAAGGGTACTTTTAAAAAGTAAATATAGATGCTTTTATATAATTGTAGTACGATCAAATAAATTATAATGCAAAGTTGAAGTTAATAAATAAAATAATATAAAGTTGATTATAATGTTTAAATAAATTAGAATATGCTTTATTGAATAAATGTAAAAATAAATATATGAATAGTGGTAGTGAGCAATGAATATAAAATAAAATGATTAATTAAAAAGGAGGTGTGCATGAAACAACATGCACTCCCAAATAGTTATTGAGAATTGGTTATTTTTGCAAAAAGGGGATTTTGAATTAAAGGATCTAGAAAAATAATCTTGTTTTGGCTTCCCATGAATATTTTTTTATTTTTGGAGTTTTTCATTTTGTTAGCTAGAGGAAGTAAATTTCCTATGGAAATTGTAAATATTGTTGATTTTGTGGAGAAGATTAGAGCTACAAGTTGGGAATTCGAAGCTCAACATCAAATCTTCAACCCTATCAAGTGAATTGGATCTAGGTTCCTTCACTTTTTAAATTTTATCTTTGTCTTTGAAACAAATGCTTGAATGTGTATGTTGTTTGGAAACATAAAATTTCTTGTGTATTTATTTTTAAATTGAAGTAATTAATAAATGCAATTGCTGAAGGTTTTTAAAATCCCTTCTTGCAAAATGATTTGTGCATATCTTGCAAACCTATTGCAGTTGTGAAACCCCATTTCTTTTGGGTATTCCATGTAATTCATCTTTCCAATTCTCGCTTCCTCCATTTGATTGTATTTCTAACTAGGATTTTCAACTACAACATTTGCAAAATCTATTTACTCTTGTTTGGCTCAAGCCCTCTACCTAATTCACTGCTTGCCTTTGGTATTCAGCTCACATTTTGTAGTTATTATATATCTTTTTATGCTATCAATTTATTTTATTTCCTATGGATTGCATTTGCTTTGAAATTTCTCAGATTTTCCCTCAATTTTGTTTAGCGCACCCTGCTATCGCCATTCTTTAGGATAGACTTTTTATTTGAAGTCTCTTGTTAAAGGCTCCTTTACCTGGCTAGGCATCCTTCCCTTTGTGCACTGATGCTATTTGTATGATTTGTAGTTGTGGGAACACTTAACTCCTGCATTGCATATGTGAGGCATTGTTTCTTGATTGATGATGTTTCATGAGTGAATTTCAATGTAAGGTAAATAAAATATATTATATCATTTGGAATCAATTAAAATGTGTTGTGTTTAGAATTCATTGGAGAATATTTTGTCTAAATTTCAATTTACATTCATGTTAAATAGAAATCGATAATACGCTTCTTTCCCACTTCGACAAACTTGCCATATGAGCTACGCTTTAGGGTTAGTGTTCTTGTGTTGAGAATTATGTAGGTTGTGATCTCTTTATGTGCATTGGTTAAATTGAATGTGATTCATGTGATTTCCCCCTGTGTATTATGCATTGAATGTTATTTATTATATTGGTATTATATTCGATATATTATATATTGCTATTCGATACACATACCGTGTGTTTACCATTTGATTAAATAAAATTCAATGAATAAGAATACATTTTCCTTTCAATCATATATGTATGTTTACATATGTTTGTTTATGATGGCATATGATAATCTATTACTTTGAAAACAACTTTTTGTTTATTATATATATATATATATATATTTATATATGAATATGTATACTTATATATAAATTACGGTATTAGAGAAAAAATATTTTTGTCTTGTAATTAATTGAGAATGTAATTAGTGAATTGGAAAGTTAAGTAGAAATGAAAAGAAATTTATTTAGTTATGTTTCAATAAATGAAGGGTTTATTTAAATGAGTGAAGTGAGTGGCTAAGTATGAGTAAAATGGAATGTGGAAATAATGTGTTTTAAGTTATATTAGTTGAGTGATTGCTTGTTTTATTATGTTGGTTATTGTAAAATGGGATGTTTTGGGTGATGGTTTAAAAGAGGGTATAATTGCGTAAAATTGATGAGGTTGGCTTCTAGAGGCTAGGAGGAAGTATTTTTGTATGTATGGATTTTAGGATTGCTTCACTTTGTAAGTGGTTTGGTAATGTTTAAAGTTAAGTGCAATATGGTCAATACTTTCTCCATGTTTGGTTTCATATGATTATGTCTAGTGTGTAGAATGGTGTTTACCTTGTTTGATGTGTAGGGTTTACTAGTTGCAAGTAGGGGGAGTGGCTCTCAATGAGGGCCAAAACCCAAAGTGGTGTCCAAGACTACCCATTGGAGAGTTTATTAATACAATGATAACCTTAAAATGAATTGAGGGGGATGGGTAGATTTCATATTAAATAAGATAATGGATGCATCACCCATGCTTGTAGTGCTTGTTTATGCTAAGGATGGGTTGAGAAGGTCTTGTTGGAAAAATCAACTTCCTTGTTCTCACAAAATGAATTTTGGTTTCACATGTGTCACCCTATGGGGGTCGAGATCTAGTGAGAGACTATCAAGACAACCCATGTTAGGATCGTGTGATGAAATTCTTCCCTATTGTAGTCTAGCATTCCCTAGTTATGATTTTTCCTTAAGTTATGTGATTACCTCTAGAAGAAATGTAAGTGATTAATGTGATGTTAGTATTGTTAGCAGTGTTATGTTAGATTCATGTATAGCCTTGTTTATGTTATCCTATTTTCTTCTTGATTGACTGTTTGTGGTGGGACCTTGTGTTATCTCCTAGCATGGGGTTCAATGGACCTTAGGGTTCCACATGGTTGGGAGATTTTCCCTATTTCCTCCATTGGGTAACCTTGCTTTGTGTTTGTGTGCATGAAGATTTCTCATGGTGTTGTGGACTCTTGTACCTGTTCCAATTCGAGTGGACTATCTTTTATGTATTTGTATTGTATCATGTAGCAGCGTATCTTTTATTGCAATCAGATGTATTCTTCCCACATGTACTCAAGAAACTTTGTTGTAAAATTTGTAACAATGTAACAGTTGTAGATGAACTCTCTTGTAATGAAAATAGTTAAATGATGTATTTTCCATATATCTGATATTTGGAAATGATCTTTAATGATGTTTATTTGATGGCATAGTATGGAAGTAAATAATATAGAATCATATAATGTGATAGTTTTAAATGAACTTTGCTTGTTAGTCATATCATGTTATCTTTGTAGTTAATGAAATGATTCTTGTTCTTGATTAATAAATATGTTAGTAGCGTAGTCATGGAACCTTAGAGGACTTTATTTAGTTTATATGTTATGTTATGTGACATAAAATATTGTTGTTTCTTTAATAAAAAAATAATTGTTCCATTCTAATGTCTTAGTTAGTGTTGTCCTTTGGGGCTCCTTGGTGGGGCGTTACACTTGGTATCAAAGCGCAAGTTCTAAAATTGGGTACTCTAATTTATAGGAGACCATTATGTTGTCTTAGTTGCTTAGACTTTGGAGTTTAAGTTTCTCCTTCTTTTCATCCTCGCCTAACAACCTGAGACTTGTCCTTTGGTGGTGTATGTGTAGGAAAATTCCTAGATGTCGAGGTCAATGTCGAGGATGTGGTAGAGGTTGTGGTGGTGGCCATGGGGAAAAACACTAGATCACCCCAACTCAGAGTTCCCATGAGATTGATTGTGAGGAATAACAGGGTTCTCAGAATGATCAGGGAAGTGGGGGTTAGAATATGGGTCAACTAGGGTTAGAGGGACCTCAGTTGCATCAATTTCTTGAGGAGGTCCTTTCTTTTCTAGCTCCTAGAGAGGAGGGTAATCAATAGGTGGATAGGGAAAGAGAAAGGTCTCCTAGGAGAAGAGATGTTACAATAGAGAAGAAGACTATTTTAGTAGGACATATGAGGGATCTCTTTAGGGCACATCCTCCTACCTTCAATGGTTCTAGTGGTGGCTTGGAGGCAGAGACTTGGTTGATAAATTTGGATAGGTGTTTTTCCATGCATCCGTATATCAATAGCATCAAGGCAAGATGTGCCATCATGCACCTTAGGGGTTTTGAATCTACATGGTGGTGATTGGAGGAACAAAAATTACATTTGGATATTGGTTCAATTTCTTAGGAGATGTTTTTGGAGAGGTTCATAGCTCACTTTATGTTAGATCACTAGAGGTAGCATCGTGCTGATGAGTTTCATGAGTTGAGGCAGTTGGCTATGTCTGTGGAGTAGTATGAACATATGCTCTATGAGCTTAAGTAGTATGCAAGTATTGGTGATGATGAGGCCATGTTGGTTCAACATTCCATTAGGGGTTTGAATGCCCATATTAGTGGGGGATTCCATGTCTTTGAGCTGAAGACCATGGAGGTGGAAATAGAGGAGGCTAGTTTGGTAGAGGAGAATTCAGCCATGGCACTAGGAGGGCATATAGTTGTGAATATTATTAGTGCACATCTAAGAGGTTTCAGCTCTCAAGGTGGTCATTCTTAGGAAATGGGTTCCTCTAGGATCCATCATGCACCTACTAAGGGTGGACAACAACAACAACAACGTTCCCAGTTGAAACCTAAGAACTTTTAATCTCAACAGGGTAGTGGTTTCAGTCTGGGAAAAACCAGAGTTGGCAGCAAGCCAAGCATTATCATCCTGACTAGCCAGCTCATAGCACATAGTCAATAGCTAGCAGAGGTAGCTTCCAATAGTCTAGTGTACCCTCAGGTGGCAGGGGGTATGGTAGAGGTACAAGATGTTTTTTCTGTGGCCAATAGGGCCATATTGCCAGGTAGTGTCCTCAAAAAGGCACATCAAGATTTAGTTAGAGGCCGAAAACTTCAGATCCAATAGTAGGTGACGCAAGAAGGTCTCACCAAGTGTTTTCAGTGGTTGATAACCAAAAAGTAAAGAATTAGAGAAAAATTGTAGAGACCACACGTGTGTTGCAGAGTATTGGTGTTTCTATCCTTTTTGACTCTAGTGCTTCTAATTCATTCATTTCCCCTTCTTTAGTGGCATGATATGGACTAGTGGAAGCAAAGCAAGATGATAAGTGGTAGGTCAAGTTTGCCTCCGGAGATACAGTAGTGGTATAATCCCTTGAGTATGGATGTGGTTTGAAGATTGGTACTCTCTTTACCACAATGGATCTTCATGCTATACCCCTAGGATCTTATGATATAGTGTTGGGTATTGATTGGTTGGATGCTCCTAAAGCAGTGATAGATTGTTGGCATAAGTCAGTGTAGTGTGTGGATGATTTAGGTAGAGAGGTAGAGGTAGTTAGCATTCAGAGGCCCATTTCCTTGCATATTATTTTTGCTATGCAGTTGAGGAGATGTATGCATCAAGGTTGCTAGTTGTTTGTTGTGATGATTAATAATTTGTACTTAGGGGAGAGTCATGAGGTGTCCCTTGACAACCACCCTATCCTTAAGGATTTTGTAGATACCTTTCCCAGTGAGATTCTAGGGATGCCACCTAAGTGTGACATCGATTCTAGGATAGATCTTATTCTCAGAGCATAACCTATTTCTCGATATTTGTATCCAATGACCACTCAAGAAATTAAGGAGATTCAGTTGTAGCTTGAGGAGTTATTGGATAAGGGGTACATTCATCCTAGTGTCTCTCCTTGGGGAGCACCGATTATTTTTGTGAAGAAGGATGGATCCCTTCGATTGTGTATTGACTATCAACAGTCAAATAAGGTGACTATTAAGAAAAAATATCCTTTACCGAGGATTGATTAGCTCTTTGATTAGATTAAGGGAGCCAAGCTATTTTCAAAGATTGATCTTAAGTAAAGGTATCATCAGTTGTTTATCTTTGAGGTAGACATTCATAAGACTGTATTTTGCACTCACTACAAGAACTATGAGTTCATCGTTATGCCATTCGGGTTGATGAATGCACCATCTGTATTTATGAGTTTGATGAATGGAGTGTTCTACACCTATCTTGAAAGATTTTTTCCTTGTGTTCCTAGATGATATTTTGATATATTTGAGGACTATTGAGGAGCACAAGGAGCATTTGTGGTAGGTATTGTAGTGTTTGAGGGAGAATAAGCTATATGAAAATTTGGCAAAGTGTGAATTATTTTAGATAGAGGTGAGATATTTGGGTCATGTCATTTTAGGAGAGGGTATTTTTGTGGATCCATCAAAGATTGGCTTGCACCCACTAATTTTTCCAAGGTTCATAGTTTTATGGGTTTATCAAGTTATTATCGATGATTTGTGCTAGGTTTTTTGAGGATAGCTCACCCTATCACTTCCCTTCAGAGGAAAGGGAAGAGTTCATTTGGTCAGAGTAGTATCAAGCAACCTTTTAGACTCTCAAGGAGAGGTTGAATAGTGCACACATTTTGGTAGTTCCTAATCCTACCAGAGATTTTTTGTTGTGTATTGATGCATCTTTGGAGGGTCTAGGGGCAGTATTAATGCAGGATGGTCAAGTGATAGCCTATGAGTCTCATAAACTCAAGGATCATGAGTTGAACTATCCTATGAATGAATTGGAGTTAGAAATCGTTGTTCATGCCTTGGTGAGATGGAGACATTTTCTATTGGGGCATCAATTTGAGTTGCATAGTTATCACCATAGTTTACAATACATTTTCACACAACCAAACTTGAATGCTAGACAAAGGGGGTGGATGGAATTTCTGTACAAGTACGATTTTGAGGTGAAGTATATCCAAGGAAAAGTGAATGTTGTGGTAGATGCTCTTAGTTAGTGGAGGCATGAACTTTCAATAGTGACTCTTGGAGTAGATTTGATGAGTCAAATCCTTGCAGTACTTCCTATAGATAGTTGGTATCAAGAGGTGAGGTTTGAGGTTGAGCCAAGCAGAGCCTTGGAGGGTAGATTTGTATAGTATTCTCTTGAGCTAGATGGTCTTTAGTGGTACTTGAGTTGCATTTATGTTCCTCATTCAAAGGGTCTTCACACCCTAATTATGTCAGAGGCACATCAGGTACCCTACTCTTCTCATTCAGGTGTCAAGAAGATACATGCAGACCTCCGTCGGTTGTATTTTTTGGCCAAAATGAAGAGAGATATTGCTAATTTTGTCTCGAGGTGTTTGGAGTGCTAGAGGGTTAAGGAAGAGCACCAACACCCCACAGGTCTTTTACATCTGCATCTTGTTAAAAAATGAAAATGGGACATCATTTATGTGGATTTTATAGTGAGTTTGCCTATATCTTCTCATTGTCATGACACCATCATGGTCACCATGGATAGGTTGACTATGGTGGTGCACTTCTCTCCTGTTTGGTCCTCATATAATGCTTCTTTAGTGGCCAAGATTTTTATGGAGGATATAGTCAAATTGCATGGGATTCCTTGTAGGATTATCTTTGATAGAGATCTAGTGTTCACTTCAGCTCTTTAGACATCCTTGCAACATGCGTTGGGGAATTAGTTGAACTTCAGTTCTACTTACCATCTAGAGACAGATGGGAATATTAAGAGGGTTAACCAAGTGCTTGATGATATGCTCAAGATGTATTTCATGTATCAATAGACTCATTGGGAGGACTACTTGTACTTAGTGGAGTTTTCCTATAATAATGGGTACCACAGTTCTATTGGTATGCCTCATTTTTAGGCTTTGTATGATTGTCCTTGTCAGACCCCATTGAGTTGGGATTGTCTTGAGGATAGAGTCCTCCTAGGACTAGAGATGCTTCAGGTGATGGTGCAATAGGTTGTCTAAATTAGAGAGAATTTGGTGGTAGCGTAGGACAAACAAAAGAAATATGTGGATGCTCATAGGGTTGATCATCATTTTTTAGTTGAAGACCGGGTTTTCTTGTGGGTGCATCTATGAAAGAGTATGATCCGATATGGAAAATGCTCTAAGATTGCATCACATTTTGTTGGGTTGTTCGAGGTTTTGAAGAGGACCAGTCCTATTGCGTGTTGCCTTGCTTTGCCACCTAGTCTATCGTGCATCCATGATGTATTTCATGTTTTTGTTCTTAGGCTATATCATCTAGATATTTCTCATGTCCTTGATTGAAATTCCTTATAGGTAGAGGATGGGCAGCTAGCTTTGGAGCTCTGGGCATTTTGCAGCATAGGAGACTTGCGCTCATGGGTTGATATGTTGAGCAGGTGAGGGTCTAGTGGGCTCCTAATGATGAATCTTCAACCACTTGGGAGGATGCATCCCAAATGTGAGAGCTGTACCCTTTCTTGTTTGCAGGCTTCCAAGAGTAAACCTAATTCTAGGAGGGGAGGATGTAGTGCCCCTCATACTTTTCTTTGATAGATTGATAGTTGTTTTGTTTTGGGTTGAGATATTATGGTACACTGTTTGATGTTGGAATTCTTGCTATGTTGATGCTTGTGATGAAATTTTTGCTATTGAGTTTTATGCACATAATATGGTTAGTATATGGTTTTATTTGAGCATGAGAATTAAGTGATTATCTTGCTATGATTATTGTGTGATTATCTTGTGACTGATCTTCTCTTGATTGTATTAAGATTTGATGTGATTATATGGTGATGTCTTATTGATGTGTTTGGGTGAAGGGGGAAGTGTCACATTACTCACTTGTGAGTACCCTACAATGTTGTGATTCTCCTTTCATGATGTGCTTGATTATATGTATATGTGCAAATGCACAATCATTTTTGTGTGTTGTAGGCTATAGGTACTAGGCATTCACTCCACCTAAATTGATAGGTCTAAGTGTGCCTCAAAACCCAATAGGTCAAATTTTTGGAGATAACATTTGGTCCCCTATTTCAACCATCATCCTTGAAGAGGATGAGTATCTAATTTTTACACCCTATTAGTGTTGTCAGTATGGTTGATTTGGTCCGTCAGTGTTAGTTGTAGTCTTGCTCTTCGATCTTGCATTGTGGTCAGGTATTGATTGGTGCTGATTTTTTTAATTTAGAGTTGTTTGATTAATGTTTTGGTTAATTGCTACATTAAAATAAAATTATTAAGTTAAAAGGGTAATTTTGTTAAGTAAATATAGATGCTTTTATATAATTATAGTATGATCAAATAAATTATAATGTAAAGTTGAAGTTAATAAATAAAATAATATAATATAAAGTTGATTATTAATTTTAAATAAATTAGAATATGTTTTGTTGAATAAATATAAAAATAAATATATGAATAGTGGTAGTCAGAAATGAATATAAAATAAAATGATTAATTAAAAAGGAGGTTTGAATACAAAAACATGCACTCCCGAATGATTATTGAGAATTGGTTGTTTTTGCACAGAGGGGATTTTGAATTAAAGGTTCTAGAAAAATAATCTTGTTTTGGCTTCTTGTGAATATTTTTTGGTTTTGGATTTTTTCATTCTATTGGCTATAGGAAGTAAATTTCCTATGGAAATTGCAAATACTATTGATTTTGTGGAGAAGATTGGAGCTGCAAGCTAGGAATTCAGAGCTCATCATCAAATCTTCAACCCTATCAAGCAAATTGGATCCAGGTTCCTTTACTTTTTGAATTTTATCTCTTTCTTTGAAACAAATGCTTGAATGTGTATGTTGTTTGGAAACAAAAAATTTCTTGCGTATTTATTTTCAAATTGAAGTAATTAATAAATGCAATTGCTGAAGGTTTTTAAAAGCCCTTCTTGCAAAATTATTTGTGCATATCCTGTAAATTTATTGTAGCTATGAAACCCCATTTCTTTTGGGTATTCCATGTAATTCATCTGTCCAATTCTTGCTTCCTCCATTCAATTGTATTTCTAGCTAGGATTTTCAATTGCAACATTTGCAAAATCCATTTACTCTTGTTTGGCTCAACCCCTCTGCCTTATTCACCACTTACCTTTGGTATTCAACTCATATTTTGTAGTTATTATATGTCTTTTTATTCTATCAATTTATTTTATTTCCTATCGATTACATTTTCTTTGACAGTTCTAATATCTTCCCTCAATTTTGTTTAGTGCACCCTGCTATCGCCATTCTTTGGGATAGACTCTTTCTTTGAAGTCTCCTGTTAAAGGATCCTTTGCTTGTTTGGGTGTCCTTCCCTTTGTACACTGACCATGTTTGTTATTTAATTTGTATCTGTGGGCACACTTAACTCCTGCATTGTGTATGTGATTCTATGTGAGGCCTTTTTTCTTGATTGATGAAGATATTTCATGAGTGACTTTCAATGTAAGGTAAATTGAATATATTATATGCTTTGGAATCAATTAAAATGTGTTGTTTTTATAATTTGTTAGAGAATATTTTTCCTAAAGTTTGATTTATATTCATGTTAAATAGAAATCAATAAGTATGCTTCTTTTCCACTTTGGCGAACTTGTTGTATGAGCTATGCTTTAGGGTCAGTGTTCTTGTGTTGATAATTCTATAGGTTGTGATATCTTTATCTTCATTGGTTATATTGAATGTGATTCATGCAATTTCCCCCTTTGTATTGTGTATTGAATGTTATTTATTATATTGGTATTATATTCGATATACTATATATTGGTATTCGATACACATACCGTATGTTTAAAATTTGATTAAATAAAATTCAATGAATATGAATTCGTTTGGCTTTTAATCAGATATATTTATCTATATATGTATGTTTATATATGTTTGCTTATGTTTCCATATGATAATCTGTTACTTTGAAAACAACATTTTGTTTATTATGTATATATATATATATATATATATATATTTATATATGAATATGTATACTTATATATAAATTACGGTATTAGAGAAAAAATATTTTTGTCTTGTAATTAATTGAGAATGTAATTAGTGAATTGGAAAGTTAAGTAGAAATGAAAAGAAATTTATTTAGTTATGTTTCAATAAATGAAGGGTTTATTTAAATGAGTGAAGTTAGTGGCTAAGTATGAGTAAAATGGAATGTGGAAATAATGTGTTTTAAGTTATATTAGTTGAGTGATTGCTTGTTTTATTATGTTGGTTATTGTAAAATGGGATGTTTTGGGTGATGGTTTAAAAGAGGGTATCATTGTGTAAAATTGATGGGGTTGGCTTCTAGAGGCTAGGAGGAAGTATTTTTGTACGTATGGATTTTAGGATTGCTTCACTTTGTAAGTGGTTTGGTAATGTTTAAAGTTAAGTGCAATATGGTCAATACTTTCTCCATGTTTGGTTTCATATGATTATGTCTAGTGTGTAGAATGGTGTTTACCTTGTTTGATGTGTAGGGTTTACTAGTTGCAAGTAGGGGGAGTGGCTCTCAATGGGGGCCGAAACCGAAAGTGGTGTCCAAGACAACCCATTGGAGAGTTTCTTAATCCAATGATAACCTTAAAATGAATTAGGGGGGATGGGTAGATTTCATATTAAATAAGCTAATGGATACCTCACCCATGCCTGTAGTGCTCGTTTATGCTAAGGATGGGTTGAGAAGGCCTTGTTGGAAAAATCAAATTCCTTGTCCTCATGAAAGGAATTTTGGTTCCACATGTGTCACCTTATGGGGGCTGGGGTCTAGTGAGAGACTGCAAGGAGAACCCATGTCAAGATCGTGTGATGAAACTCTTCCCTATTGCAATCGATAGCATTCCCTAGTTGTGATTTTTCCTTCTGTTATGTGATTACCTCTGGAAGCGATGTAAGTGTTTAATGTGATGTTAGTATTATTAGTGGTATTATGTTGGAGTCATGTCATGTATAGCCTTGTTTATGTTAGTTTTTTGTCTTCTTGATTGATTGTTTGTGGTGGGACCTTGTGTTATCTCCTAGGACGAGGGGTGAACCTTAGGGTTCCACATGGTCAGGAGGTTTGTGCTATTTCCTCCATTGGGTACCCTTGCTTCATGTTTGTGTGTGTGAATATTTCTCATGGTGTTGTGGACTCTTATACCTATTCCAATTTGAGTGGACTATCTTTTATGAATTTGTATTGTATCATGTATTAGTGTATCTTTTATTGTAATTAGATGTATTCTTCCCACATGTACTTGAGAAGCTTTGTTGTAAACTTTGTAACAATGTAATGGTTGTAGATGAAATATCTTGTAATGGAAATAGTTAAATGATGTATTTTGCATATATCTAATATTTGGAAATGATCTTTAATGATGCTTATTTGATGGCATAGTATGGAAGTAAATAATATAGAATCATATAGTGTCGTAGTTTTAAATGAACTTAGCTTGTTAGTCATATCATGTTATCTTTATAGTTAATGAAATGATTCTTGTTCTTGATTAATCAATATGTTAGTGGCATAGTCATGGAACCTTAGAGGACCTATTTATTTTATATGTTATGTTATGTGACACAAACTATTGTTGTTTCTTTTATAATTTTTTTTTTCTATTCTTATGTCTTAGTTAGTGTTGTCCTTTGGGGTTCCTTGGCGGGGTGTTACATTTCACATGTGAGGAAATAAATCATGGATTGGGATGTTTGGTTGCATTATTCTCATTTTCTTGCTCACATGGAGTGCATGTAGAGAGATTGATATCTTAAAGGTATTCATGGAGACTCGGTAAATGTATTTTAATATTTTTTTATGAGATAATACATGACTATGGATGCTTTTGGAGGATAAAATTTTCTCTCTTGAGGGTTTTCCCAAGGTATATATTATGTCATATTTGATGGCATGTTTGTTAATTATTTTTCATGTTGAATTTAAATACTTGTTTGCATGGTTTCATTCTTGGGTTTATGTGGAAATAGTCCTGTATGGCTACGAATTTCCTTTCAAACATGAGTAATAAAATAAACTATATGTCTAGTGGGTATGCCATGAATCTCCCATATTTCTTAGGATTGTGATTAGGATGATGAAAGTTCTTTCCTTAACTCTCAAATATATAGGATTTATTGAATATAGTCATTGTGAAGGTAAAGTGAAGTGTTTTGTGGGTGTGTGCGCTTTAGTTTCAAGGTGTAATGAAGTGGTTGATTAGGCTTAGGATGTAATTGTATAAGTCAATGGGTGAAACAATAATTTTTTATTTTTTATTTTATTTGGTAATAATATAAGACCAATAGTTAATAAACATGAGAATGTATATTTATAATGTTGGTTTAAAAAATAAAATTTGTAACATGTTGTTTGATAGACCTTCTAGTATGGACAAAAATATGTGGAATGATAATAATAATAAATAGATAAATTACTAAAAAAAATTGGTGGGTGTATCACATGGTTATTGGGGCCTTCTTTGAATGATTATTGATCACCACTTCTAAATGACTATTGTGCACATAATGAATTATCCCACATTATTTGTAACTAACTAAAATCCCAAACAATAGATGCATTCTCTTAATTTAAATATAAATACATGCCATTTTTTGTGAGATTTTGATGTACCATTTAAAAAATTCAAGGGTATAAATAAAAAATACATGGATACTAGATCTTCTCGCCTAATCATATCACATAGAACTATAAAATTTGCACAATGTTATACACATGAAAGGTGCATATACACCATCATGTACAATATTTTGAATAAAAAATCTATGCAACTAAGGTAGTTCTAAAGTAGAATAAAAAAAGAAAAAGCATATGGAATCAATCAAGGATATTATAATTGTATCAATTTTAAAATTATCCAAGGTTTTAGCACTCTTTTCTATTTTTATTATTATTAATAACTCTCAAAGTAATTGTTTATAAGAGTTGGTTGATGGAGCTATTGGAAAATGTGTCCCATCTAAAATTGGCATGTAACTCAATAGTTTCTTGATAGATACTTTATGAGTAAAGAGTTCAATTCATATTTAGAGTCCATGCCCAATGAAAAAGCCTTGGAATAGATGAGCTTCCAATCGAGTTATTTAAATCCTTATGGCCTCATATTAAAATGGATTTATTTGTTCAATGTACTTGGAATCCTATGAACATTCAAGTCTCATGACCTTGATATTAGATAGGAACTCATGTAATGATTATTCTTGAAGGTAAAAATTAGGGATAACTTTAAGAAACACCCCCTTGGTGAAGGTTTAAAATCTTTGCGAATCTTTCCTTTTATTTGAAAAAAATTATTAATTTTCCTAGCAAATCTATGCACATTATTTTAAAAATTGTATAATCCTAGCGAATCTTAATGAATAATTGGTAAAAATAATAATCGTAGTGGAAAATCCTATTGAATAATCACTAAAAATATTAATTACCATGGCGAATCTTTCCTTAAAAAATTTTCATAGTTGGTCAATGCAGTTCCCCTATTATTTTTTGTTTTCTATAATATTGAAGTAGGGGCCTAGGGGCAGCAAACATTAGTAAGGTCAAGGGGCAGTGACCCTTGCAGGGGTCAAGGGACTAGAGCCCCTCACCACCAAGCATAAATTCACTATTAAAAATGCATTGGATCACACATGGATTATTTTTTTTAAACTCTTTTTAAAAATAAGACTAAATGAAAAGTGAAATTGTTACCATTGATTAGATTTTTAATCAGATGGTTGTAGGTTGATTCCGTGACCTATATACACATGCCTTTTAAAAGGCTTGTTGAGGCCCGAAATTTATTTTGGGCCACATGATTAAATCCAATCGTGTGGCCCAAAACAAATTTCGGGCCTGAACAAGCCTTTTAAAAGGCATGTGCATATAGGTCACATAATCAACTTACAACCATACAATTAAAAATCCAATCAATGATTCGATGGCAATAAATAAAATCCTTATTCAAGGTTAAAAAATCCCTAAAATTAAATGGTAATTTTTTATTAGTGGCGATATTGCCCCAAAATTAATGGTAGGAATCTAATATTAAGTTGACGAATATAATTAATATTTGTAATTACAATATAAACTACTGGTGAATCAGTTCCAATGACACATTGTTTAAAAAATAATGCATAGGCGAATTAGTCGAGATGAAATTATTTTTTTGTAAAAAATTGGTGATTTAGCATCCTTTTTAGCTTGTATTATTCACCATTTTTGGAGGTCCCGATTTCCATTGTTTGCCAATTGGTGAAGATTCACCACTAAAGTTTTCCCTGATCAAAATGTAGAAATAGTTTTTAGGGTGGAGACCTATGACACTTATGAATATTATGTATAACATTATAGCTCAAGCCATGTCTTTCCACATCAAGCCTATCACTTGAAGTTGTTCATCTAGAAAAAGTTGAGTTCCTCGAAGAAAGGTTAATTCAAGATAACCATATTCTAGCTTGAGAGTTGGTTGGATTGACATGATAATCCACTCAAAATTATTTGTTAATAAAAATAGATTTTTCTTAATCTTAATGATAGAGTAATATGGTATTTCATTTGTAAAATTCTCAATTGAATAGGATTTGGTTAAATAATGATTTGACATGTTCAAATTCTTTCAAGAATGATAATGCACATTTGATTATCAATGGTTTGCTACCTATTATTTTCTTGCTCTAAATATATATTCAACAAGGATGTTTTCTATATTTGTATCTCTATATGCTATCAACATATGCCATTGGTTATCTCCTATAACATGTCATTCAAAATAACCTAACTAGAGGCATTTTTCTACCTAGTAAACTCCCATTTTTTGATGCTAACATATTTTTCTTACAAAATCAACTAAAGATACTAATACCCTTAATATATTAGATGTATTTTGTGCTATTTTAGTATCACAACTATCCTTGAGAAAAATAAAATATTTTATAACTTTCTCTAGTTCTCAATTAATACATGGGTTCCCTTAGAATGAAAGCTAATTACACATGGCTTTGCTACTAGATATCGATGCATCCCCTTCAGTCTTGGAGTATCATTAAAGGACATGGAAATGGTATCTCAAGAAATTAAAAAATAAATTATGATCATGGTTAAACCTATTTCTTTCAAGGTAGGAAAAATCCAATTTTCTAACACAATTATTTTAGTTAGAGCTATGTTTACATTTCATCTTGTTAGCTAGCTAGGAAATAGAAAACATTTGGAGCAACTAGATGCCATTACTAAAAATCACAATTATCTTGCAAAAATCATGATGAAGTCACTAAAAATTTAAATCTCTTTTCTTCTTCACATTTTTAAACAACTAAGAATTTGTAAGTGTTGTGGATGATAGCTTCTATTATCGATTTTAGTTCCAAGTGGATTTTCTTGCTTTAGTGCTAATGTGGATGATGTTTAGTAATTTTTACTTAAACATGAAGGGGTTTGGAAGTGTTTTTTCTTACTCAATTTATCATTACTACTAATATATTCTTCATAAAAGACCAATTCTATTCATTGATTTCTCATGGTTTAGTCTACCCTAAATCTAGAGGTAAGGGTGTAGTTATGTAGAAACTTGTTCATTCTAGAGGGAACTCTACCATTGATGGTTTTAAATCTCTTAAACTATAGTTTAATTATATCCTTATTGATTTCTAATTCCTTAGTATTCAAGGGTGTAATACATCATAATTTATCTCTTTGGGATTTATTTTCATGGTCCTCTCTCACATGATAGGTGGTATGGGGATGCCAAGGTAGTCCCTCTACTTTAGATTCAAAATAAAAAATATGAAGTAGAATGGGAGGTGATGAGGTATAAATAACCGCATAATTATAATAAGCTAAAAACCATTTTTTATTCCTACCAATCACTTTAGCCCTGCTAATTGTTTATTTTTAGAATTAATAATTGCTTACTTTGTGTAAAAAGATGTATAAATTGTTATTTCCTAAATCGATTGAAATTTTCTGACTAACGTTGATATAATGGTATAGCCTTTAGTTTTGTATAGGACATTATGCACGACTGAGTGGACTTTAAGTGGATTTCATAGCAGTTGAAGAAAGAGCATCGAAAGTCTAGGTGCCCAAATCTTAGGTGTGCATAGTGTAGCAAGTCCTTTTAATGCTTTCTATTTAATTTTTGTTTATAAACTTCACAACTCACTCTAAGCCTTTAATATGTTTTATGTTATGGATCTCAGTCCATTGGTTAGTTGCAATTCTGTTAAAATACTTTTTCAATGGTGATCTTCCACCATCTGAAATATAAGATTTTGTTAGCAGTTTAGTATATATGTGTTACTTCCAAAAACAATGATATGGTGATAATATTATTATGTTTTAATATACCTTGAACACTATTCAGTTAGGTCTCTGTTATAATTTTATATGAATAAAAAAATACTATCAATCCTATTCTGAGTCAATCATTCTAAGTAATGGAAGTATCATGGATTGATTCATTTTGAAGATGTGAAAGTACATGTGATCTGATTTAAGAGTAGGAACACCTAAGAGCTGGCCACTTGAGGGAATCTTATAGAGTAAATAGCTAAGTATTTTCATTTTCAATTTTGTTACTTTTATTATGTATATGATAAATATGGATGAATGTTATTTGTGTGTGTTGAGCTCTTTCAATTATTCTTGCAGGTCATAGTTCAAGTTTGCAATCATTTAGTTCTTTTTATTTGAAATTTTGGAGCACCCACTCTAGTTGTTAGTTATAGGTTGTTAAGTTTACTTTATGTCAACAATTAGTTTTTAGCCGTTAGTTGTTTTCATTTAATTTTTTTAGTTTTACTACAAGTGTTTCTTTTAGGTAATTTATATGCTTTCTAGTTTAATCATCTTATGCTTTCTAGCTTAACAATCTTATGCTTTCTAGCTTAACAATCTTATGCTTTCTAGCTTAAAAATGTTGGCAAAACAAGGATAGACAACTAAGAGGGGGGGTGAATAAGTTGTTACAAAATTTAAACTTATTTAACCTTTATCAACCTTTAATCTTAGGTCTGATAATTAACAATGAAAGCATGAATCAACAACACATCAGAAGCACACAACACCAAGATTTTTGCATGGAAACCCTATTAGGGGAAAAACCACAGTGGAGGTTAATCCATAATTTATAGCCTATTAAAAGTATAAGAGAAATGAATGAGGAATGCACATGCATTTAGGCACACTACCTAGAGCTCACTGCTCAAAAGGGAAGGCTCACTACCTTACATAAAATAATCAGATTAAATCCATCTAATGAGGTTGAACTGAGAAATTAGCTTCTTTAAAAGTCTGATGACAGTTCCGGTTAAGCACAAAAACACTTCTTCGTGCACTTCGCTCAAAATCATTCACCCTCTGCTCTGTAATCAAATGATTTGATCTTTATTCACATATATCTCACACACACTTTGCATAAATTCATCAAGCACACTCCAAAATGAGGAAAACATTTCTCTTATATATCCGCTAGATGGAATTACATCAACTCTATCATCCACAAATAAATAATAAATGAATTATAAACTGTTGGCCCAATTCATGAACAAATCTCAATGCATACCAACCTAAGTCAGTCACAACATAAAGAAGACCTAAATAAAAATCCTCGAACATGCCAAGCATTCAAAAATTAATCCACAAGGATCCGCAACATGCTACAACCACCATGTTAGCCAAGAACATGAAAACTTGAACACACGAAAGAAAAATCTTTGATCATGAGCACACCAATCAACACAAACATACAACAATGATATAGAAAAATCTAGAACCATCAATTAACATCTCAAGAGTATACACAATAACTCAATTTACCATAATTACATTCTTTTCTTCTAGAAACACCTACTACAATAACATAATAATAGTAGGAACTCAAAAACTCATAACTTGCTCCAATCTTGATGCGCACCTCTAAAACTTTTGGAGAACATACTAGATAGGCTCAAAAACAAAACCTTTAATGCATGATTTTTGAATACCAACTTAAAAAACTTTCCACTACTCTGATCATCACAACTTCACAGGCTACCTGCAACATATTTATTATAATTTTCTCAATATCCTCGACATATACAATCTTCAAAATCATCAATGCTAATAGTGTTAACATCAATGACAACCACATATCAGAAACACAACCACAACATCCAACAATATCCCCTTTTGGCATTGATGGCAACACATGATTTGAAAAACACCATCAACACAACTAACTCTTTATACACTGTTCTTCTCCTCCTTTAGAATCTTCCATCTTCACCCTCTTAGTACTTATTTCTCTTCTCCCCTTTTAGTCTACAAAGGTTTTCACATTACTCTTCTCCCCCTTTGACATCAATGCAAAAGGTACACAAGCTCTGAACCACATATCTAAATAATCTGACTCCTTATGAGTAGCAGCCACCACAACATCAATCTGAAATAAGATCTGACTGTAAGTGCATGGATTGATGCAAAGACTTGCATCTTAGTTCAGATTAGGAGGGGAAATCATCCCTAACTTGTCTCTGAGATACTCAAAACTATCTTTATGAAATGGTTTAGTAAAGATATCTACAATTTTTTTCTTAGTGGGAACATATTCCAGTCTGACCTCTTTATCACTCACTTTGTCTCTCAAAAAGTGATACTTGATAGATATATGTTTTGTCTTTGAATGTAGCACCAAATTCTTGGAAATTTTTATGGCACTTTTGTTATCACAAAATATAGCAATAGGCTCATCATACTCAATTCTAATATCTCTCAACATCTATTTCATTAATATTAATTGAGTATAATTGTTTGTAGCATCAATATATTCTTCCTCAGTAGTAGATAAGGAAATGGAATTCTGCTTTTTACTTAGCCAAGACACCAACTTCTTCCCCAAGAATAATGCACTACCACTTTTACTTTTTCTGTCATCCACATCTCCTATCGAATCTACATCTATAAAGGCATTCAAAGTAAGATCATCATCCTTAGGATATCAAAGACCAAAATCAACTGTCCCTTTCAAGTGTCTTTAAATTCTCTTTATTGCAATCACATTTGATTCCTTCATATCAACTTGATATCTAGCAACCATACATACAAAATTCATAATGTTTGGTCTGGTCTGAGTCAAATAGAGAAATCCACCAATCATTGACCTGTACCTTGTTTGATTAGCCTTAGGGAAATCATCATTCTATGTTAACTTGCATCCGATTACCATGGGTGTACCTTTATTGAATCCAAGCTTAAACAAGTATTTATCCAATCTAGCATACCAGGCTCTAGGGGCTTTCTTGAGTCCATATAGTGCTTTCTTCAGTCGAAAAACCATATCTTTTTCATCATTTAGTTGAAATCCATCCGGTTGGTCAACATAAGCTTCTTCTTCTAATTCACCATTTAGAAATGTTGACCTCACATCCATTTGATAGACTTTGTAGTTCTTAAAAGAAGCATAAGCAAGAAACAACCTTACAGCTTGAATTCTAGCAATAGGGGAAAAGGTTTCTTCAAAATCAATACCTTCCATCTGCGAGTACCCTTTACATACCAGTCTTGCTTTATTTCTAACCACTTCAGCTTGTCCATTCATCTTATTCCGAAAGACCCATTTGGTTCCAATCACATTTTTATCTTGAGGTCTAGTAACAAGAATCCATGTATCATTTTTCCCTATCTGCATTAGTTCTTCCTTCATTTCTTCCATTCAATATTCATCTTTGCATGCTTCATTGAAATTGCTAGGCTCAATCTTGGAAATCAAACAATATTCTTTTACAATTTTCCTTCTAGTCTACACACCTTTGTTCTTATCTCCTATAATCTTATTTTTAGAATGATTTAGCTTTCCATACCTTGGGAAACTCTGAAACTTTTGGTTCTTCTATTATTTCTTTTGTAATTCCACTAGCTTCTCCTTCATGATTCTCTTGATTCACCAAAATAATTTGAACTTGATTTTGTGTCCGAGTAGTCTTTCCATTTTCAGTACTATCATGTTGGTCATCTGAATCATATCCACAGTATCTAAATGATCTGTTAGTATCCTCATCAACTCTGACATTTTCACTTTCAACCATTTTCTTCAATCTTCTATTGTAGCATCGATAGGCTTTGCTCTTAGTAGAGTAACCCAGAAAGATTCCTTCATCACTTCTAGCATCAAACTTGCCAATATCTTCATCTCTCTTGATATAACATCTACTTCCAAAGATTTTGAAATATTTAATAGTGCACTTATAACCAAACCATAGCTCAAAAGGATTCTTACTAGAATTACCATTAAAATTTACCTTGTTGATAGTATATATAGCAGTGCTTACAACTTCTCTCCAGTAGATATGAGGAACATTACCTTCCAACATCATAGTTTTGGTAGTATCTAGTATTGTTCTGTTCTTTCTCTCAACAACTCCATTCTATTGAGGAGTCTGAGGAGTACATAAATTTCTTTTGATTCCATTCTCTTCACAAAATGAGTTGAACTCCCAAGAAGTGAACTCACCACCTTTGTTTGATCTTAAACATTTAACCTTCAAACCTGTCTCATTCTCTACCATAGCTTTGAAACATTTGAAATTTTCTAGTGCTTCATGTTTTTCTCTCAAGAAAGCAACCCATATCATCCTAGAGTAATCATCAATAAGCAACATAAATTACCTTTCTCCTTGTAGACTTGTAATTTTGGATGGACCACATATATCAGTATGTACTAGCTCTAGTACTCCATTAGAATGATGTTGTTTTCTTCGAAAATAAATTCTAGTCTACTTTCCCATCTGACATTCCTTGCATATGGTGTTAGTGGGCTTTACTAACTTGGGTAGATCTATGACTTCTTATGTGGAGCTTACTTTGACAATGTTATCAAAATTAACATGACACAACCTCCTATTCCATAACCAGCTTACATCAACTTGAGAAATTAAACAACTTTCACTAGCAGCACTTAGGTGAAAAATGTTACCTCTTGTCTTTGTACTTGAAGCAATTACATTTCCAGAGCTTCTCAATATCCTGCATTTTCCATCTTTGAACTGAAGATTTTATCCCTTGTCTACCATTTGTCCAACACTCAACAAGTTATGCTTCAATCCTTCAACATAAAGGACATCATCAGTATTATATTTTCCACCAAGAGAAATAGTGCCTCTACCACAAATCACACTAGCATTGTAATCTCCAAATCTTGCAACACCACTATCATACTTCTCCAAGCTTAGAAACTTGATTTTGTCACCAGTCATATGATGTGAGAATCTATTGCCAATCAGCCACTCATCCTTTTCATCAATTCTGGTTGCAAGATCTTTCTCAATATTTTGATTGTTAGTAGATTCAGTGGACACCAGACCATTTTCCTTGACAACAATGAATACCCATCCATCTTCATTTCTAGTTTCTTTATCAAATTCATCATTAGTAACACCTTCTTCAACATAATAACATTTATTTTAAAATCTAGACTTGTCAGGTTTGTACTTAGAAACTCTTTCAGGGCACCTTGAAGCAAAATGACCTATCTTACTGCAAGAGAAAAATTTAATAGGTAGTTTTCCTTTATACTTACCTTGTCATCTAGATTCTCTTTTCACAATCAATGCTTGTAGTTCTTCTACCTCTCTTTCTTCATCTTCAATCTATTTCATCTCATCTTCATATTTTAATGTCTTTCTAGAACTTTCTCCTAAATCATATCTCTGTTGGCTTTTTCTAGATACAATAGCTTTAAATGCAGATTCATTTTTAGGAGTAGAATCACCAAATTCACTCAACTTAAAGGAAACAAGTTTACCAATCAACATGTCTCTTGTCACATTTGTTACTATCGTGAGCTCTTCAATACTGTGAGCTTTCGTTTTATAAGAAGTAGGCACTAATCTGATTACTTTAGCCACAATCTCATCTTCTTCAAAAATTCCACCAGTACATCTAATACCCATCACTAGTTCATTTACTTTTTGCATGAAAGCAATTATGTTTTCATCTTCACTCATCTTCATGTTTTCCCATTTTCCTTTTATACTTTGTAGCTTAGCAACTTTCACTCGTGCATCTCCTTCATACAATGTTTCTAGCTTCTTCCAGATCTCATGTGCTATTTTTAGACCTATCACATTTGTCATCTCTAAATCTATCAAAGCACTCAATAATTCTTCTATAGCCATAATATTAGTTTCAACTTGTTTGATCTCATCAAGAGTAGAGGGACCATTCTGAGGAATAGTATATGTGTTCTTTGTAATCTTCTAGAAGGGTTCACCAATGCACTTCAAATGACACTCCATTCTGACCTTCCATAGAGAGTAATTTGTACCATTGAATCTAGGTATGTCCTTCTTGTATGATGCCATCTCAGATCACCTCAATCTATTAAAATTCTTCAGAGGAACCTGCTCTAATACCAATTGTTGGAAAAACAAGGATAGACAACTAAGAGGGGGGGTGAATCAGTTGTTACATAATTTAAACTTATTTAACCTTTATCAACCTTTAATCTCAGATTTGATAATTAACAGTGAAAGCATGAATCAACAACACATCAGAAACACACAACATCAATATTTTTGAGTGGAAACCCTATTAGGGGAATAACCATGGTGGAGGTTAACCCACAATTTATACGTTGTTAAAAGTATAAAAGAAATGAATGAGGAATGCACATGCATTTAGGCACACTGCCTAGAGCTCACTACTCATAAGGGAAGGCTCACTGCCTTACATAAAAAAATCAAATTAAATCCATCTGATGAGGTTGAACTAAGAAATTAGCTTCTTCAAAAGCCTAATGATAGTTCTAGTTAAGCACATAAACACTTCTTCACACTTCGCTCAAACTCCTTCACACTTTGATCTATAATCAAATGATATGATCTTTATTCACACATATCTCGCACACAGTTCACATACATTCATCAAGCACACTCCAAAATGAGGAAACAATCGCTCTTATATATCCACTACATGGAATTACATCAACAAATCCGTCGGTCACAAATAAAGAATAAATGAATTAAAAAATTTCAACCCAATTCATGAACAAATCTCAATGTGTACCAACCTAAGTTGGTCACAACATAATGAAGACCTAAATCAACATCCTTGAACACACCAAGCATTCAAAAATTAATCCACAAGGATCCGCAACATGCTACAACCACCATGTCAGCCAAGAACATGAAAACTTGAACACACGAAAGAAAAATCTTTGATCACATTCACACCAATCAATGCAGACGTACAAAAATGATAGAGCACAATCTAAAACCATCAATGAACATCTCAGGAGCATACACAACAACTCAATTTACCAGAATTACATTCTCTTCTTCCAAAAATACCTACTATAGTAATAGAATAATTGTAGGAACTCATAACTTGTTCCAATCTTAATGCACAACTTCTGAATACCAACTTACAAAACTTTACACTACTTTGATCATCATAGCTTCACAGATTGCCTGCAACATAATTATTATAATTTTCTTAATATCCTCGACATATACATCCTTCAGAATCATCAATGTTAATAGTGTTGACATCAATGACAACCACATATCAGCAAGACAACCACAACATCCAACAAAAACAACTTTACTCTTTCTATTTTGAATGCTTTATAGTGTGAATGATTTCTAGTATAATATTTTTTAGTGTATAAAATTATTCTCTCTTGAAGAAAGAGATGATTTCCCACTTAATTTGGACCCATTTTGGTACTCTTGCATTAATTATCCTTCAAAATCATCATTTATAGGCCCCTAGGACCCATCATTTTGGAATTTTGACACCCATTCCACTTAAAAGTCATTTAAAATCTATCAAAATCTTGAAAGACTCAAAAACCCACCTCAAAAATTTAAGGTGGGACTCATTCATCACCTTGGGAGAACGAGTCCCCTTAGGTGGGACCCATTCACCCAGGGTGGTGAATGAGTCCCTTTTGGGGTTTTTTTCAATTTTGAGTGGGAATTCTTCAATTTAATTCAATTTTTTGGTGAATGTTGACCTTTGGGATCTAAATAATGGTCAAATAGGTGTTGATGCCTATAAAAGCAAGCTTTTAAGTCATTTTTATCAATCTTTAAGCACTTTGAGCAAGCATTGTCCAACATCAAGCATCAAGAATCTTCAAGCAAGTTCTCACAAGAGCATTCAAGTTTCAAGAGCAAGTAAAGTTGAAGCTTTGGAGCAACATTAAAGTGTTTTTTCATGTCTTCAAGCTCACTTTATATCAATATCAAGCATTTCCAAGGGTTGATCATGGATGCCTATGGTGAATCATGATGGATTCTAGGTTGGGGAGATGCAACTAGCCATCAAGCCAATCCTAAAGAATTGTTTCCTAAGTGATTCCATACTCCATTATCACTCTAAATTTAGCTTAAGGAAGGTACAAGCATCACTAGGGTTCATTTGGGATGATTGGATATCATCACGAGTGAATCATTCATATCTCCATTTCTATTATTGCATCATATTCTCTCATGTTAGAATATGATTACATCATGTTTCATATTTCCTAGTCTTAGAAACACTTAAGGCTAGGGTTTCCATGCACATTTAATTATCTTTTACAAGGTTTAATTATCAAACTTGGGGTTTGACCAAGGCAAACCCCCCATTACCAAATTAAGCCAAATTCTATTTTGCAGGTGAATTTTACAAGTTTAGACCTAGAACTCAAGGTGGAACAGAAAAGCGAGTGTCAAGTCTCAGAAAAGTCAATTTATACTGATTCACCAAGTGTGGTGAATGAGTCCCATTTTTGTTGTCTATTAGATCAAGTTATAGATTTTGATAGCCTTTTTCTCAAAATAGACTCTTGTACAAAAATCTAGATCTGGGATTGATTCGCCCACGGTGGTGAATGAGTTCGAGTTGGTAAAAAAGTTAGCATTTTGGGAATTTTAGAGCTATTTTGAGTCTTTTGGAGGTTTGTAATTGCACATTTCCAATTTAGCAACTTTCTATTACATTTCATTTGCATTTTTATGTCATCTTTTAGGTCATCTTGCATACTACACTGTGTCTTCAAAAATTTCTTTTTCCAAGTTTACACTTGGTGGTGAACCCCTTATTTACATTATTCTATCCCCTAGAGCACACCCTTCACTAGATTTCAATCACCTTTTCATTGGAATCTCAAGGGTTTGTTCTTGAATTTAAATGTTGGATTTTGTTGCTATTGGTCCTAAACCCTAGTGATCAAATCAACACCGAATTCCCCATTTCATTTTGGTGAACTTGCATTTAGAGAATCTTTACTTTTGATTTGGAGTGCATTTACATCCTAAATTTATCTTTCATTAACATTGCATTATGTTTTACATTGGTTAATTTGCATTCTAGGGTTTCAATCTTTGCATTACTAAAAATCTCATTTAGCTTGCATTATTGCACATAATTTCATTAAAAATATATAAAATTATACTTTTGCATCCTAGATCTAGATCATACAGCATTGAAAATATAAAAATCAACCAAAAAAACTCAAAACCTTGAAAAAAACCCTTAGTGGGACTCATTCACTACCTTGGGAAAATCAGTCCTAGTGCAAAATTTTAGTTGTTGTTTACAAAATTAAATTTCTAGTTTCTAGACTTTTGTTTGGTTCTGTTACTTTTCTATTTCAGTCTAGTTATTTGTTGTTATATTGAAATCATTTGAATCGTTTACATTCATCAGAATTATGGATAGCATTAGAATTATTCAAATTTCATTTTCAGCATTAGTTCCTAGTTCCTTTAGATTAGATTCATTGGAAAACGAAAACAAAAAATTGGAAACATCAAAAGACCCAATAAAGGAAATGATTAAATTTAGAAAAATCATAACATCCAAGCTCTTTATTAGTGATGACCTAGACATGTTAGACGAAGCCTTTGCAAACTTCCTCTCACTAGGACCATTTGCCAAGGCTTGTCATGATAAGCACCAACCAAACAAAGTTAGCTTAACCCTCAAGCATTTTAGTAGTGATGAATTTGATATGTTAGATGAAAACCTTGAGGATTTCATCTCACAAATTCCATTCACTAAGGCTTGTCATGAGAAACCAAAAATAAGAGAAGTTAACGTAATCCAACCTCAACTTATCCTTTACCCACCTCCGCATAAACCATAACCTAAATTTACCCTCTACCCTCCTTCGAATAATGTATTGTAGAAAATAAGTCTTAATACTATTTCTCATAGGGTAAGTGTGAAAATATGGGTCCCAAAAAGGGGGCTTAAGTGGCCACTTTTTTTTTTTAATCAAGAAATACTAACCTTGGATGTGAAATTGAGGATAGTTACACTCAAAATTTTGAGATGGAACAAAAACAAGGATCGAAGTGCTCCAAGTCTACTTTCTAAACTACTAATTTATTTTGAAAATGGTTGAGATTAAGGGGTTCAAAAGAGGGACATACACAAATTGGTACTATTTTTCTCAGAAAAAACATAACATAGCAACTCTTGTACGACCCTCATAGAGTGAAATTCTTTTCGTATTTTTAAAATCACAATGGTCAGAAGTTAGCTAATAGTATGTAGTTGATGCACGATTTTTCTGATAAATTTTTAATGAATATTTCATTTTGACTAATTTTCAAAGTGGACACTTCCTCAAAAACAAAATTTTGGCCATGCTACCCCTACAAATTTTGGTAACTAATTGATTTATTTAAAAAAAAAATATTGTAGAATGGAGTCTAGTTTCTAAAAATGTAATTTATTTGAAATTTTGATGAACGGTTAATTTATAACAAAAAAACACCAAACATTGTTTTTTTCCAAGAAAGAGACATACAAACAAAATAAATTATGGATGGAAGGCTTAACATTGTTAGAAAGTGAAAAAAATTACATTGTTGGATAGCTAATAGAGAACCTAACATTACCCAAATATTTAATTTGTTTAATATTGAACCACGTGCAATCTTGATGGTGGGCACGAACCCGATTATGTGACATCTTTTAGAATTTTCAAAAAGATGTCTCTGGTCATTGGGAATTCCCTCCAAGCATTTGGTTGGTATTCCAAGGCAAATACCAATCCCAAGGCTTGGGGATTCCGAAAGCAAGATATAATGTGCTTGTGTTATATCTTAGTTTTGACATGGTTTTTTTGCATTTGTGAGGAACATGTCTAGAAAGACATAATGTGAGTTTGGTATAACGTGCTCATGGTATGTTTTTATTTATGGTAAATGATACTCTATTGAATGTATGTTTATATATTTGTATGTTTGTATGTACGTGTATGTTTGTATGTCATGTATGTCATGTATGTATGTATGTATGCCTTTATGTATCAATCCATGTATATTGTATGTATTCCTATATGTATGTAAGAGTGTATCTACACATGTACATTTATATTTTTATGTATGTAGGATTGTATGTACAAATGTATTATTCTTGTATGTATGTATTTATGTATGTCTTTAGAGAGAGGGAGAATTTCAAGAGAGATAGAGAGATCTAGAGTTGTTTAGGTAGGGTGGGAGGGGGAGAGGGAGAGAGAGAGAGAGAGAGAGTTTGGAGAGAGGGATATGGGGTGGAAGTGAGTTTTTAAGAGAGAGGGAGTGGGAGGGAGAGAGAGAGAGACTTAGCTAGGTAGGGTGGGAGGCATGGAGGCAGGGAGGTAGGGAGGGAGGTAGGGAGAAAGAGAGAGAGGGTGGGAGAGAGAGAATTGAGAGAGAGGGAGAGGAGAGGGAGATAGATATATAGAGAGAAAGAGAGAGTTATGCAGGTATGGTTCCAAAGGGAGAGACTTGAGAGTGTGAGGGGGTGAGAGGGAGATACTTGAGAGATAGGTAGTGAAAGGGAGTGGGAGAGAGAGGGAGTGTGAGTGAGAGACCTGAGAGAGGGAGAGGGTGTGAGAGGGAGTGACCTGGGAGAGGGATAGAAAGAGGGGAGTGGAGTGAGGACTTATCTAGGTAGGGTGGGAGGGATAGATAGAGGGGAGAGAGAGAGAGTCACCTAGGTAGGTTGCTGGAGGGAGAGACCTAAGAGAGAGGGGGTGGGAGGGAGAGACCTGAGAGAGATGGAGTGGGAGAGAGTGGGAGGGATATAGAGAGATAGATAGAGGGAACATGAGAGGGTGGTAGGGATTGATTGAATGGGAGGTACGTAGAAATATGGAGAGGGTAGATAGAGACAATTAGAGAGGATAGGAGATAGGGAGGGAGGGAGACATGAGATGCATATATAGAGAGAAAGTGATAGGGGTTGAGGGAATAGGGTTGAGGGATTAGGGTGGAGGACCTACAGGATTGATGGTTTCTAGGATATGTTGGTTGTTTTTATTTTTCTAGCTAAGCTTTGAAACTCTCTAAGCGGTAGTCAATCTTTAAGTTCAAGAATTTTCAAAAATTAGTGGCCAACTGATAGGTAAATCTTCTTAAGTCCTTACCCCTACTCTTTAGGCTCTGTCAAACCAAGGAGGGTGTTCCTATTTGTGTTCATATAATATTTCATGCCTCAAGAACACTACACACACAGATAAATTCATACCAAATAAAAATAGATACCATTCACCAAGGGCTTGGCACACCATTGAGAAAATAATCACCTAATGCTAGGAATACGTATTATATGATATTTGCATCTCAAAATGAATTGAGTTTAAATTTTATAATGTTTTTACCTTTAATCCACATACAAGGGGTTGTTGATTTGAGCTATTTAATGATCCTTAAATGAATTAACCAGTTCATCATTAAATTGGGCAGTAGTCACATAAAATTTAACCCTGATATCAGTGAACGACTCTCACAATGCCTTACATAATAAGACTTCTCAATATTAAAAAAACACTCCTTATCAAATCCTTAGAAAATTATCATAGACCTACAATCCCTTTTCAAACATTTTATTAACTCATTAAGTTAAAGAAAGAATGTGAATCATACATTAAAATATACCATTGAAGATAAATGAAAGAACCCTCGATAATTTCACTCATGATCTGTCATAACACACACAGGAGAGCAACTGACCTAAATTTTTTAGATTTCTTTCCATATCAGTAATTACATAAAATATTTTATGACTATTTCATGTACATACCCTACCAAAAATGATTTACTAGCTAAGTCATCCTGGATTCTGCATTATATGCATTCAATGTACACCACCTAGACCTCAGGATTCAAAAAATATGACATTAACAATGAGCCTTGAAATATCCTTTATAGAACAAGAGAGCGACAAGATTCGAGCTCAATTTCATTACATTTCAAAAAAAATTCATTTCAAAAGATGAAATTTCATTTACATTTCACAATTCCCCATAATAGGATGCAATCATTCAGTAACATGGGAATCAAAATAATTATAACCCTTGTAACCATTCGATACCACCAAACCGAAGCAAAAAACCATTAAGGCCTTGTTGCCTTCATCCATGCCACACCTAAAAATACACAACATTAACACCAAACAAAAGAGAACCCAACCACCACATCAACTAATGGACCTAGAACCAACACCATGACCACGATACAAATGGCTGCTTCATGTTTTAGCCTTAGTGAGAGGTGAAAACACCACTTTATCCTTGTCTACCCTCCTCTTAACACTAGGAATAGAACTAGCATACGGTGCCACCATGGCCATAGGAGACACCGTGAGGACCTCTTCATCAACACCAACCAATTCAATCAAAGCAGCAAGGTAACTATGATAGTCTGAGTTAGGCTTGGAACTATCACTATCAGAGCCACCAGTGATCTCAATGGGTCATTCATACCACCCCATAGAACCCTGACCATGCTCCAAAGACCGCTTCTCTTGCTCACATCTCGTCACCTCCCCATCTACAAATTTACCTTTAAGCTGAGGGTTGCTTCTAGTAAGACATAGGAGGGGCCTTGTATCTTCTTCTTTGGACTCACAAATGCCAAGAGTAATGCTTTGTTCATATTGGTTTTTCTCCTCCCAAGACTTCCTCATACTCATTCTCATAGACCTATGCGATAGTGAGCTAGAACCAGCCTACTTGCTCATCTCACAGTCGAACAAGAGCCCTTGCCGAACCACTTAATACAACAACACAAAATAATTCAAACTCAAAAATGCTATGATCCAAATGAACAAATGACAAGTATTTATCAAGCAAACTGGTGCAAAAAACATTAATGCTCCAATTGTAGTACGAGCGAGCGAGTGATCAGTGGCTGACATCAATTTCACCATTGTTAGTTTGCAAATTCATGGAAAATGGCATACAATCCATCATGATTTCAAGGAGATAATCACTTGCACGCATGGAAATCAGGATGATATCCATTTAAAGCTTGCTCCATTAATATATGTCATTTACAGAGCTCAAACAACCATCACATGGTTGGTTCAAAGCTTTGAATTTGGTTTGTTGATGCATCGGTGAGTTGGCATACTGAATGACTTAGATTGATTCAAACATCGTTGAAAATCCCATGTCAGCACATGACAAGTCTGGCGGTCGATGACATACCTCCTAGTCAGAAAAGGAGAACATTAACCACAAGCCCCAATTAACCACCTTGTTCCGCCAAGTGAGGCCATGTGTCACCCATCCGCACACCTCACAACAATTTTAAAATGATTATTTTAATCATGCATGGTTGGTGAGGAACGACCACAATTAATTCTCATTATCACAAGACAACTGTCGATATAAAATATTTCATTAATACAACTAGTGAATTCGGACTGGGCCCCATTGTTGTATGTGACAAGTGGTGACATCTCGCACACCTCACCACACTTTAGTGACATCATCAGAAAACCCTGCAAGGCCAACGGAGAATGAATGAGATTAAGACCATCGATCCAATGGTCCACAAGCCTGCACATGAAACAAATTTATTTATAAAAGGGGTCGACCTAGGAAAATGAGGGGAAGACCCTTAAGGCATAAAATGTTTAGACATAAGTCTAAAATTTAAACAATTATCAACCTGACATTAGGCAAACTTTATATTAATCCCCAACATGGAGAAAGACCAACGGGATTGGTAAAGGGTTCAGTGGCATGGATGAAATAAGAGGCTCCATTGATGACTTAAGTGACTGGCAACCCAAAGTAACAGGTCAACATGAAAACATAATGTGAGGGTTCAAAAGGTAAGAAAATTTGAAGCAAGAGAAATAAACACCTAAACCCTAACATTCGACCCCCGAAACATAAGGGTAACAACCTGACAAAATCATAGAATTAGTCAAGATTTGTAGCAATTTCAAAAGCTCTATCAGGGTATTAGAGTTTAAGGGTTGAGGGTTGAGGGGTTAGGGTCGATGGTAGAGGATATTGGGTTGAGGGTATAGGGTATAATATTTAAGGGTTTAGGGTTAAAGGTTTTAGAGTTTAGGGTTTAGGGTTGAGGGTTGAGGGTTTAGGGTATAGGCTTGAGGGTATATAGTTGAAGGATTAGGTTGAGGGTCCAATGTAAAGGGTAGAGGGTATAGGGGTTGATGGATTAAGGGTTGAGGGTTGAGAATTGAGGGTTGAGGATTTAATGTATAGCATAGAGGGTAGAGGGTAGAGGGTTTAAGGGTTGAGGGTTGATGGTTGAGGTTTTAAGTTTGAGGGTTGAAGATTAAGGGTATAGGGTATAGGGTTGAGGGATTAGGGTTTGAGGGTCCAATGTATAGGGTAGAGGGTATAGGGGTTGAGATATTAGGGTTTAAGGGTTGAGGGTTGAGGGTATAGGGTTGAGGGTTTAAGGGTTGAGGGTTTAGGGATTAGGGTAGATATTTTTCTTGGATTTAAGGGTTTAAGGGTTGAGGGATTAGGATTTAGGGTAGAGGGTAGAGGGTTTAAGGGTTGAGGGTTGAGAATTTAGGGTTGAGATTTGAGGATTTAGGGTTTAAGGTTTAGGGTTTAGGGTTTAGGGTTGAGTGTTTAAGGGTTTAAGGATTGAGGGTTTAGGGTTGAGGTATTAGGGTAGAGATGGAGGGATGGATAGAGAGATGTAGGGAGAAGTTAGATAGAGAGAAGGAGAGAAGAGGAGGGAGGTACATAGATATATGAGGGTTGAGGATCCAATGTATAAGGTAGAGGGTATAGGGTTGACGAACTATAGGGTTAAGGGATTAGGGTTGAGAATACACATGGTTGAAGGATTGGGGTTGAGAGTCCAATGTATAGGGTAGAGGGTATTTGGGTTGAGGGTTTAGGGTTTGAGGGTTGAGGATTGATGGAATAAGGGTTGAGGGTTGAGAATTGAGGGTTGAGGGTTTAATGTATAGGGTAGAGGGTATATGGTAGAGGGTTTAAGTGTTGAGGGTTGAGGGTTTAAGGTTGAGGGTAGAAGATTGAGGGTATAGGGTTGGGGGATTAGGTTTGAGGGTCCAATGTATAGGGTAGAGGGTATAGGGGTTGAGGGATTAGGGTTTAATGGTTGAGGGATTATGGGTCAAGAGGGTTGAGGGATTAGGGTAGAGAGTTTACTAAGTGGGTTTAAGGGTTTAAGGGTTGAGGGATTAGGGTTGAGGGTAGAGGGTAGAGGATTGAGGGTAAAGGGTTTATAGAGGGTTTAGGGGTTTAGGGTTTAAGGGTTTAGGGTTTAGGGTTTAGGGTCTAAGGGTTTAGGGTTTAGGGTTTAGTGTTTAAGGGTTTATAGGGTAGAGGGTAGAGGGTAGAGGATTTAAAGGTTGAGGGTAGAGTATTGAGAGTGTAAATTTCGGGGATTAGGGTTGAGGGTCCAATGCATAGGGTAGAGGGTATAGGGGTTGAGGGATTAAGGGTCAAGAGGGTTGGGGGATTATGGTGGAGATTTTACTAAGTGGGTTTAAGGGTTTAAGCATTTAAGGTTTGAGGGATATTAGGGTTGAGGGTAGAGGGTAGAGGATTGAGGGTAGAGGGTAGAGGGTAGAGGGTTTAAGGGTTTAGGGTTTAAGGGTTGATGGTTTAAGGTTGAGGGTATAGGATCGAGGGTATAAGGTTGGGGGATTAGGGTTGAGGGTCCAATGTATAGGATAGAGGTTATAGGGGTTGAGGGATTAGGGTAGAGAGTTTACTAATTTGGTTTAATGGTTTATGGGTTGAGGTATTAGGGTAGAGAGTTTACTAAGTGGGTTTAATGGTTTAAGGGTTGAGGGATTAGGGTTGAGGGTAGAGGGTAGATGGTTTAAGGGTTGAGGGTTGGGGGTTTAAGGTTTAGGGTAGAGGGTTGAGGGTATAGGATTGGGGGATTAGGGTTGAGGGTCTAATGTATAGGGTAGAGAGTATAGGGGTTGATGGATTAGTGTTTAAGGGTTGAGGGTTGAGGGTTGAGGGTTGAGGGTTGAGGGATTAAATGTTAAGAAGGTTGAGGGATTAGGTTAGAGATTTTACTAAGTGTGTTTAAGGGTTTAAGGGTTGAGGGATTAGGGTTGAGGGTAGAGGGTATTTCCTTGAGGGTAGATGGTAGATGGTTTAAGGGTTGAGGGTTTAGGGTTGAGTGTTTAAGGGTTTAAGGGTTGAGGGTTTAGGGTTGAGGGTTGATGGATTAGGGTTGAAAATATTAGGGTTTAAGGGTTGAGGGTTGATGGATTAGTGTTGAGGGTATAGGGTAGAAGGTTTAAGTGTTTAGGGTTAAAGGGTTTAGGGTCGAGGGTTAAGGATTGAGGGTAGAGGGTTTAGGGTATAGGTTTGAGGGTACAGGTTTGAGGGTATATGGTTGAAGGATTAGGTAGAGGGTAGAGGGTTTAAGGGTAGAGGGATTAAGGGTTGTGGGTTGAGGGTAGAGGGTTTAGTGTTTAAGGGTTTAGGGTTGATGGAAGAGGGTTTAGGATTTAAGGTAGAGGGTAGATGGTTTAGGGTTTAAGGGTAGAGGGTACATCATTTAAGTGTTAAGGGTAGAGGGTAGAGGGTTAATGGTAGAGGGGAGAGAGATAGGAGTGAGTGAGTGAGAGAAAGAGAGAATTGAGGGTATAGGGTTGATGGTTTAGTGTATGGGTAAAGGGTAGAGGGTAGAGGGTAGAGGGTAGAGGGTAGAGGGTGTAAGGGTTTAGGGTTTAGGGTTGAGGGTAGAGGGTTTAGGGTTTAGGGTTGAGTGTTTAAGGGTTTAAGGGTTGAGGGATTAGGGTTGAGGTATCAAGGTAGAGAGGGATGGATGGATGGATAGAGAGATGGGTAGAGAATTGAGATTGAGAGGAGAGAAGAGGACAAAGGGACAAAGATATGAGGTGTTGAGGATCCAATCTATAGGGTAGAGGGTTGAGAATTGAGGGTATAGAGTGGACGACTTGTAGGGTTGAGGGATTAGAGTATAGGGTTGAGGGTATAGGGTTGAGGGATTAGGGTTGAGGGTACATATGGTTGAAGGATTGGGGTTTAAGGTTGAGGGTAGAGGATTGAGGGTATAAGGTTTGAGGATTATGGTTTAGGCTATCCAATGTATAGGGTAGAGGGTATAGGGGTCGAGGGATTAGGGTTTAAGGGTTGAGGGATTAATGGTCAAGAGGGTTGACGGATTAGGGTAGAGAGTTTACTAATTTGATTTAAGGGTTTAAGGGTTGAGGGATTAGGGTTGAGGGTAGAGGGTAGATGGTTTAAGGGTTGAGGGTTGGGGGTTTAATGTTGAGTATAGAGGGTTTAGGGTATAGTGTTGGGGGATTAGGGTTGAGGGTCCAATGTATAGGGTAGAGGGTATAGGGATTGAGGGATTGTGGTTTACTCGTTGAGGGATTAGGGTAGAGATTTTACTAAGTGGGTTTAAGTGTTCAAGGGTTGAGGGATTAGGGTTGAGGGTAGAGGGTAGAGGGTTTAAGGGTTTATGGTTTAAGGGTTGAGGGTTGAGGGTTGAGGGTTGAGGGTTGAGGGTTGAGGGTTTAGGGTTGAGTGTTTAGGGGTTTACAAGGTAGAGGGTAGAGGATAGAGGGTTTAAGGGTTGAGGGTAGAGGATTGAGGGTATATGGTTGGGGTATTATGGTTGAGGGTCCAATGTATAGGGTAGAGGGTATAGGGGTTGAGTGATTATGGTTTAATGGTTGAGGGATTAAGGGTCAAGAGGGTTGAGGGACTAGGGTAGAGATTTTACTAAGTGGGTTGGAGGGTTTAAGGGTTGAGAGATTAGGGTTGAGGGTAGAGGGTAGAGGGTAGATGGTTTAAGGGTTGAGGATTGGGGTTTTAAGGTTGAGGGTAGAGGGTTCATGGTATAGGGTTGGGGGATTAGGGTTGAGGGTCCAATGTATAGGGTAGAAGGCATAGGGGTTGAGGGATTAAGGGTCAAGAGGGTTGAGGGATTAGGATAGAGGTTTTACTATGTGGGTTTAGGGGTTTAAGGGTTGAGGGATTAGGGTTGAGGGTAGAGGGTTCAATGTTTAATGGTTTAAGGGTTGAGGGTTTAGGGTTGAGGGTTAAGGGTAGAAGGTTAACGGGTTTAGGGTTTAGGGTTAAGGGTTGAGGGTAGAGGGTTTAGGATATAGGTTTGAGAGTATATGGTTTAAGGATTAGGTTTGAGGGTATATGGTTGAAGGATTAGGTAGAGGGTAGAGGGTTTAAGGGTAGAGGGATTAAGGGTTGTGGGTGTAGGGTAGAGGGTAGAGGGTAGAGGGTTTAGGGTTAAGTGTTTAAGGGTTTAAGGTTTGACGGTTTAGGGTTAAGGGATTAGGGTAGAGAGGGAGGGATGGATGGATAGAGAGATGGAGGGAGAATTGGGATAGAGAAGAGAGAAGAGGACATAGGGACAAAGATATATGAGGGTTGAGAATTGAGGGTATAAGGTTGAGGGATTAGGGTTGAGGGTTGAGGGTATAAGGGTTAAGGCTAGAGAGTAGAGGGGAGATAGACTGAAGGAGTGAGTGAGTGAGAGAAGAGTTGAGAGAGGGAGAGAGGGTAGGAGAGAGAGACTTGAGAGAGAGAGAGGGAGTGGGAGAGGAGATAGAGGTAGACGATAAAGGGTATAAAGAGGGGAGAGATAGAATTAGGGTATAGGGTTGATGGTATAAGGGTTAAGGGCAGAGGGGTAGAGAGAGAGATAGAATTAGGGTTTAGGGTTGAGGAGTAGAGGATGGGGTATAAGGGTTAAGGTTAGAGGGTAGCGGAAAGAGAGACAAAAGAAGTGAGTGAGTGAGAGAGAGAGACTTGAGAGAGGGAGAGGGGGTAGGAGGGAGAGACTTGAGAGAGAGAGAGTTGAGAGAGGGAGAGGGGGTAGGAGGGAGAGACTTGAGAGAGAGAGAGGGAGTGGGAGAGAGATAGAGGGTAGAGGATAGAGGGTATGAGGGTTAAGGGTAGAGGGTAGAGGGTAGAGGGTAGAGGGGAGAGAGATAGAATTAGGGTATAGGTGTTGAGGGTGATGAATCCAGTTTATGGCTCAATTTTGATAGAGTTTTCTATCCATATTTTGTAGTTGTCAAAGACTTTGGTACTTGGATGTTGACATTTTTATGATATTTCCTTAAAACGATAGACATTGGACATGAGTTTATTTTCATAACTTTTAAATAACATTGACATGCTATATGAACTATCTATGTTAATTTTACATGTGAATTAATGAATGTCACTTTAAGATAGTTATAGATATGCAGTTGTTGTGCACACTAATATTGTTATGCAAATATAATTAGATACTTGCAATTAAGGAAGATTCTGCCAGCTGGTCATTTGCCATATCAATCAACAAGGTGGTTATTCAATGAAGAAAGAATCTCAACGGTGGGAGATTCCTCATTCAAATCTAAGTTGTAACTGCCCTATAATGGTCTTAATTATCCATTGAGTGAATATAGGCATTATTGTTGTGCTAAGTTTGTGTTTAGGAAAACATGATTGGCTAGATTCCATGCATGTGTAACCGCCTCTCCACTTTTTATGCTTTCCTTAAGGTGGTGTCCTCCTGATCTAACAAAGTTGAGCACCTTGCTAGGTGATTAGTTAGTAGTTTCTTTTCTTATAAATAAGGGTGGGATGCTCCTTATCAATAGGTTGCTCAATCTGATGATGTACTTGTACTCTTAGTTTTTCAATAATATAATCATGTTGCTCGATTGTACTCATTTTTTATAATGAATGAAATGAAGTTATAATTTCGTGCATTTGAGTTTAAATTTGTTTTAGGGGATACTTATCCAAGGGGGCCCACTTGGTGAGTATTTTGTCCCTTAGTTAAGTATTTATTTTGTGTTCAGTAATTAGTTAAGAATCTGGCACTATATGTTCTTGCAGCCACTAGAATTCCATTCCATGACTATTCCTGCAACCAAAGCAGATAAAGTATTTTCATGTTTGTTCACTTAGATTTTTATTTATGTCATGCATTTCAGCTTAGTATAGTTATTGCTTGATGCTCAACACTTATGTTATTTCCTTCCAAGCAATTTACTTTCAGCATTGTGTCTTTCTTAGTTGTAGGATGAATATGGCAACTTTGGATTCCTAGTGCACATATTGTGTTGACCCATTTCAAGTTTACATCCTTGGGTTGACAAGTTAAATGCACCTTCATGATGATTGAAATAGCTATTTAGGTTAGATGTCCAATCTCTGAATCCAAGCTGTAAAGGCTTAGTTGTTAAATCATTGTAAGAAACCGACATTTTTGGTGTCATTGTCAGGGATGGTGTCAAACTAGGGAGTTCTTTGGATTCATTGATAGTTTTTCTTGTTGTAGTATTTTTGGAAGTTGTTCTTAGTATGCCCCTCATTTAGGAAAGTAATGACCCCCCTATTCTTTTATCAATTCTTTGTGTGAGCTGGCTGATAGTGAGTTGATACCATATGCATAGAGAAAGGAGGACAGATGCTCATGGGAGATTCCTTCCTAAAAATATTGATCTATTCCAGATAATTGAGTATTAGAACCTACCCAGAGATGAAGAAGAGGAAGATCCACACATCTTTGCTAATACATTTATGAATCTGACCAGTTCTAAAGTTTCCGTTGAAGATCAAAATATGATTGAGAACCCCCTTGCTTTGGAACTTCATCAAGTAGGCATAGGTGATGCAAATAGAAACAGACCTAATCAACCAACTTTTCCTTTCCCCATTTCTCGTCAGAATGAAGTAGACAAACTCAAAAATATCCCTGCATCAGTCCTTCCTAAGTTCTATGGACTTGTCATAGAATATCCGGATACATTCTTGTTTGATTTTGATATACTTTGCAGGAGTTATGACTATACCATTGATTCCCATAGGTTGAAGCTATTCCCTGCCACCTTGAAAGAAGCTACATTAAGATGGTTCATGAGCCTAGGAAGAGATACTGTGGAGACTTGGGAAGACATGAAGACAAATTTCCTTGAGAAATACAAGGAGTATTGCAGGGGTAGTGACATGAGAGGAGGTAACATTTTTAGGATGTAGTGAAAGGAATATAAGAGCCTCGAAGATTATATTTCAAGGTTTGTGTTTTCCCGATAGAAATCTCCACACCATACACTCAATGAAGATTCACAAAAGCTACTTTTCTTAAGATAAATTAATGACAACTACACTGATGCCTTGGACCTAATGAGAGGAGGAGATATCACCCAAGTTCCTTGGGAGGACATCAAGAAGATATGTCAGAACTATTCTAGGGAAGCTTTGAAGAAAGGGAGAGCTTACCAATCCTCCATGGGTAAGTCATCTACAAGTGGAGTTTCAAGGATGGAGATTACTCACTTATTGGTAGACTTAAAGCAAGAAATTATAAACAATTTGGATACTCAGATGGATACTCTTTAGGCCAAGAAGAAACAAGAGGAGGCAGAGACAATGTTGGCAGAATATTGCCCTCATTGCAGACAAAAGAAGGACTGCAAATGCAAGATGATAGCTAATATTGACATCAAGCAGATGGCACCCGAGTTCAAGCCAATCCAGGGTGAAGAATATCAAGTCTACTATGTGGCACAAAAGAGGCCATGGGCTCCAAGACAAGGCATGCCACCAGATCCACTATCTTTTGTTGGACCATATTTCAATTCCTACTCATTTGGTAACCAATGGAAACCCCCATATCCATCCAATTATGAAGGATATCCACCACAACCTTGGAATAAACCTCCAAATTTTTGGCCCAACCACCAAAAATCTCCACCCTAGTTGCAACAATCCTAGGGAAATTGGCAGCCACCTCCAAGAAATTGGCAACAAACATCCCAATGGAGGGGAGGAAAATAATGGACAAACCAGACAACCATTTACATGCAGCCACCTTCTCATTCCCAACAACCTACCATAATGAATCCTCCTGCTAGTTCGATTTCAAATGCACCTTAACCTACTCACCTACCAGCTCAGCCCACACCTAACCCAAATAATAAACCACACCAACAACCGATATACTCTAGTGATCCAAATCAATTCCCTGGATATGTTGTGAGTGTAAGTAACATCCAATTGCATTCAGGAACTACTTTGCTAGCTCCTTCCACACCCACTATCACTAAGCTTCCCATGGAAGAAGAGGATCCTCTAAATGTCCCCATTTAGCCAAGTGCGCCTAAAAAGCCTAAACCAGTCCCAGTCAAGCAGACTGAACCAAAACCACCATTTCCCAAGAGGTTGGAAACTATGAAACAAAGGAAGAGAAGGAGGACACAAATTTTGACATTTTAGATTAGTTGAAGCATACATGTGTCCAAATACCTCTATTTCAGGCCATAAAAGATGTTCCCATATATGGTGAAGCAATCAAGGAAGCATGCCTTAAGAAACTAGGCAGGACGAAGAAAGACCCCACTATGGTTCATGTGGTGGGACAGTTGGCTGACATCATGCTTGGGAAAGTGACTATTCCCAAATATGATGACCAAGGGAGTCCTGTGGTAGGAGTTTTTATAAATGGGATCTAGATAAAGAATGCTCAGATTGATTTGGGAGCAACAATAAATGTAATAACTAAGGACATCCTACAACAACTAAATGTTGCAAGCATGAGACCTACTCCTACTATCCCATAGCTTGCTGATAGTTCTACTGTTAAGCTGATGGGATAGTAGAAGATATTGTGGTAACTCTAGACTATTGGGAGTACCCAGTAGATATTATGATTCATTCTCAATAAGACACACTAGGTAGGTACCCCATTATTATTTGAAGGCCATAGTTAGCAACAACAGGCACCTATATTGGATGTTGGATAGGAGACATGACTATTTATGATGGAAAGAGCACCAAAAATATTTTTCTCTACCCCTCTGCTCAGCCATCCCATGATAGGAATGATCCCGTACGACCACATGTTGGTGAAGAGGCTGCAGAAGTTAATTCTATGACACAACTTATGATATTAAGCAAAAGTCCTTTCATGCAGCTTCAAGATGAAGATGAAGTATTGTCTTACATAATTCAAAACCATTATGAGGAAATGGACGCATCATCCTTTCATGCATCTGATTCTACTGATACAGTGAAGACACTCCTACCTGATCTTCTTGTAGCTTCTCTTCCTGTAGTTGCACTTCCTATAGCTGAATTTCCTACAGCAACAGGTATGTCTCGTACATTGCTATCAAATTAACTCAAGGTACTGAGCATTAGTGAAGAAACTATGGTAGATTTAACTACACAAGTGCAGGTGTCAGAAGGAAAATATCTAAATATTAACAACAAACTTAGTGAAGAACAATAGTTGTCATTGGAAAACTTACTGAGGGCCCAATAGTGTTCATTTGCATGGGATTATCATGTTACGAAGGGAGTGGACCCTAAGCTTTACACTCATAGGATTTACATAAGAAATGATTGTACACTAGTGAGGCAGCCTCAAAGAAGAATTAACCTGCATTGAGAGAAATTGTAAAAGGGGAATTATAGAAATTACTAGATATAGAATTTGTCTACCCCATTTTAGATAGCCAATGGGTGTCCCCATTGGTGATTGTGCCTAAAAAAGGAGGGAAGTGGCAGGTTTGTGTTGATTACGGGGAACTTAATGCTGCCACCAAAAATAACCATTTTCCCTTACCTTTCATAGATCAAATTTTGGACTCACTTGTAGAAAATCAATACTTTTCTTTCCTAAATAGATTCAACAGCTATAACCATATCCAAATTGCACCAAAGAACTAGGAGAATACCACCTTTACCTGTCCATGGGGTACCTATGCCTACTCAGTACTTCCATTTGGCTTATGCAATGCACCTGCAACTTTTTCAGAGGGTAGTCATTAGCATATTTTCAGATATCTCTCTTGATTACATGGAAATCTATATGGATGACTTCACTACTTATGGTGCCGATTTCAATGAAGCATTGGAAAATTTCAAGAGAATCCTATAGAGATGTGAAGACCACAATCTATCTTTGAATAGTAAAAAGTGTTTCATGATGATGCAAGAAGGTTTAGTTCTTGGCCACAACATCTCTAACAAAGGAATTCAAGTAGATCCTGCAAAGATTGAGGTGATTACCAATCTGCCTATCCCTACAAAATAGAAAGATGTTAGGATTTTCTTAAGCCATGTAGTTTATTATAGGAGGTTCATCAAAGACTTCAGCAAAATGAAAGCACCATTGTGTAATCTCCTAACTAAAGATGTTGAATTCCAATGGACAGAAGACTGTGACAAGGAATTTTTTGACTTGAAAGCAGCTTTGAATCATGCTCCTAAAATCAAGGTTCCTAATTGGGAGCTTCATTTTCACATCCATACAACTGCAATCTTAGGACAAAAAGAAGGAGCTACTAAAATGCAATTTATTTTGTAATAAAAAATCTGCAGGGTTCTCAATTCAATTAAAGAGTGATAGAAAAGTAAATGTTGGTAGTGATCTATACCCTAAACAAAATCAGGCACTACATAACAGGCTACTAGATCTTTGTGCACAATGATCATGCAACCATTAGATACCTCATGAATAAACCCTTGATCTCATGTAGGTTGGAAAGATGGTTATTGTTGATGCAGGAGTTTGACATAGCCATTGTGGATAAACTAGGGAAGGCCAATGTTGTTTCAGAATTCCTTTCGAGGTTGACTACATCAAAGGACAATCAGATCATTGATGAATCTTTCCCTGATGAGCATTTATTTTCCATCAGTGTGCAAACACCCTGGTATGCTGACATAGCTAATTATCTGGTCACAAAAATAGTTCCTCCTCACTTCTCTCCAAAAGAGAAGAGGGTGTTCATTGAAAAATATTCTCCTTTCTCATGGATTGTTGGATATTTGTTCTACACTAGACAAGACCATGTCATGAGGAGATGTCTGAGGGAAGATGAGACATATGATCATTTCAATGCATGTCACAATGAACCTTGTGGAGGGAATTTTGCAGCCAAGAGGACAACAATGAAGATCTTGAATACATGATATTATTGACCCACACTCCACAAGGATGCAGGGAGATATACAAGGAAGTGTGATAGATGCTAGAGGATGGGCCGACCAACCAAATATGATGAGATGCCACTTTACCCCCAGGTAGTAATCACTCCATTTCATAAGTGGGAATTGGATTTCATAGGACCCATTGATCCTCCATAAAATGGTAAATCCTATATCTTGGTATGCATTGATTATGTAATCGAGTAGGTAGAAGTTAAGGCCATGAAGCATGCAAGAGATAATAAGGTTGCAAAATTTATTTATGAGGAAATTTTCACACGATATGGGGTTCCAAGAGAGATAGTGACTAATCAAGGGGATCAATTCACTTCAACCCTTGTTACAAAACTAGTCAATGAGTACAACATTAGGCACAAGAAGTCTACTCCTTATCAGCATCAATCCAATGGCCAAGTTGAGATAACCAATAGATAAATTGAAGCCATTTTGACCAAAACAATGGCTATCCATAGGAAGGATTGGGCAAGCAAGCTACTAGAAATTGTTTGGGCCTACAAAAATACCTAGAAAACAAATACAAGATTCACTCCATTTGAGTTGTTGTATGGAAAGACAACTGTGATGCCCATTGAATTTGAACATAAGACTCTTAGGACTATAGTAGATTTGGGGATGGATATCTCTGCTCGACACTGTTGGCCTCCTACAATGATTTTAACAACTAAGCCCTTGCAACAGTGATTCGGAGATTGGATATCTAACTTGAATAGCCATTTCAATCATCATGAAGGTGCATTTAAATTTTCAACCCAGGGACGTAAACTTGAAATGGTTCAGCACTGTATGTGCACTAGGAATCCAAAGTAGCCATATCTATCCTATAGCTAAGAAAAACACAATGTTGAAATTAAATTGCTTGGAAGAAAATAACATAAATATTGAGCATCACCCAACAACTAGATTAAACTAAAATGCATGATAGAAATGAAGATCTGAGTGAACAAATAGGAAACTACTTTGTCTTCTTTGGCTATAGGAACAGTTATAGAATGGAATTATAGTGGCTATAGGAACAATCAATGCTAAATTCTTAACTAATTACTAAACAGAGAATAACAATTCAACTAAACTAGGGTACAGGATGGAATACTCACCAATTGGCCCCTCTTGGATAACTATTCCCTAAAACTAAGATAGAATCAAATGCACAAACTTATAACTTCATTTTATTCAGGAGAAAAAAATGAGTACAATCATCATAGTTGTATTGCCAAAAAACTGAAAAGTGTGATTACATCAATTAAGCAATCTTCTAACCGAGAGCTAGAAAGAACATCAGAGCCCTCATTTATTCAACCACCTAGCAAGGTGGTAAACTCCAACAAACATGGCGAACACCACATTAGGGAAAGCGCGGAAAAGAGCAGGGGTGGCTACGCATGCACAAAACTTGTCAACATTTAAGTCCATAACAAGATAGTTAATATATGATGCATAGGGAATCTCCAACCACCAAGAGTCTTAAATGACCACCTTGTTGACTGATATAGTACATGCCTAGCTGGTAGGTCTCAAATCATCTGCATGACAATGTTGCATGCATAACAACTACATAGCCATAATCATCTTAAAGTGACATTCATTAATCACATGAAAAGCTAACACAAACAATCCACATAGCATATTGATATCATTTGAAATCTTGTGAAAATAAATTCATGTTCAAGGTCTAAGGTTTCAAGGAAATATTATGAAAGATCAAATCTCAAGCATTAGTCTTATGTAATTACAGGAAATGGATAAAAATCCTATCAATAATTAAGCCATAAACTAGACTCATCATTTCCCCCCAACCTAACATCATAGTGGTCCTCCAATAGAGGAAGACTTGAGCTTTTGTTTGGTTAATTCCCTGAAGTTGGCAATTACAAGTTGTGCCACACTTGTTTCTGTTATATCTGATTAGGATCCCAATAGAATCCTAGTTGTCTTTCCAACCTACTCCATATGTGGATTTCATCAGCAATGTCATACTTCTAAAACCTGTAGTTTGACATTGGCCACAATAGAATAGGAGGTTGAAAAATTAGTGGAAGCCAGAATTTCCCTTTCATTCTTCTAAGTTCTTCATACACTTATCAATTCTTTTGAGTGTTGCAACATAATTTGGCATGGAATGAGGCTCTGCTTGCTTCAATTCATCAGATAAGGTATTCCATCTCTATGATACGTATCCCATCACAGAGTCTCATGTGGTTCTTTCCATCTCTTCATGCTCTTTGTTTGTTGCCTCTCTCAAGCAATACCTTGTAGCTATAGCTTGGTCGATATAACATTCTATGCCAATCCTTAAAAATATCTCATGGATGCCTAGACTTAGCCCTAATAGGCAGGGGAATGCTCAATTCAACTTGCATGTAAGTCATGTACTACTTTCCCCAACTTACTCCATTTTGCATCTAGGACATGAATGCTCACAATTGGACATCCCCAACATATAGCAGTGGGTTTCAATCTTGACTTTGATTACAGAAAAATTATGTAAATAAAATTTGTACAATAGACTTTTCATCTTAGGGAAAGCAATCCGAAAAGCATTGAAAAATTCAGTAGGGGTTTCAATTGAGGGGTTCAAACCTGAAACAATCTTTGCAAATTTGAATGAAATATTTTTTTATTTTAAATATAGGGCATATACCCTCCGAGGAGCTCTACATTCCAATATCCGTGGCATTAAAGTTGTCATTTCACCCACCTTCTTCTTTAAAACAACAATTTATACACTCTTATCTTTAATTTCCTTCTTCAGCTTGCATTTTTTTGCTTTCCATTCTTCTTCTCTTCTTTGTATTTCCTTCCATAAATTCAGAATTCCTATGTTCATTGAAAAATAAGAAGGCCTATGTACTCCTACTATTATTTTACCTAGAACTTGTGCTTGCTCCTGGTAGAGTACTATGTGCAAGGCTTCTTCTTCCTCAGCCAATTTTGGTTGCAGGGGTTCCAGGCCTTGTTCTTTTGTTTCAATCTGCAGGGCCTATTGTTCTTGTTCTTGCTCATGCTACATGAACTCTTGCTGTAGGAGTTCCTAATTTTGTTCACAGATTTGGCTTTCAACTTGCTTTGCAATATCCACAAGATCAGCCAGTGTTAAATTTTTTGCTTCTTCAAACAAATCCTTTTCCTTTTCATTTGTATACTCCATTGGATCTTCTCTATCCTCATGTGGTGACTTTTCAAGTTTAGGGCTTCCCTCAGGAGATACCCTAATGGTTGGTCGAGCTGACTTTGATTTTTTGGGAGTATTTCTTCATTTTTCCTTAGCTGCAGGAAGAATAGTGTCAATTTTTTGTTTCATGGAGCTTAGCACTTCCTTTTCTATCATTTTATTTTTAGCTTTTCCTTCTTTTAGTTTTTCTTTGCTCTTTTGTGCCCTAGTTTTGATTAATGTGCCAAGAGGGACATCATCATCGGAGTCAGGAGAGGAACCCTCATTATCAAAATTCTCTTCCTTAGAAGAACTAATTTCAATTGCGTGTGTGGATGTAGGAGGGTTTCCACTAGGGCTTGTGTCAAAATTTGAGGTACCAGTAGTGGTCCCAATATTGCTCCTTCTCCTCTCAACCATATGAGGTTGAGGGAAAACCCTAGGTTGCAAATGCTCTAGTCTAATTTGATCATTTCTCAAAAATTCTTCTCAAGAAATATTGGACACATCATGCAGAGATTTGTCAACCAATAATTTAATTAGGGAATGGTGGGAGATGGATTTATCCCTACCTTTCTGAGTTTATGTTGCCATGATCAAAATAAGGTGATACAATATGTTGGGCACATTCATTCTTCTTTTATGCCTCATGTGGTTGAGGAGCTTAAAATGCATGGAATGTAAATTTGACTGGAGACCTTCGCAAGTGATATACTTGACAACATAGACCACAACCTACTGCCAAAGCTCAGATAAAGAAGTCCTCTTTCCTTCTTGCTTGTCTATGTTCAATGAAGGATCATTAGGTTTTGTGAATTCGGCCCTAGCCGACATGGCATCTTTGACTACAGGGTAATTTTTATCATCAATAGGTAACCCCGTAACTTATACAATTATTTCCTTTGTAGATGTAACTTCCAACCCTTTTACTATGGCCCTTCCTTCAGACAATGTCTGGGTGAATTCTAATGCAACACCTTCGTTAAAACCATCTAGGTTTAGGAAATAGTCTAGCCATCAATAGTTTCTAAACTCAGCTAGGCAAGGCACATCCTACAATAAAACATCATGAACTATGGGTTTGTTTTGAATGAACCCACCTCCCATTGTCTACAATCAAACAGTTACTCTGCAAAGATTTTCTTCTTGTAATTCTTGTCTGGAAACCAAACTTTTCCATCTTGCAACTCTATTGAATTTCCAATGCTGGTGTCATTAAAATTTTACCTTTTGTTTTAGGATTGTGACAGGAACAATTAAGGTAATAGAGGACTAATAAATGTAGGCTATGATTAAGGAAAATGGTGGAGGAGGATTTGCATTTCACACATACAAGCCATCATTTTAGAATTCAAATTGGCTTAATCACTTAAATCTTGCTGATGTGAATCAGTACGGACAGACGTGCAGACATAGAATTGACATGTTCCCCCCCCCCCCCAATGTAAATTTTCACATGTGTCCTCACATGTGAGGTGAAAGGACGATTTGATAGGGGTAGGAAATGATGACATGCTATGGTGAATATCCATATTAATTTACAAAAAATAAATAAATGCACTAGAAGACAATTAAGATATAACAAATAATGTGCACGTACCTAAATTCATGGAAGATTTATTGTAAAGATCATGGAGAAAGTACTAGTCATTTTCAAGAAAATTTGTTGAGCAATTAATGAATGTGAAGTGGAATGAGGTGAAGTGAAATGATGGTGGTGAGGTGGAAGAGAGAGAAAGGTGGAATGAATGGGTGGATGGGTGAAGAAGTGGACCCCCACAAAGTGGGAATCTTTATTATGAGAAGTGACATACCTTAATTAGCTGGAAGGAGGGACACTAGGTCCACTTCCTTTGGTTGCAGGAAGTTTGGGTGTTGTACGTTGAGTGAATTGCTGCAAGAACTCTTCCTTAGAAGTTGGTTTGTGATATAGTCTCATGTGATGAAAATTCACTAGCAGCTTAAAACTAATAGGGTCAATGGTAGTAAGTTGAAAAACTCCATTGGAAAATACTTCAGCCACCTCATAAGGTCTGAGCCATCTTGTTTGCAATTTTCCTGTGTTATCTTGATATCTTGAATCATAGAGCAGTGCCCAGTCTCTAGGCTAAAACTTCTTATCCTTGATGAATTTATCATGCCATGTTATGCACCTATTCTGCACTACCTCTATGTGATGTAAGGCTTCCTTCCTCATTTCATCCAAAGCATTCAGCTGCATGATTCTATTTCTTTGTGCTTCAAAAATATCCATTCCCAATTCTACTACAATTTTGAGAGTCTTATGTTCAAATTCAATGGGCAAAATGGCTGAATTTCCATACAACAACTCAAATGGAGTGAATCCCGTAGTTTTTTTCCAGGTGGTTCTATAAGCCCAAACAACTTCTAGTAACCTGCTTGCCCAATCCTTTTTATGGATAGCCACTGTTTTGGTTAGAATGACTTCAATTTCTCTGTTAATCACCTCAACTTGGACATTGGCCTGGGGGTGATAAGGAGTAGACTTCCTATGCCTAATGTTGTACTCCTTGACTAGTGTTGTAATAAGGGTTGAAGTGAATTGAGTCCCTTGGTCAGTCACTATATCTCTTGGAACTCCATATCATCTGAAAATTTCCTCATACAAAAATTTTGCAACCTTATTATCTCGTACATGCTTCATGGATTTAACTTCTACCCATTTAGTTACATAATCAGTGCATACTAAAATATAGGATTTATCTTTTGATGGAGGATCAATGGGTCCTACAAAATCTAGTCCCCACTTATCAAGTGGACTGATTACTTCTTGAGGAAAAAGTGACATCTCATGATATTTTGTTGGTCAGCCCATCCTTTTGCATCTGTCACACTTCCTTGTATATCTCCCTACATCCTTGTGAAGTGTTGTCCAGTAATATCCTATTTTTAAAATCTTCATTGTTGTCCTCTTGGCTGCAAAATGTCCTCCACAGGGTTCATGGTGACATGCATGCAAAATATGAAATGTTTCATTTTCTCTCACACATCTCCTCATGACCTAGTCAGGTCCAGTGTAGAACAAACATCCAACAATCCATGAGAAAGGAAAATATTTTTCAATGAGCACTCTCCTCTCTTTTGGAGAGAAGTGAGGAGGGACTCTCCTTGTGACCAGAAAGTTAGCTATGTCAGCATACCAAGGTGTTTGCACACTAATGGAAAATAAGTTCTCATCAAGAAAAGAATCATTTATGACTTGATTGTCTGCTGATGTGGTCAGCCTTGAAAGAAAATTTACAACAACATTGACTTTCCCTGGTTTATCCACAATGGTTATGTCAAACTCCTACATTAGAAGTAACCATCTTGCTAGCCTTCCTAAAATCAGAGGCTTATTCATGAGATATCTAATGATTGCATGATTGGTGTGAACAAATATTTGGTAGCTGGTTATGTAATGTCTGAATTTTTTTAAAGAATAGATCACTGCTAACATTTTTTTTTGTCATTGTATAGTTGAATTCAACTCCTTGCAGATTTTTGCTCACAAAGTAAATTATGTTTTGAATAGCTCCTTTTTGTCCTAGGAATGCTGCTATAACATAGTCTAATGCATTAGTATGGATGTGAAAATTAAACTCCCAATTAGGTCCCTTGAGCACAGGAGCATGAGTCAAAGCTTCTTTCAAGTCAGAAAATGCCTTGTCACAACCTTGTGTCCATTGGAACTCAACATCTTTAGTTAGGAGATTATACAATGGTGTTGCCATTTTGTTGAAGTCATTGATGAACCTCCTGTAATAACCTGCATGTCCTAAGAAAATCTTGACATCTTTTTGTTTTGTAGAAATAGGTATATTGGTAATCACCTCAATCTTTGTAGGATCTACTTGAACTCCTTTGTGAGAGATATAGTGGCCAAGAACTACACCTTCTTGCATCATCATGAAGCACTTTTCATTGTTTAAAGATAGATTGTGATATGCACATCTTTGTAGGACTCTTTTAATATTTTCTGGTGCTTCATTGAAATCAACACCACAAGTAGTGAAATCATCCATATAAATCTCCATGCAATCATGAGAAATGTCTGAAAATATGCTAATCACTACACTCTGAAAAGTTGTTGATGCATTGCATAAGCCAAATGGAAGTACTAAGTAGGCATAGGTTCCCCATGGACATGTGAAGGTGGTCTTTTCCTGGTCCTCTGGTGCAATTTGGATCTAGTTATAGCCACTAAATCCATCAGGAAAAAAAAGTACTGCTTTTTTGCAAGTGAGTCACCAATTTGATCTATGAATGGCAAGGGAAAATGGTCTTTTTTGGTAGTAGAGTTGAGTTCCCTGTAATCAATATAGAATCACCACTTCCCTCATTTTTTGGGTACAATCACCAATTGGGACACCCACTGGCTATTCAAAATGTGGTAGATAAATCCAACATCAAGCAATTTCTACAATTCTTCTTTGTGGTTGTCTTACTGGTGTACAATCATCTCTTATATATATCCTATGCGTGCAAATTTTAAGATCCAATCCCTTCTTATTGTGATAATCCCATTGCAAATGCATTTTGGTGGGCCCTTAGCAAGTTTGCTAATGACAATGGTTGTTCCTCACTCAATTTACTGTTGATATTCAAATATTTCCCTTCTGACACTTGCACTTGTGTAGTTAATTCAACCATATCTACATCACTAATTCTTGGTACTTTGAGTTGATGTGGCAATAATGCATGGAACATACCTATTGCTGTAGGAAGTTTGATGACTGCAGGAAAGATGTTTGTAGGAAGAACAACTGCATGGAGTGGCTACAAGATGAGCGGCTATAGGAAAAGTGTGCAAGAGTGTCTTCACTGTATTGGTAGAATCAGAGGATGAGGCTTCCTCTACCTCATAATAGTTCTGAATTATGTTAGAAAATAACTCATCTTCATCTTGAAGTTGTAGGAAAGGACCTCTACCTAACATCATAAGTTGTGCCACATAATTAATGTCCTCAACCTCTTCACCAACATGTGGCCATAGTCAATCATCCTTAACATGGGATGGCTGAGAAGGAGGGTAGAGAACAAGATTTTTGGTGCTCTTCCCATCTGAAATGGTCATATCTCTTGTCTAAAATCCAATATAAGCATCTGCTATTGCTAACCATAGTCTTCCAAGAATAATGGGGTACCCACCTAGCATGGCTTTGGGAGAAAGAATCATAAAATTTGTTGGGTACTCCCAAGAATCTAGACTTACCACTAGATATTCCACTATACCATCAAGCTTAATAGTAGAACTATCAGCAAGCTACAGGATAGTAGGAGTAGGTCCCATACTTACAATATTTAGTTGTTGCAGGATGTCCTTGGTCATAACATTTATTGCTACTCCTAAATCAGTCAGAGCATTCTTTATTTGCATCCCATTTATAACAACTCCTACCACAAAACTCCCTGGGTCATTGTACTTGGGGATGGTCACTTTCCCAAGCATGATGTTAGCGAGTTGTCCCACCACATGAACTATACTGGGGTATTTATTCTTCCTGCTTGGCTTCTTAAGCCATGCTTTGTTGTATATGGGAACATCTTTGATGCCCTGAAATAGAGGTATCTAGACACATAGATGCTTCAGCTGATCTAAAATTTCAAAAGTTGTGTCCTCCTTTCCTTCATTTTGCTTCACAGTTTCCAACCTCTAGGGAAATGGTGGTTTAGGATCAGTCTGCTTGGCTGGGACTAGTTTAGGATTTTTAGGTGCACTTGGTTGAACAGGGACATTCATAGGTTTCTCCTCTTCCATAGGAAGCTTAGTGTTAATAGGTGTGGAAGGATGTGGTAAAGTAGTTCCTAAATGCAAATGAATCTCACTTACAATCACAACATATGCAGGGAATTGATTTTGATCAACAAAGTATATTGGATATTGTTGTGGTTTATTATTTGGGTTGGGTGTGGGCTGGGCTATTAGTTGAGTAGGTTTAGGCACATTTGAACTTGGATTGGTAGGAGGAGGAAGTATAGTAGGTTGTTGGGGCTGAAAAGGTGGCTACATGTAATTGGTTTTTTGGTTTGGCCATTACTATCCTCCCCTCCATTGAGATGTTTGCTGCCAGTTTCTTGGGGGTGGCTGCCAATTTCCTTAAAACTATTGTCAATTTCCTTGAGGTTGCTACCACTACGGTGGATATTTTTGGTGATTGGGCCAAGAATTTGGAGGGTTATTCCAAGGCTATGGTGGATATCCTCCATAATTGGATGGATATGGGGGTTGTCATTGATTACTAGATCAATAAGAATTGAAATATGGCCCAAAAAAAGATAGTGGATTTGGTGGCATACCCTATCTTGGAGCCCATGGCCTCCTTTGTGCAACATACTAGACTTGATCATCATCACCCTAGATTGGTTTGAACTCGGGTGCCATCTGCTTGCTGTCAATATTGGCCATTGTATACATCTAAAATGGTCACATTAAATCAAGCTTGATGATTAATTAAATATGAATTATTTAATTAATCTTCTAAATTTCATCTACATATAAATAAATTTAATTATTTATTTATATCGTTCACTTTATAATTCTTCTAATTTAATTAAATAAATAAGTTTATTTAATTATTACCATTTTCTATCTTCCTCTTAATTAATTAAATAAAATTTATAATTTATTTAAATTAATTATCATGTTACTTTAAATTTGAATTTTTAAATTCAAATATGAATATTCTTCTTAATCATTATTCCTAATTCTTCACTCCATATTTAATTAAACACCTTCTTCACTTCACATTTAATTAAATATTCTAAATATTTAATTAAGCACCTTTTTCACTTTCCACACATAATTAAATATTTTAATATTTAATTATGGAAGCTTCTAAATCCATGTCACATATAATTATATTATTTAATTATTTAATTATGGATTTATCCTCAACTACCAACTAACCCCTCATACCTAAAAATGTCAAATGGCTACTTTTCTCCATTTTTGAATGGAAGAGGTTGTGTAGGAGGAAACGTTTTCCCTCCTCTCTAGCTTCCATCTTTCTCTCCAACTTCTCGATCTTCCATTGTTCATCTTGCTAGGCTTGATTTCAACTTCAATCTTTGCCAACTAGGATTTTTGCCTCCAAAATTCTATAAATACAACCTCTTTGTGCTTTGAAAAGGATCCATCCAATCAAATCTAGCTTGATAATTATAGTTGCATTATCTAGCATTTAGAAATCTTATTATACTATATTTCTTGAGCATAGTATAGCATTTTAGCATAAGAAATCATGGTAGAATAGTGTGCACAATCCATTTTAGTTTCATATCTTACCTTCATCATCTCATGCCATTTAGCATAGAAATGCATGTTGCATAATATCATTCTCTAGCTTCTCATTCTGACAAGATACTACTTACACAATCTGAGAGCAAGTAGCTTAAAACAAATCCTTGGAGATAGAGGACAATGGAATGTTTTAAAGAATTTGTTGTGTTTAGAGTTTTTTTATTCTTAACCTAGATTTCTTTAATATAATGTTTCATTGGTGTTTTTGTTTAACTCTTTAGTTTATTCCACATATTCACACACACATTTTGGTGCCCACCATGGGGCCCTTGCCCCATTTTTAATATTTTATTGCAATTTTTCTGGCAGGTTACAATATGGACTCGCGGTTTAGCGCATACGAGACCCGTTTTAGCACATACATTGAAAATTTTAGCCCATACGAGGCCTGTTTCAGTGCATTTCTTTTCTGTTTTAGCGCATCTATGTGTTCTTTTAGCACATAGCTGCTCTATTATAGAGCATCCTTGTGGTTTCTTTTAGTGTATTTATGCTTTGTTTTAGCACATTTATGTGTTCTTTTAGCACATACTATAATGATGGTATATTTTCTGCAACGTCAAAACTGGATTAGTAACACATGCAAGTTAATAAAAATCATCAAGCAATCGAATGCAAAGGAGAAATAATAAGAACTGAAAGAAACTAGAAAGATCTCACCCATTCCTATGCTCCATGACTGATTTTCATTGCACCTCCTTGGCCTTGTTGTGATAATGGATTCCCTCAGATTGTGTATGTGAGCAAACTCTAAATATCTAGCCCTAGACAAAGATTTAAAGGATTTATGTTGAAAACTCTATGTAAACTAGAAATTTAATTCTATTATGCAAGTTATTAGTAAGCCTAAAAGATGATATGATAATAGAAAATGACAATAATGAGATTATAAAAATAATAAGAGACTAAGAGATCCCAAAAATGAGATCAAGATTGTCATTTTATAGAAAATGCAATCTTGAATGGACGGGTGAGATGAGAGATTGAGAAATGCCCTAGAATCAATGGTCAAGATTCAAGTTGAAAACTCTCAATTAGGGTTAGGGTAAAACCCTCAAATGTGTGGACGAGATTTAATTTAAGAAATTAAATCAATGGTGGAGAATAAACGTGACCTTGAGATGAAATTAGTAAAAATCAAGAGATAAGAGGATGAGATTTTAGAAAATTAGTAATTTTAGCAATTACTTGATTTGTAAAAAAATATTTCCATTTTGAATTAAATTAATTCAAAATATGGATTTGTGAGATAATGAGTAATTGATTTTTGCAATTAATTACTAAAAGAAGAATCAGCTAACAAATGTGAAGTCATTTTTAAATAAATTATTTTATTTAAAAAGAGGTAAATGTCACATAAGGCAATTAAATAATTAATAATAATAATTTAATTTAGAAGAGATAGCTAATTAATTAAATAAACTAGTGAATCTATTTAATTACGAGAGGATTTAGGAATTAGTGACATATTAAATAAATATATTAAAATATACTTATTTAATAATCAGGAGGACATTAATGATAAAGATTAATTAAATAAATGAGACTTTATTTAATTGTAAGAAGACTTTGATGATTAGTGCAACATTAAATAAATAAGTTTTATTTATTTAATAATCATGAAGAATAAAGGATCATGAATTAATTAAATAATTATAAATTATTTAATTAATAGTTGAATGTGGGTTAGAAACATAATTACAAAGTTATAATCATGTTATGACAAAAGGTGGTAAAATAGTGGTCACAGGCCTAAGTCATTTTTAGGTGTCTACAGAAGTATTCAAGAATTTTGAGGAAATTAATGTACAAATTATTGCCAATGGGTTAAGTCTAGATCTTTACAACCAACAATCACATTTGCAAGCTAAATGAGAAGAATTGGTTGTTCATGAAGAAATATATTGGAGGAAGAATTCTTGAGAGCTATGGTTAAAAGAGGGTGATAAAAATACTAAATTATTTCACATGTCAGCACACATAAAAAAGGCTAAAAGCTCTATCTTCATAATTCAACAAAATGGCATAGGAAATGTGCTAACAAAATAGGCTGACATACAAGAAGAAAGTGTTAATTATTTTAAAGGTTCGTTATCAGCCACCACTCATCAATCTCTACAAGTAGAAAGGGAGAGAGAGGAGGTGTTGGAAGCAATACCGACAACTTTTTCATCAATGGACAATGATATATCACTCAAGCCATTCACATTAGAAGAAATTAAGGCTGTTGTGTTTTCTATGCCCCTAGATAAAGCCTCAGGACCAGATGGCTTCACTAGTTTTTTCTTCCAAAAATGTTGGGATTTCATTGTGTATGACCTTCAAGCCTTGGAAGAATCTCGGTCATCAAGAACAATGCTAAAGAAATTCAATATTACCCATATAGCCCTCATTCCTAAAACATCTTCTCCTAAATCTTTTCTAAATTCAAGCCAATTTCATTATCTAATGTGATTTACAAAATCATTACAAAAGCAATTTATTTGCATTTAGCTCCTATTATTCCTAAAATAATTTCTGAAGAGCAAGGAGGGTTTGTTCTTGGGAGATAAACTATGGAAGGAGATCTAGTAGCTCATGAAGTATTACATTCTATAAACTCCAATGCCATCCCAAAATTAATAGTTAAATTGGAAATGATGAAGGTGTATGAAAGGGTGGATTGGTCCTTTCTAATGCAAGTCTTATTGAAGTTTGGCTTTCATTCAAAACCATGTAAATGGATAATGTCTTGCCTAAATAGAACAAAATTTTAGTCCTTATCAATGGTTCACCGATGGGGTTTTTTATCTCAACAAAGGGAGTAAGGCAAGGAGACTCTTTGTCTCCTTTTCTTTTTATTATTTTGGCAGAGGATTTGAACAGGTTTGTGCACAAGGTTCATATTCAGGGTAATTGGAAGGGAACTTCAATTCCTTCAACTGATATTACAACAACTCATTCTTTGTTTGTTGATGACACCTTATTATTTGGAAGGGCAACAATATTGGAAGCTAAGAATATCAAATATGTACTTGATATATACATCTACTTCTTGCAAAAAAATTAATCCAACCAAATCTAAGATTTTTGTTTTCAATGTCTCTTCATGCATAAAAGAGAATATTGTCATCATCCTAGGTTTTCAAGAGGCTAAGTTGCCAAGCAAGTACTTAGGCATACCTTTCTTTATTGGAGCATACAGGGTTTCCTACTGGGTCAATATTATAAAAATTATTCAAACTAGAATTGTAGGTTGGAAGGGAAGATGGTTATCCATTTTTGGAAGGATTCTAATGATTAAATCAGTTCTCTCTACAATTCCAAATTATTATATGGCAATTTTGAAAGCTCCAAGAACTGTTATTGTGCTAATTGAAAAGATGATTAGAATTTTTCTATGGAAAGGCAATATGGATGGAAAAAATTTTCTCTAGTTTCTTCAGATAATCTATGTAAAGAAAAGCTAAAAGGAGGGGCTGGTATTCATAATTTAACTGCTAGAAACATTTGACTAAGTTCTAAATTAGTTTGGCATTTGTATTCTAAACCACATGCTAAATGGTGTAAAATCATGTAGAAAAAATACCTAGATTCCTCTTCATCTGAATGATTTTTTTTCAATTCTTAATCCTCCACAAGGATCTGTCATGTGGAACTTCTTGTTAACTTGCAAAAAAATTATTACTTCTTAAATTAATTGGGAGGTAAATAATGGAGATAGGGCAGATTTATGGTTAGATTCATGGAAAGGGAGTCCACCGTTGGTTTCAAAGCAAGAGTTTCATCAAATTCAACACTTTATAACTCCAGTCTGGGGGTCAAAAGTAAGTAATTATTTTCAAGAAATAGATAAAATTATAGGGAGAGTGATTTGGAAGAGGTTTGCAAGTCCATTGCTTCTAGAGGCTCAATAAGTAAATCTAAATAATTTGTTATCTGATAGAGTCATCTTTGTGCATAATGCAAATTACAAGATTATTTGGGCTCCCTCCAAATAAGGTCATTACACAATAAGGTCGGGGTATAAAGCTCTAATTAATAGAAAAGTACAATCAAGTCCAAAAAGAGCTTTGATTTTTTGTTGGAATTGTGCAGTATTGCCAAAAGAAAGTTATTTTTATTGGTTGGCTTTGTCAAATAAGATCTTAAAAAGTGCTAGATTGCATTATCTAGGTATTGCAGAGCCTTTTAAGTGTGTACTTTGTGACACATCTTTAGAAGATGTTAACCATCTCTTTCTCCAGTGCTCTTTTGCAAATACTTATTGGAAATTCATTTAAGAAAAGCTAAGCTGGAATGCTACTCTCCTAGATACAATTTGGGATCTATTCTCTAGTTGGCCTCTTTTGTATCAATCATCCTTGTTTGCAAGCCTCTAGAAAATCATTCCATCTTCTATTTTATGGTGTCTTTGGTGGGAGTGAAATAAAAGAATATTTCGTAAGCAAGCTTCAAATGTTGAACAAGTGTTAATCAAATTGGAGTCCTCAATATGTGAAATTACTAATTCTTTTGTGCGTTCAGTTAAAAATGTTGGTTCAATCTTCACAGATTGGGATTCAAAGATAATTAAGAATTGGAAAAGTTTGGTTATTTCTTTTAGAGGCAACTTTCATGTTCCCATTGTCAACAAAGTGGATAGAAAAAAGGTAAAGTGGAAGTCACCTTCATCTGGATTTATCAAGTTGAATTTCAATGGGGCCTCTAAAGGAAAACCTAGAAAGTCAGGAGCAGGTATTGTGTTAAGAAATTCTGAGGGCAATTTGTTAAGTGCAAAATCAATAAAGTTGGCTCAAGTTACAAATAATATTGTGGAAGTGCAAGGTATTTTGTTGGGTTTACAAATGGCATTAAATTGGAAATTTTTTCATCTATTTGTTGAAGGTGACAGTCAAATAATTATTAATGCTTGTAGGGTGAAAAATTATTGTAGTTGGAAAATTTCATACTTTCTTGTTAAAGTTTGGAGATTATTAGATGCCTTGGAAAGTTTCCAAATCACACATACATACAAAGAAGGAAATTGAGTAGCAGACCATCTTGCAAATTTGGGATGTGAGCAAGATCAAGTAGAGGTAACATATGAGGAAGGTATAAACACCATACCACAGGATCTACAAAATATTATAGATGAAGAAAAGGTTGTATCAAGGATATAAGGAAGCAATGTCAAATGACATTTATTATTGTGGCTAAACTTGGAAAAATCCAATTTGATTTCATATGGGACAAATCACTATCCAAACTGGTCGCTTTCAATGGCTATCTGGAAATTTAAAATTTAAAATTTGAATATGTCCAATGATTTTTGTGTATGCAAGATTTTTTCAGGAATCATGGTGTGATCCCAACTTCACTTCAAATATTGAAATTGCATTCATTTTGAACGCGCATAAGGATTTGGTGTGATCTGCCACTTCATGCAATTAAAGGTCTAGAGCTCTATTTTTAATGAAGAATATTTGATGTTGTTGTCATAAAATTTTCTTATCATACCGTTGGTACAAGCATACGCCATTTATAAGGTATGCATGTACAAATGATAAACAATTTTTGATTCATTAATTGACACTTGCTAATAGAAGTGTGTCACGATGGACCAAGTAGATATCAGATCTTCTAATATCATTGGTTCAAGTTTTAAGTAAGGGTACACGTGTAATATAAAAGAAAACATGAACTCTTCGACATATTTCAAATCCAATCATAAATAATCACGCATGTGTAGTCTTTTCAAACCTAACAAGGTTGGTAGTTTTCATGCATTTGGCGGACGATTTGAACAAAGTCCTATAGGTGGCAATCTTTTGAATTGCCATCAAATCCATTCAATAAATGTGTAGTACGTGGATAGTCAGGAGAATGCAACAATATTTTCCTACAATAATGGCCTTCATCCTTCAAAATCGTGCTTTATAAAAGGCTTGTGTGAAATAATGGTTCAATCCAGTGTTGGTTTCATGATGAATATTGGTTGCCATCATACAAATCCTACCTTTTATATGCTACCAATTCTTTCATTTGAATATGTAAACCTTTTCAGTTGTTGGGTTCTTCTCCATCAGCTACGAGTATGGAAGTGTCGTCGTAAGAGTCTACAGTTTGCTTGATTCATGGTTAAAGTTGGTTTTCAAATTCAAATCTATGAGGTGATTTAAATAGTCTTATGATAAATTTTGGTTTTCATTTGGAGAAGGAAATTTGGCTTATTTTTATTTGGGTTCATGTTTGGCTAAATTGCAAAAATATTGAGTTTCGAGTGTCTAAAATGGAGTATTTGCATCTAAATTTCAGAATAGAGTTGCAAATTAGGGAAGGTGAAATTTCATTTTTGAAGAGGCTTCAAACTTCTTGCTTTCAAAAAAATTTAGGGTGTCATGTCCAAGTATGATTATAGGCCATGAAGTTATGTTCCCAACCTCACCGAGGTTGTTATTTCCTACTCAAATGCTCTCCATATTCCTATCTAATGCAATGGACTTGCTGTAGTCTTTTGAACTGATGACATTAGTGGTAAAAGAAGCAACTGCTTTGAATTACATGGAAGAGGATGAACTCCTTCAGGCCACTCAATCATACAAGTTGATGAAAGGAAAGGCTTATATTGGAGGGATTTTTCCAAAAAGCTACATTAGGAAAAAAGTTATTTACAGACATGTTTATGCAGCCATTAAAAAGGGCCTTCATAATGACAGTCCATGGACATTGTATAAGGTTCTCAACACCCATTCCCAAATTCTTGATCCTACAATGGTAGAAAAATGCAAGGAAATTTATTTTGTAGTTTCTTTCATTATGTCCCATCATATTTGTCATAGCCTGAGAGAAATTGCATTCACAAGCGACATTGGAGGTTCACTAGAAAATGTTGATGTTGAAGAGGAATAGGGCAATGATGACATGGAAGAGGATCAGGGAAATTTTGATGTGGAAGAGGATCAGGGAAATGCTGCTTTAGACATCTCTGACTGCAGGGATATAGTTGAGTGCAACATTGGTGCAATGGAGGAGCAGAGCAACAGAGGGTTCATAAATTCTGATACAATGGAGGGGGTTGATGGTCAATGGAGCAGTGGTGTCAATCATCTTTATGAGGGTTGGATATTCAAGATGTTGTAGGTTTAATGGAGGAATAATAGATGAATACACCAGTTAATACTGATTTTTGCTCAGGTTAAAATATTCTCTATTTAGAGTATATACATAATGTGTAGTTTTTGATCTTGGGCTTTAATGTTCCTATCTAAATCTAGATGTTTTTTTCTATAATGGTTTATGATATATTTGCATACTACTGTATAATAACCAATACTATAATTCTGGCTATTGTAATCTACTATTTTCATAAATATAATATATTATAGGCACTATGCCTTTTGCTAAAAAAAAAACCCCAATATTAGGTGTGAAAATCTCAAACCAATGTGAAATCAAATGAAAATGAAGTATTTTGAGTCTCTCATTGTGTAGATCTACCCAAGATAATTAGATTTGAGTGTGCTCACTAATTTTTAGTAGCATAACGACATTCAATCCCTTGAAATTGTATGATATTGTAAAAATGGATAAGTGTTGGGTTTTATTATTTTTGGGTGAAAATAGATGAAGGATGAGTATTGATTGAGGGAGATCAATGGTGGAGATGAGAGATGATCTCTCAAGCCACAAGATTATGCAAAGTGGCATAATGAGAGAGCTTGAGAGGGAGATGGTACCTTTGGAAGACCATGGTGGATGGGAAATATATTTTCCATAGGCATTCCTTGTCCCACATTGTAGTGACCCTCTAGATGACATTGCTATTTCAGTTATTTTGAGTTGCTATTAGTCATTAGTTGTTTTGAGACTACGTTACTTTGATGCATTATGTCATGGATTACATGATCAATTGTGAAACTTAGTTGATGATACACTTTACTTTATGATCCTTTGTTTATTTTCGTGAGATGACATTATTATGATGGTATATGTCATTCTTGAATGTTAATGATGGTACTATGATGTAATTGATGTAGATGTAATGTTTTATGTCAGTTCAGGTGAAGGAGACAGTGTAGCAGTACTCATTCGTGAGTGCCCCGCTATGTTGTGATTCTTCTTCATGGTGTGTATTCTGTTATATATGTTATTTCGGTTGATCGTGCAATTTGATGTAACTTTCAGGTATAGGCATCGACTCCACCTACTTCGTCAGGTCTGAGCATGCCAAGGCCCAATGGAATTCGTTGAAGGGAGATATTTCTAGTCCTCTGTCATGAGCCATCGTTCTAGAAAGAACGAGTATCATTTTGTTACCCATTTGTTTTGTTGTTGTTAGTTTTGTCATGTTATTCATTGTTCGTCATGCCATGTTATGTTTGTCATGTTTCATATTGTTTTTCTTAGATTAATTAAATGATTCAAATAGATGGTATTGAAATGATCTATTGCCTTGTTTAATTTAAGGTTATGAATGATTATGTTTAATTTGAAAGATTATTTTTAAAATACTTGAGGAATTAAATTTATTAAGGATTATTCAAATATATTATTTGTGGAAGAATAATTATGTGTAATTGACTTATTTGTACAATTTCAATGTTTTCAAAAACTGATAAATTGTAACAATTAGTTGTGATTTAAAGCTGCAAAATATCTTGTTTTGATCATGACATTGTAAAAGTTGAACTGGAAGATGAATTGCATGCAAACAATGAGTTAAGTGATGGATTGCATTGTGATATGAAATGAATGATATAACATAGGAAAAAGATTAATTTTGGATGGCAATTGGTTTCTGAAAAAAGAAATTTGTTTTCACAGGAAAAGTTTGTCTCTGTATTTTTCTGGGGTTTTCCTTGAAAAGTTGAAAATTGAACATTGAAGGTTGTGCTTGTGCTGTGAGAGTTCTGTGGACTGAATTATTGGGGTTTTGTTTCACCGTATCTCAAATCCGGGAAAAAGATTACCAGGTTTTTCTTCTTTTAAATTCATGCCAGTTTTTAATTGAAAACATGCCAGTTCTTGTTGTATTTTTGTTTGAGATACGCTGTGAAAATGGTCTTGAAACCTGCACAACAAAAGAAAACAAAAACCATTACTGATTAGATAATATGTTTTAAAGTGAAATCACATGAATGGGTTTCTAAACTATTTTGAGGGTTTCAAACTCCTTTCTCGGCCATGGATTGTATACTATCAATTTTAGTTTCTTTATTGGATACCCTGGAACTTTTGAACGGGTGCGGATATACTATTGTTGTTTAATGTTTTCTTTAAACTCGTTCTTTCTATATTTCATTCTTCAACATGTTTATGGTTGAGTACTTCTCTAGCTGTCGAGATCCTATAAGTCATGAATTTTGTAGCTTGTAAATTCTAACCTTTTATTACTTCGAATCACATTGTAGGTATTATGACTGCTCTATTCATGTCATTTTCCCTGATTTATGTCGATGTCTGAAACTCAGTGAATTTGATATGTCGATTTGATATTTATTATATGTTCCAGTAGTGCTTAGGAAAAGCATATTTAATCTACTATTTCATTTTTCCTTATGTTGGTTGGTGGATGGTTACTTTATTTTGTTTTCTCATATCGGTGTCCTTGACTGTCATGGCATAAATTCAAAGTTGGTGCTATTTCTTTAGTTTTGTAAGGAATCAAAGGGCTATTATGTAGAATCTATGTTTTTCCTTATCTGCATGCAACCATTTTTTCATGTTAACATTGTTGTCTATTTCTTTTCTAGTTCCCTACTCATTCTAATATCATCCATACTGTCACTACTCTTTTAAATGGTCATGTTGATATTAACCCTGCGTATTAGAAGTGGTGGTGTCATTCATATATATTGGTATTAACTTAGTCTTCAGCTTTCTTGATGCCACACATTGAAGTTGGTTAGAAAACCGGTGAAGTTAGTATTGATGTTTGTTTTCTCCATCCACACTCGAGTCTATTGTTTCTTTTTCTTTATCTGTCGAAAACTTGATAATTTGAATGCATGGTTGGCTGCAAGATACAAACTTGTTTCTTTTTCTATGTTCTATATACATACACGCATGCATTTTGCATGCAACAACCGATGATTGACTTTACCTATGTCTGGTGGTGTGTATGTGAAGTCGTGGTCTCAGTTTTCTCTCCATGTGACTATAAATATTGCTTAGCTCGAGTTTAGGAAGGTGTGGATATACTTTAGGATATTTAGAAGTTTTGGTTTTATATCCTTGTAACACCAATGTATGATTTCTTTCTTTTAGATATTATAGTTACTAGTGAAATATTGAGTTCATTGTTTAATATTAGAACTTCTGCTACGCATCTTAGTTGATTTAAAACATAGAAGTCTGTATATAGGAAAAGAAATTAAGGTGTTGTGAGATATTCAGAGCCTTTTGTTGGATAAAGAGTAAACCACTTAAAATTAGAGTATAGGTAGTATCGATCATAAAATTATATGATTTCATTGTTATTGTTTATAATTTGTTATTCTTTAAACATTGACATTAGTAGTTAGAAGTTTATATGTTATATTTTAAGCCTTCTTATACTTTAGAAAAAAAAAGCCTTATATGGTATTATATATATTATGGAATGGTATTATATATATTGTGGAATTTATGTATTGATAGATCTAAAGTTGATAAATTGACCTTAAAATTTATAATAAATATATGGGATTTTAGTTATTGGAACTTTAAATGCTTAATTTTATCATTTGTAGGATTGTGAATTAAATATCGTCTTGAATGGAAGAATCTACTATCTTCTCGATCAATGAGTTTAAATGTATTAAATAAGACATGTATTATTGGGAATCATGAATGAAACTCGTTAACCTTGTGCAAATGATATCACTTTTTGGAGTCTATTCTTGTTTATGTATTGAAATATGTTGTTTAGGTTATCATCTTCCAGAGGATTTAGATAGTAGTTTTGCTTTGAAATCATGGTTAGTGTTATATGGATGTTTTTATATTGTTTCAAATGTGAGAATGTGTGCCATGCACGTTATGTAATCATGTGATGTTATTTTTGAACATTTCAAATTCCATGGTATGGAGATGTGTTTGCTTGTGTATAAACTTGGCCATGCATGTTTAGTGGTTTTATTGAGTTATATATGTCATGGTATGATTTCGACTATTTTGGGTCTATGAGGAAAGATGTTCTCTCTTGCATGCATGTTGGCTTAATTGTCTTATCAGTTTGAAAATTTGTACTTAGGAGGAGTGGCTTCTGTTAGGGGCCAGACTTTGAAGTGGTTACATGGGTAACCTTTCAGAAGTGTTTAATACAGTGATAACTAAACTAAGTTTTTTGGGGGTTAGGTAGTTAATATATAACCACTCTGATAATATTTGCCTCACCTTGTACTTGAATGCTTGTATAGGTTAAAGTAGGTTGAGATGGCCTGGAATGGCTACTCGAATGCTTTGTCCTCTCGAGAAGTGATTTGAAGCCACATAAGTTCATATAGGGGCCGAAAGTCATTAGAGGTTGCTAGGGTAACTTTGGTAGAGGCTGGTAACCTTGGAAAACTGTCTAGGGTAACCTATTATGTTTATGTGATGACACTCCAATCCTTGTAAATTTATTGGGTCTCTTGTGTAGAGTCACCTGTGATTATATCATTGCCACTAGGAGTATGTTAGTTTTCATGTGGATCTTCTTCCATTGTGATGTCATGTATATCAACCATGTGTTGATTATTGTCTCTTCTTGATGTTTTTTTTCAATTGAGGACCTGTTACTATCTCCTAGCACAGGGGGGTGGGATTTCGAGTTCCATAGGGTTGGGAGCAACATGTCTTTTCTTCCATTGGGTCCACTGCAGGTGATATTGTTCGAGACGAGTTTGTTCTTGATAGGTTCTTGGATGCACATTGTTCACAAAGTTGTTCGTTGGACGTGCTCGTGGACTTGTTCATCAGCTATTCTTGTTCATATTCTTTATTGTACTCACTCATGATGTTACATGAGGTTTCATTGTATTTTTACTTGTAATGTAACTCTTATTGTAATGTAATCTTGTTATGGTTATTCACATGATTTTGTATATAGTTCTTGATGTGTTTTATTGAATTACTTTAGTAGCAATTTTGTGGAACCGGAGAACGTTCATGTTAGTTTAATGATCACATGTTGTTATTAATGTTTAAAAGGAAAATTATTTAATTGTTTAGATGAGTGATGTGTCATTCACTGGGTTCTACGATGGTGCATTATAGCTTGGTGTTAGAGCGAAGGTTCTAACACTAGGTACTCTGGTTCTTGTGAGCCCACTAGGTTGTCTTAGATGCTAGATTCTTTGATGTGTGTGTGTTTTCTTATGTCTTTAAACTGAGACTCAACATTGGTCTTGTGTAAGATCATGCCACCTAGGTGAGGTCACTATAGAGGTTTTGGATGAGGCCGTGGTGGTGGTCATGTGGAAAATTATCAAAACACTCCATCGTAAAGTTCACATGAAAGTTCACATGGAGAACAACCTAATCCTCAGGGTAATCAAACAAATAATGAGCAGGTTCTGAATTAGCTTGGTGTAGGGGTAGATCAATTATGTCCTTTACTTGAACAGGCCCTTGCTCATCTTGGGCCTAAACAGGGAAATGACCAAGAAGTGAATAGAGAGAGGAACAAATCACCACCTCAGAGGATTGTACAGACTGTAGAGTAGGATGCCATAGTTGTAGGGCACATGAGGTATTTGTTGAGGGCACGCCCTCCCATTTTTGATGGTATTGGTGGTGGATTGGAGGCAGAGACAAGGTTACTAGATTTGGGATGGTGTTTTTCTATGCACCTGTATGGTAGCAACACCCGAGCGAGATGTGCCATCATGCATCTTAGAGGTTTCACCTCTACTTGGTGGAAATTGGATCGATATATTAGGATATATTTTTGGAGTGATTCTGAGCACGCTTCTTATCGATTCCGAGAGGTTTCACCTCTACTAGAGGCAGCATTGTGCAGATGAATTCCATGATCTACGTTAGATGGCTATGTTTGTCGAGCAGTTTGAGCATAGATTCTATGAACTCAAATAATATGCAGGGATAGCAGATGATGAGGCTATGCTGGTTCAACATTTCATCAGGGGCTTGAACACTCATATCAGTGGTGGAGTTAGAGTCTTAGAGCCAAAGACAATGGAAGTAGCCATGGAGAAGGCACGAATTGTAGAGGAGAATCTATCCATGGTGTTGGGTGGACACACAGTTGTATTGATTGACAATGCTTCTACTACAGGTTTTGGTTTGCAAGGTGGTCCAACTCAGATAGGTGGTTCCTCTCGAAACCAATAGGCACTCTCTAAGGATGGTCAATAGCAGCAACACTCTGAGTCTAAATGTAAGGATTTGCAATCTCATCATGATGGTGATGATTCTCAATCTAGGAAGAGTCGTAATTGGTGGCATAATAAGCATAACCGTTAGGAGCAGCCTGCACGAAGCACTCAGTCTATGGTTAACTGGGGGAGTGATCAATAGTCTAGTGCACCTTTAGGTGATAGAGGTTTTGGTCGTTATACAGGGTGGTACTCTTGCGGTCAACATGGCCACATTGAGAGGCATTGTCCGCAGAGGAACACTACTAGCTATGGTCTGTTGGCATATGGATAAGAAGTTTTTCTTATAGGTGTTGTCATTGATGGAAACCCAAGCTAGGAAAATCAAGTAATGCAACCCAAGTCATACATAAGCAACACTATTTTTGGATCCTACCGGCAGGACATAGCAAAGAATAGGAGATTCGGTCAAAGGTACAAAAAACTAGGTTAATCATCTCACTAGACATATATTTTAGGTTATGAACCCTTGAAGATGGTTTGCAGAGGCTTGTAGTATCTTAGTTTTGATGTGCACTCACTGATAAGTGATCTAGGAGGTACGGTCTATTAATCTGTCAAATATTTGTGTTAGAAGGCTGACCCGGTAAAGACAAAATTCACGGATGTATAAGATGAAATTAATTATAAGTCTCATTGTTGGATTAAGTTTTGTTTGGGTCCTCTCTTGGTCTTAACTGACTTTAGAGGATGTGCAAAATGGTTTGGTGATGGGTTTGACCGATAATTTACAAATATTTTGGTACCGTATGAAGCCGAGTGTTGGATAAACTAATCCTTGATTGCAGATATATATAAGGGATTTCTTTCATCATTTAGAGGTGGTGTGTGAAGTATATGTAGTAGACAGGTGGTATTTTATGATTTGTGAGTCATTATAGGAGCGGTAATGTGAATTTAATGTGAAAAGAAAAAAGGGCAAAGTAGGGTAGAGCGAAGTGGAAAAACAACAAGCAGATCCTGAATAAGATTCATGAGCTTCGTCGAAACTATTACCTGGCATTGTTAGATGCTATTATCTCAGTTCATCCCCTCAGATGGTTTTAATCTGAATTTTGTAGGCAGTAAGCCTTTATCTTTGAGCAATGAGCTCTAGGCAATGTGCCTGAATGCAAGTGCATTCCTTTTACAAACACTATATTTTGAGTACTCAAATTGTGGATTAATCTCCACCGTGGTTTTTCCCCTAACAGGGTTTCCATGCAAAAAAATTATGTCATGTTATGTGTATTTACTTTTAATGCATACATCTTTCCTTAATGCAATGTTGAAATGCTCTCATGTTCTGGAATAGATGAAACTGTTAAAGAAATGATTGAACACTAATTCACCCCCCCTCTCAGTGTTCCCTTGAGTCCAACAATTGGTATCAGAGCTTAGTTCCTCTGGAGAAGTTTTGTAGCTTGAGGTGGATCTTGGAATGTGATGGACTCTGGCAGTCTTCAACAAAAGCCTATGGTAGCTCTTGATGACCTTTATAAGTCTAAAGAAAAAGTGCAAGAATTGAAAGAAAATCTTAGAGATGCTAAGAAATTCATTCAATCATTAAAGGATCAAATAGCCAAATCTAGGGTGAAGAGGAAAGAACTTTGTGATCAGATCAAGCAGAAAGGAAGTGAAGATATGGATGATGATCACTTGAACCAAGGCTTGAAGGAAATAAATGAAGAATGTGAAAATCTCACTAGAGACAATACCAATCTAAAACATGAGATGGAATCTATGATGATGAAGATGACAAAAGAGATAGAGGAAAGGAAAAAAAGTGAAGAGAATATTGCTCAGACCTTGAAAGAATGCAACAAAATAAGTGGAGAACTTACTCAATTGGAAAGCAAACTACAAAGAACCAGAAGCAATGAAGAAGAACTTGGTAAGAAAATTACTACTCTTAAGAATGACCTTGGCATTGCAAAAAAATTCAAAGAAAAATTCAAGATTAGTATAGTAAAGCTTGATGAATTGACCCAAGGACAAAAAGGTGGAAATGATAAGAGAGATCTTGGATATGAAAAGGGAGAAAATTCCAGATCAACACAAAATAATTTCAGGCAAAACATAAATGGAAGGTATCCGGTAAGACAACCTAATGAACAAAGATTTAATGGGTATTGTTTTTCCTATAATAAGTTCGGTCATATGGTTGCTCAGTATAGAAGTAATATAAGCTCAAGAATTTCATCATTTGTTGGTCAGTGTTTTAATTGCGAAAGCATGGTCATTAATCAATTGAATGAAGAAATGTGTCAAGTCACTCTATTGATAGAGGAAATGTTGAATGTTATACATGTGGGAAGTTTGGACATATTGCTAAACAATGCAGGATGAGAAAAAGCCAATGGAATGGACAAAGGAGCATTATGTGCTACAACTGCAACAAATATGGTCATATTGCTAAATTCTGTAAAAACAAAAACACAGACAGAAGAGGTCTGGTAAAAAAAGACAAAAATGTAGAGAAAAATGATAAAGAAAAGGGGAAAATGATTGTGGATGAAATGAGGGATCAAATGAAGAAGACATGGGTAAAGAAAAGTGAATCTAAAGATGGTAATAGTTCCATACCGGAACTTGCTTTTGGTAATTCTTCCAAAAATTGACTTGAGGCCACAGGCCTAGGGGGAGCTTTATAAGAAAATCCTTCCTCCCCTGCTTACAGATGGTACCGAAATGAAGAGATTAGTCGAGATAATGTAATTATGGTGTGCAGAAGTTTTGAAAATTTTAGCAAATGAATTTAGCCCATTCATAGGTCTGCAAAAAAAAATTTTTTCTTGTTGCTTTGGGAAAACAAAGTATCCATAAATTTTAGGGCAAAGGTATTTATTGTGCATGTGCTAGCTGTAAAATTCAAGTCCAAGCCATCATTTTTCACCTTGCTTTATCAAAGGGAAGAAGGAGAGAACTTGTCCAATGGAATCTGAAGTAGCAAAATCAGATTCGTCAGCAAATCATGAAAATCTACTAGGTACTTTGAATCATTTTTGAAATCTTCATATAATTCGGTGTTTAGTTGCGAACCCTAAACATGAAAAATAAAATGGAGCAAATCAAAGATTCAATCACATTGAAAGAATATAATAGTGCAAAGATCAAGTCTATGAGAAATTTATTACTTCCTAATGAATTGAAGCAATTGAGTGAAGCCAAGCATAGAAATTTGGATTTGTGGAATGAGTTTTTGTACCTTGAAAATGTAGAATTCATAAAGTTTTTATTGAGAATTGCAAGATAAGATTGGAAAGTCTAAAAGGTGTTCTACCTGAAGAAATGATTGAATGTAGTAGAGATTCAAGAAGCGCTGAAGACAAAGATAGTGAAGAAGGTGAAATTATATCTCACCTGAAAGAGCAATTCAGACTATCTCTTACTAAGCTTAAAATGAAGATGAATGAGCTAAGACAACTTGCATTGACTCAACCACAAGAATCTATAACTGTTATGTCCATTGGCCATATGTAGTCTGTAATTACAAAGAGAAGTTGGATCATATTGAGACCGAACTGAACGACATTGGCAAAAGCTTCAACATGTCTCAGAATCTAGATGGCATTATCAGAAGGAGAATCCAAGAGTTACAGTCAACTCAAACAAAAATTCAACTTTCCAAGAATGTTCTTGTGGACACCTTTTGGAAGGTAAAAGATTTAGTTGAATGCAGGCTAGAGTAGTTGGTGGAAGTTCTGCAAGATGGTGAAAAATTGGAAGAAGCAATCACAATCCCTAAATCTCTTATTGAGATTATCAACAAGACTTCCAAAAATAATAGCTTTATTATCAACATTGGAATTGTAATTGATGGCTGGAAGAAGTTTCTTCTGGATTTGAAGAAAAATCATAAGATAATCTTTTAAAGGAAACTACAAATAGTGCTCAAGCCTTTTTGAAATTTTGTCTAAAGGAGTATAATTGTCGGCATTAGAGTTTTGAAGACATGAAGTTTTTTTTTGCATATGGCATCCATGCTTTGTCATTGATGTCAAAGGGGGGGAGAATGTAGTGAAAAAATTCTCATAAATCTAAAAGGCAGAATATCTAAGGGGGAGAAAATGCAGTGATGAAGGTTTTTCACTAAGTGTTGCCATCAATGCCAAAGGGGGAGATTATTGGCATATGGATAAGAATTTTTTCTTATAGGTTTTTTCATTGATGGAAACCCAAGTCAGGTAACCCAAGTCATGCAACCCAAGTCATACATAAGAAACACTATTTTTGGCTCCTACTAGCAGAACAAAGCAAAGAATAGGAGATCCGGTCAAAGTTACAAAAATCTAGGTTAATCATCTCATAGGACAAATATTTTGGGTTATGAACCCTTGAAGATGGTTTGTAGAGGCTTGCAGTATCTTAGTTTTGAATGCGCACTCACTGATAAGCGATCTAGGAGGTACGGTGTGTTGATCTGTCAAATATCTGTGTTAGAAGGCTGACTCGACACAAATAGAATTCATGGATGTATAACATGAAATTAATTATAAGTCTCACTATTGGATTAAGTTTTGTTTGGGTCCTCTCTTGGTCTTAACCAACTTTGGAGGATGCAAAAAATGGTTTGGTGATGGATCTGGCCAACAAGTTATAAATATCTTGATACCGTATGAAGCCGACTATTGGATAAACTAATCCTTGATTGCAGATATATATAAAGGATTTATTTCATCATTTAGAGGTGGTGTGTGAAGTATATGTAGTATAGAGGTGGTATTGTGTGAGTTGCGAGTCATTATAGGAGTAGTAATGCAAATATAATGTGAAAAGAAAAAAGGGAAAAGCAGGGCAGAGTGAAGTGGAAAAACAACAAGCAAAACATGAAGAAGATTCATAAGCTTCACCGAAATTGTTACCTAGCATTGTTAGATGCTATTATCTCAGTTCATCCCTCAGATGGTTTTAATTTGAATTTTTTAAGCAGTAAGCCTTTATCTTTGAGTAGTGAGCTCTAGGAAGTGTGCTTGAATGCAAGTGCATTCCTTTTACAAATACTATATTTTGAGTACTCAAATTGTGGATTAATCTCCACCATGGTTTTTCCCCTAATAGGGTTTCCACGCAAAAAAATCTGTGTGTCATGTTATGTGTGTTTACTTTTAATGCATACATCTTTCCTTAATGCAATATTGAAATGCTCTCATGTTTTGGAATGGATGAAATTGTTAAAGAAATGATTGAACATTGATTCACCCCCCCCTCTCAGTGTTCCCTTGAGTCCAGCATGGTCAAGAGCCAAAATTTTCTGAGCCGAGAGTAGGTGAAGCTGGTAGATCTCACCGAGCGTTTATTGTGGTTGATAACCACCAGGTAGGGTATCAGGGAGTAGTTCTAGAGACTTCTGGTAGTGGACACACAGTACATGATACTCACCCTCAGGGGTCGAGACATTGATCAGGTGAGGGTCTAGTAGGACCCTAGTGACGAGGCTTCGGCTACTTGGGAGGATGCAACATGCATGAGGGAGTTATATCCCTATCTATTTGTAGGCTTCTAGGAGTAAGCCTCACCCTAGGGGGGGAGGATGTAGTGACCCTCTAGATGACATTACTATTTCAGTTTTTTTGAGTTGCTATTAGTCGTTAGTTGTTTTGAGACTATGTTACTTTGATGCATTATGTCAAGGATTACATGATCAGTTGTGAAACTCAGTTGATTATACACTTTACTTTATGATCCTCTGTTTATTTTCATGAGATGGCATTATTATGATGGTATATATTGTTCTTGAATGTTAATGATGGTACTATGATTTAATTGATGTAGATGTAATGTTTTATGTTCATTCAAGAGAAGGAGATAGTGTAGCAGTACTCATTCATGAGTGCCCTGCTACGCACTATGATTCTTCTTCATGGCGTGTCTTTTATTATATATGTTGTTTTGGTTGACCGTGCAGTTTGATGCAACTTTTAGGTATAGGCATTGGCTCCACCTGCTTCATCAGGTCTAAGTGTGCCAAGGTCTAATGGAATTTGTTGAAGGGAGATAGTTCTAGTCCTCTGTCATGAGCCATTGTTCTGGAAAGAACGAGTATCATTTTGTTACCCATTTCTCTTGTTGTTGTTCATTCTGTTATGTTATTCATTGTTCGTCATGTCATGTTATGTTTGTCATGTTTCATATTATTTTTCTTAGATTAATTAAATGATTTAAATAGATGGTATTGAAATGATCTATTGCCTTGTTTAATTTAAGGTTATGAATGATTATGTTTAATTTGAAAGGTTATTTTTAAAATACTTGAGGAATTAAATTTATTAAGGATTATTAAAATATATTATTTGTGGAAGAATAATTATGTGTAATTGATTTGTTTGTACAATTTCAATGTTTTCAAAAATTGATAAATTGTAACAATTAGTTGTGATTTAAAGTTGCAAAATATCTTGTTTTGATCATGACATTGTAAAAGTTGAATTGGAAGATGAATTGCATGCAAGCAATGAGTTAAGTGATGGATTGCATTGTGATTTGAAATGAATGATATAACATTGGAAAAAGATTAATTTTGGATGACAATTGGTTTTTGAAAAAAGAAATTGTTGTTTTCACATGAAAAAGTTTGTCTCTGTATTTTTCTAGGGTTTTGGTTGAAAAGTTGAAAATTGAACATTGAACATTGTGCTCATGCTTTGAGAGTTTTGTGGACTGAATTATTGGGGTTTTTCTTCGCCGTTGCTCGAATTTGGGAAAACGATTACTAGGTTTTTCTTCTTTTAAATTCATGTCGGTTTTTAATTGAAAACATGCAAGTGCTTGTTATATTTTTGTTTGAGATACGCTGCAAAAATGGTCTTGAAACCTGCACAACAAAAGAAAATGAAAACCATTATTAATTAGATAATCTATTTTTAAGTGAAATCAGACGAATGGGTTTCTAAACTATTTTGAGGGTTTCAAACTCCTTTCTCGGCCATGGATTGTATACTGTCAATTTTAGTTTCTTTATTGGATACCCTGGAACTTTTGAACGGGCGTGGATATTCTATTATTGTTTAATGTTTTCTTTAAACTCATTATTTCTATATTTCATTCTTCAGCATGTTTATGCTTGTGTAATTCTCTAGTTGTGGGGATCCTGTAAGTCATGAATTTTGTAGCTTGTATTCTAACCTTTTATTCTACTGTTTCATTTTTCCTTATGTTGGTTGGTGGATGATCACTTTATTTTGTTTTCTCATATCGGTGTCCTTGACTATCACGGTGTAAATTAAAATTCGGTGTCATTTCTTTAGTTTTGTAAGGAATTGACGGGCTATTCTGTCGAATCTATGTTTTTTCTTATCTACATGCAACCGTGTTTTCATGTTAACATTATTGTCTATTTATTTTCTGGTTCACTGTTCATTTTAATATCATCCATACTGTTGTTGCTCTTTTAAATGGTCATGTTGATATTAACCCTGCATATTAGAAGTGGTGGTGTCATTCATATATACTGGTATTACCTTAGTCTTTAGTTGTCTTGATGCTGCACACTGAAGTTGGTTAGAAAATCGTTGAAGTTAGTATTGATGCTTGTTTTATCCACCCATGCTTGAGTCTATTGTTTCTTTTTCTTATCTATCAAAACCCTAATCATTTGAATGCATGGTTCGCTACAAGATGTAGACTTGTTTCTTTTTTGTGTTCTATATACATACACACATGCAGTTTGCATGCAACAACTGATGATTGACTTTACCTATGTCTGGTGGTGCATATGTGAAGTCGTGGTCTCAGTTCACTCTCCATGTGACTATAAATATCGCTTAGCTCGAGTTTAGGACGGTGTGGATATACTTTAGGATATTTAGAAGTTTTGGTTTTATATCCTTGTAACGTCAATGTACGATTGCTTTCTTTTAGATATTATAGTTACTAGTGACATATTGAGTTCATTGTTTAATATTAGAACTTCTACTATGCATCTTAGTTGATTTAAAACATAGAAGTTTGTATATAGGAAAATAAATTAAGGTGTTGTGAGATATTTAGAGCCTTTTGTTGGATAAAGCGTAAACCATTTAAAATTAGAGTATAAGTAGTATCGATCATAAACTTATATGATTTCATTGTTATTGTTTATAATTTGTTATTCTTTAAACATTGACATTAGAACTTAGAAGTTCATATGTTATATTTTAAGCCTTCTTATACTTTAAAAAAAAAAAGGCTTATATGGTATTACATATATTATGGAATGGTATGGTATTATATATATATATATATATATATATATATATATATTGTGGAATGTATGTATTGATAGATCTAAAGTTGATAAATTGACTTTAATATTTATAATGAATATATGGGATTTTAGTTATTAAAACTTTAAATGCTTAATTTTATCATTTGTAGGATTGTGAATTAAATATCATCTTGTATGGAAGAATCTATTGTCTTCTCGATCAATGAGTTTAAATGTATTAAATAAGACATGTATGATTGGGAATCATGAATGAAACTCGTTAACCTTGTTCAAATAATATCTCTTTTTGGATTCTATTCTTGTTTATGTATTGAAATATGTTATTTAGGTTATCGTCTTCCAGAGGCTTTAAACAATAGCTTTGTTTTGAAATCATGGCTAGTGTTATATAGATGTTTTTGTATTGTTTCAAATGTGAGAATGTGGGCCATGCCCATTATGTAATCATGTGATGTTATTTTTGGATATTTTGAATTCCATGGTATGGAGATGTGTTTGCTCATGTATAAACTTGGACATGCATGTTTAGTGGTTTTATTGAGTTATATATATGTCATGCTATTATTTTGACTATTTTGGGTCTATGAGGAAAGACGTTCTCTCTTGCATGCATGTTGGCTTAATTGTCTTGTCAGTTTGAGAATTTGTACTTAGGAGGAGTGGCTTCTGTTAGGGGCCAAACTTGGAAGTGGTTGCATGGGTAACCTCTTGGAAGTGTTTAATACAGTGATAACTAAACTAAGTTTTTAGGGGGTTGGGTAGTTAATATATAACCACTCAGATAATATTTGCCTCGCCTTGTACTTTAACACTTGTATAGATTAAAGTAGGTTGAGATGGCCTAGAATGTTTACTTGAACGCTTTGTCCTCTTGAGAAGTGATTCAAAGCCACATAAGTTCGTATAGGGGCCGAAAGTCATCAGAGGTTGCTAGGGTAACTGTGGTAGAGGGTCGGTAACCTAGGAAGACTATCTAGGGTAACCTATGACGTTTATATGATGACACTATTGTCCTTGTACATTTATTGGGTCTCTTTTGTAGAGTCACCTATGATTATATCGTTGCCTTTGGGAGTATGTTAGTTGTCATGTGGATCTATTGTCATTTTTATGTCATGTATGTCGACCATGTGTTGATTGTTGTCACTTCTTGATGTCTGTTTTGACTTGAGGACCTGTTACTATCTCCTAGCATGGGGGGTGGGCTTTCAAGTTCCACATGATTGGGAGGAACATGTCTTTTCTTCCATTGGGTCCCCTGTGGGTGATATTGTTCGAGACGAGTTTGTTCTTGACAGGTTCCTAGATGCACATTGTTCACATAGTTGTTCGTTGGACGTGCTCGTGGACTTAGTCATCAACTATTCTTGTTCATATTCTTTATTTTACTCACTCATGATGTTACATGAGGTTTCATTTTATTTTGACTTGTAATGTAACTCTTATTATAATGTAATATTGTTACATGGCTATTCACATGATTTTGTATATAGTTCTTGATGTGTTATATTGAATTACTTTAGTAGCATTTTTATGGAACCTGAGAATGTTCATATTAGGTTAATGATCACATGTTGTTATTAATGTTTAAAAAATAAATTATTCATTTGTTTAGCTCAATGACGTGTCATTCCTTGGGTTCCATGACGAGGTATTACACACATTCTAGAGGTATGGGGTGCAAGGGAATAAATAAATCTTAAAATCCTTAGGTTTAGATTAGGGACAAGGACCCATGTGGTGTTCCTTTCCCAAAAGGGGAAAGACTTTAAGGCTTAGAGGACATAGTGCATGGGTAATAAATAGAAAGGAGTTGACCCCTTTACTAATCATCAAATTAGGAATGTGCAAGTGATTAACGAAGGGTAATTTTGATTAGATTAGGGGATCGATTAGGCTAAGTGGAGGTGATGGAGGATGTGGCACCTCTTAATCAAGGATTGAATGTGTGAACATGGTTAGTGAGGTGATTAGGATGAGAATAAAGGGTAATAGAAAATGGAGGATGTGACATGTGACAGGAATTAAATAAATAAGAAATTATTTTATTTTATTTTTGAATAAAGGGAAAGGGAGAGGAATTAAATAGTTAAAATTAGTTCCTATTTAAAGGAAAATGGGAAAGAGAGTTTGGGAATTAAATTAAATATTTATAAAGATATTTATTTAAATTAATTGATGGTTGGAACACCATAGTCTAAAATTGGTAAATTGAATAAATTAAATAATAGGTCATTAATTATTAACTAACATAGATAGGGAATTTGGATAAAATATAGGATAAAATTGATCAAACAATAGTGGTCAATTTTAGGTGTCTACATTTTTTCCCTCTTTGAAATAATGTTAAAATAACATTGTCTCAAAGAAAAATAAAATATAGTTAACACAAGAAAGGATTGGACAAGAAGACACTCCAATAAAGAGGGGATAGGAGGAATATCATGTATATGTAATGCCCCATTGAAAGGGTGTATGGGAAGAAAAATGGGCCCAAGCGACCTCACAAAATATGGAAAGGATAATAAAAGGAGGTTCTAGAGGAAAAATGGGGATCATTGGAGAAAGAGCATAAGGAAATGGAGGTAGGATTAAAAAAATGGAGAAGGAATATGGATTAGGGCACTATAAATAGTAAATCAAGGGGTAATTACAATTCATTTTAACCTAAGTGAAAAGTAAATAGGAGAGAGAGAAAAGAGGAGCAAATGAATGATCGTAAAATTTCCAGTTACAGAATGTTTGAATCAAGTAAGGGGAGAAGGATGACAATGGGGAAGAGGTAGCCAAGTACACAAGTCCAAACCTCTTTTAGGATAATATTTTTAATATTTAATGCTAGGGAAAAAACATGTGTAGCATTTTCCCATCTTGATTGGTGAATTTACCCACACATGAATGAAAGGGTAGCTAGGAGGGTGAATGTGCCATTTCTTGGATGCATATATCAAAAGGGAGGTGATTAGACCCTTGAATGGGTGAATCTACCAAAATGAAGGAAAATTCATTTAGGATAAGTGAATACATCATGAAAAGGGTGAATATGCTAAAAGGAAGGTGAATCTATTAGGAACAAGAAAATGTGCCCTAAAAGGTGAATACATTGTCACAGAGGTGAATATGCCAGTAAGGGGATGGAAATTTTATAAAATATGAATGTACTAGGAAAAGGATGAATGAGGAATAGAAAGGAAAATATTCCCTATTGAGGGTTGAATGTACCAAGGATAGGAAAAATGTAAAAAATGCTAGAAGAGAAGGATTTTTTAGCTAGAATTTCTATTGGAACAATAGAGATACATCCATTTTTTCATGTTTCTTGTTTGAAGAAGGTAATTGGCCACAATATCCCTATTTAGAAAATATTACCAGAGTTCAATGAAGAAGGAAGAATCATATTGGAACTAGAGTTCATTCGTAAAACACACACAAAGAAGCTAAGGACTAGAAAACACACTAAGTATCTCATCCAATTGAAGATGCCAAATTAAAGGAGGAGGAGTTCATTCAAAAGAATCCATACTTGATTAGAATTGAGGGCAATGATTCTCTAAAGATGGGGGGTGTTAGAACCAGAATTTCCATAAAAATTCTAGAGGTTTTTGCCCATTTAAACCCAAATTCATGCTATCTTTTTCATAAAAAATCATCCTATTGCCATCTTTGAAGCCATAATAGCCTTTTACCAATGTACCAATACCTGAATATCCACCCTTGCAAACCCTTACCTCATACCTCCTTACCACGGCCTCTTGCAAAAGGGCTCACCGTATCACGGTTAAAATAGTCAACATTATACCCTTTTACCGCCATACCGTGGAAGGTTAGAACTTAGCCTGTGGTAGAGCGGTGAAGTAAATAATAGTAATAAAAGGAAACTGCTATATCATGGAGGGTAACAACAAGACCCACGGTAGAACGGTAGAGTTAAGAGTGGCAATAAGGGTAGATACCACTGCAGTACCATAGGGAGAAGAAATGTAGCCCATGGTAAAGTGGTAAAGGAAGCAAAGGCAATAGGAGGGCACTGCCATATTGCAGGAAGATAAAAGGTAGCTCATGGTAGAGTGGTACGTGATTGAGTGGTACACTTGAGAACAATAATAGGAATATACATCGCAATACCACAAGAAAAAAAATGATGGCATGAGGTAATGTGGTAAAGCGGTATAGTGAAGAAAGGGTAACAAGACATGTCACGGTACTGTGGCAATACAAAACAAGATACGTGGTAGAGTGGTAAGCTAACAAAGGAGAATAAAAGCACACCATGGTACCACAAGGAGATAAAAAGTACTGTGCAGTAACACGATAAGCAACTGTTGGAGCATTTAAAGTGGGCCTATCATATCAATCAACTTCGGAATATGAAATTGAGCTCAGTGTAAAATAAATGAATGAATGGAAGAACGAATGTGAAGTTTCCAGCAAAAGAAGAATATTAATAAATTAATTTTCATGAAGATGCAAACTCGAAAATAAAGTTAAATATTTAATTTTCCAAAGGAAACTAATTAAATATTTTATTTTATCGAATACAATCAAATGAAGAGCTACATCGAGAAGAAGAGTTACACCAAATGGATACTATGAAGAGTTATAACCCTTATGTAATGTATATATGCAAGATGAAATAAAATCATCAGGAAAAAGGAGTAGTAGGTTAGGAACTTACCAGTAGCTGGATAGGGTAATCAGTTGCTGAAACAAAATGTTATGTTATGTATTGCAAAATATTTTGGAATAATATAATGGACAAGAAGATAATATCTGGTGACCCAAATATCGGTGTCAATTGTTTGTTAAGTTAAACAATTATTTTGACTATCTCCAAGTTGGTGTTCCTTGTTATTTGAATTTATTCCAAGCAGAATACTAAATTCATCAGACACATTTGCTATTCTTGTGTAATTTTCTTAATTGGTTTCTTCAAGTAGGAATTAAAATCCTTTAAAACAAATTACAGTAATTTGGAAATATCAATTAGATCAATAAGAAGAGTCTATAATTGAAGGCTACCATACTGCCTCCAGACAATCCTATTAAGTTATTCAAAACTGAATATATCAAGTATATTTTTCATTTTGTCAGTACACATTTGTTGTCACTATGTAATTCCTTTTAACTGGTTCCTTCCAGGAAGGATTAACATCCTCTTAGATAGATCAAAATAACTTAATAGGCCTTGATTGGATCAATAAGAAGAGCTTGTTAGTCACATCCTTGCACATTTATATCAGGTATAAACAAGTATAAGTTCCAAACAATTAGAATTGTAGCCAGTTAGTAAGTCACATATCATTTACATCTTGACTCCATTTACCCAATAGAATTAGGCATTGGTCATACCCATTCCATTCAAGAGTTTCATAAAAATCTTATCCATACATTCATATTTCAAATTTCAATAGGAGTAGAAGTAGTTATTAAGCTTTCATCTATCCGTCAGTATTTTCCATTGGGGATAGATTGCACAAGTAGGAATCATATAGTTCAAATATATAATCATTTACATAGGTACACCTACCTAGGTTTAGCAGAGCCTAAAGAGTAGAAGGTTCAATTACATTAATTGGCCTTGTACGTTAGCCAAAAACGTTTCAAGAGCTTGGCAACCTCTTGTGGTTCAAATCTGCATTTTTGAGACCTAACAGGGGGCATGTTGCACCCTTAATATTAGTATGCATAGGGTTATGAATAGTCTTCTTGTGGCTATATTAACTCTAAATTAATTCATATTGTCATTATTATATTTTTAGTTAGTTAATTAGGTCAAAATAAGTCTTATGTAGGGCTATCTAAGTCAGCTTGGGTGATATCATAGACATAAATAAGATATATATATATATAAGGTAGTGAGTTTTATTTCATCATCATATTGAGAATTGTATTCTCATTGGATATATTTGGAGGTTTCCCTCTTGAAGTGGCTTATTATTCTCAGATATTATCAAGTATTTGCAACATATTTCATATTATATTCTTCTATTGTACAAGTTATTTCATTACATTCACCTTATTCTTAAATTTTTTAATTTTCTAATATTAGTTACAAATCATTATAGACTACACTCTTTCATTATAATGTCATCTATGTCAAAACAAATGATACTATAATTAAGAAACCATAAATATCATGCATTAAGATAAGATTATCATTTCCAACATACATTCAAAATCTTTGATTATTAAAATGAATTACTATACAAGCTATCTCTTTAATAAATCTATAGTACATCATCTTCTTTAAAATAAATATAAAAAATGTTTGAATGGATTCTCTTAACTACAAATAATTCCAATGAAAAGAACAACATCATTTGACTTTTAAAAAATTAAATAATATTCAACTAAAAATTCAAAGCCCAAAAACATGTATAAAGTCTTACAATGAATGATAAACTTCACTCCAAGGCATAATCCACTAAATATTCACTACTTATAGCTAGCTTCAATCTCATCAAATGAAACTAAAAAAAACCTATGTATTAGATACCATCCTTGAAATGCTAATATTTCCCATGACCATTAATAATTTTCATTGTATTAATGTATGAAAGCTCATGAATCTTTTCATGCAATCAAAATATATGTCATGAGACTTGTAATTAAGCTTCCCATCATCTTGAATACTCACAACTACTTCTACATTACAAACGTTTTATGTCATTCCACTAGACATTAGGACATTAGATTAGGACTTAAGAGTTTCAATATGTGCTAACACTTACAATTAGGATTTAGTCTTAGATTAAATTATGTCATCATGGAATTCAATAGATATAGGTTAGTTTTATGAATACTAAAATCTCTTTTAAGTCAAAGCTCTTTAATAAAAAATCATTGTATAAGTCATTTTAATCTATCAAAATACAAGCATACATATATATTGAAACCACAAACTTAATATGATATTTACATAAAATTATACAGATAACACCTTAATTTTACCAAAATTAAAATTCAATTATATTAAAATTAAAATCATGAAATGATACCAAAAAGATAAATACACTTAAAATATAATTATTTTTTTGATAAAGGCTAGTGTCTGTAGTATATTATATAGCTGAAATTAAAGGATTACATAAGCTAGAATTATAGTACACGCATTCAATTTTCTAATTCATATAAACCAAAAAACCACCATTTGTAATATTGGCATGCATGTATCAAAAAGAGGCCCTATTACTTGATATACTTTACAGTCCCTAGGATAATGTAACACCAAAAAACCAAATTATACATCACATTATATGTAAGATGGGAGTAAAGTTTGAACATCATTCCTCCATTAAACCTGTATTACCAGAGGTATCCATCCTACCATTGTTAATATTGAGAGCACTATCCCATTGCCCTTCACCAACCTCCAAAGCACCGGTATTCACTGAAGAATCAACCTTATAGGTGATATGATCGAAATCAACGTGTCCCCATCCTTCACCCAATTCATCAGTAATTGAAGAATCTTGAATGCCTCTATCAAATGTCATTGCTCTAGAGCCATGAATCAACATCTTTAATTTCATTTATGTGCAAAATGCAATTGCAATATTCAATCTCTTAATTTACTTTCTAAATTTTCATTTAAATTTTGACATAAATCAAAATACTAGATAAAATATTTTTTAAATGCAATACAAAATAATAAAAAAACAAGCCAATCCTAATGACTAAGACCTTGACAAATTTGACCCCACCATAAAATTAATTGATAATACAAATTAGTTTTAAAACAAGGTGTCACAAATTTTACAATAACACATTTCAACTCTAATAAAATTTATATTAAGAGGTGTTTGTTAACTATTGGTTTTACAATCTTTTATAAAGAATTCCATCTCTATGAACTAAAGAAAAGTATCATACAAAGCTTTCTTTTAAAATCAATTGATATAGTCCATCAAAATAAATGATATTCAATATTAAGGAGCAATCTGCTATTTATATTTATTCTCTCCTCAAGAAAACCCTCCAACTTTTCAATGAAAACAATGATAATCTTAAAGTCATACTACTTTTCCCTTTCGGTTCTACTATTCCATTCTTTATTATTCCTAAAATGTTTTGTGCATGAAAATAAATGTGAGGTTTATTGCCATCTTTATTCAATAGATTTTATTTTTTTATTTTTTTATATATCCCTTGGGTATACATCCTTTTGGTTATACTATTCTTTGGAACAAAGGATCTTAAAAGACTGCCTTTTTTGTATTCATATCTTTTAATTACAATACTTTTTGTTTATATCTAAATTATTTAGATGCAATTTTATTTAATAGTGAAATTTGTATATTTTTATTTTTTTAGTTTAATTTTATATTTATTTTGAAGTAATGATTATATATAAATAAAAGAGTTATAGGAATGAGATCATATTTATTATATTTTTATACATTTGATCTTATTTTATTCATTTATAAACACTCTTTTACATATTTATCTTAGTCACTCTGTTATCACTTATCTATGCACGTATCTTCATTTATTTATTTTTTACTTAAAATTGACCATTGTGATATCTTTCACATTTTCTATTCACTTTTGACTAATACAATAAGATTTTATTTTTATATGTTATATAACATTGATATTTCTACCTTTTTATACAATATTAGACATGTGAGATTTCATATATTATCTTTTGTTTATGCCATCTATAGGAAGTACTAGTCTAAATCCTTGCATGACCCAAATCAACAAGAATAGAGTATGTTATGATTCTTAAAATAAGAACAATGATGACTATAGTCGTGATGGTCATGTAGATAATCAAGATTTTGGAAATGAAATGGGTAGTTTGGTTAATGTAGATAATCCTTCACAACTAGTGTATATTGTAAGAGTTTGAATTGAATATTCTACACCATGCAAGATTTGACTAAAGATTATAGCCACACGAGATCTAGGAACTTCACAAAAGCACAAGACATATCAACTATGAGAGCATAATTCTATTTATGAAAGAATGCAAATGTTAGATTATAATGATATGATTGTTATCAATGTTGATTTACACATGAGACCACCTGGTTAAATAGCCAAGGAGATACATAGGATTAGATAGGATCATGACAAGTGTCTTAATCCTATGTCATGAGACAACTAATCTTAAAATAATTAGGACTCAATCATTAAATTTCAAAAGATAAGGTATGATCTAATGAGAACTAACACCTAGAAAAATTCAATCCTAGGATCTAAGTAAACTTAACATGTAAATAGGGCCCACTAATAAACTAGTTAGGTAAAATACCTATTTACACCAACACCACCTCTTAAGTGAGACATAAAGTAGATTATTATGCATAGATGCAAGGATGAGTCCTATCTACGAGGCCATGTTAGGTACCCATGTATATATAAATACAATCTCTCACTAAAAAATGAGAAGGATAAAACCTCATAGGAGGAAAAATATCCTATAAGAGAGAAGAATAGAGACCATGTAGCTCCCCTCAATGTTGAGTCTCTTGTAAGGATGGTAGATGCTTAATATTGAATGTTGAAGATGATCCAATATCGATGAACAACAATCATCCCCTTCGGAAGAAACAAAATCAATATGGTATGAAGGATGTTTTCCCATTCTTGAAAGGAAGATGAGGGAAGATAGATCATGTATGATGTCTTTAAATTATGCTCGTGTTTCCATGTCAATCCTAGAATATTTCTCCCTCCAAATAGGCATTTTAGGCCATAGTACAAAAGATGACAATCTAAAATCTCCTAGAAATGATTGTATAACACAATCTAAAGACAAATAAGCCTTCTCCAAATATTGTCCAAAATAATCTACACTCATGTCAAACTATGAGGGATGATCATGTAGAGAATAAAAAAGAAGGTCAAAGTGTTCCCTCACAAAAATTGAAGAGAGATCATCTCCATCAAAGAGAAGATGAATACAATCAATGGTATCTGAAATCTACAAGGTAAGACCCACAAAACAAACTAGCAACGTGTGTCAAGTAATCATGCCAAGTAGCCATGTCCAAAAGATAATGAATGAATTACTACACTAAATCAAAAAGAGCCAAAATTGTGGAATCAAAAGCATCATTAGGTACAATAGTAGATGAAGCATATGGAATATCAACACATACCACTAGAATCTTAGTGGATGAAAAAATACCAAGATTTAAATGACCTTATTGAATCTCATCAAAAGTATCCACACTAGGTGCCTCAATGTAAACATGTGTTGAATCAATAGGAGAAAAATATGATAAGGTGTAGACTCACAATTGGTGATCAACCTACCCAACTACAGTAATATCTTTGCTATGTAAATCATAGATTATGATAAAATATTGTGTAAAATCAACTCTTTCCCGCTCCACCATGTGCAATATGATAAATAGAAAGGATATTGGTTGACAATAAAGGAACACAAAGAACATCATTAAATTCCATATCATCCATGTCAATAGATCCCTTGCCACAAACATGCATATGTTTTTTGTTGCCATCAAAAATTGTGGTGATGAATAAGACTCAAATTAAGAAAACATACTCTTTGATGAATCCATGTTTTGATTAATGGGTAAAAATAGGTTTTGAAGGGACCTAAAACCATTTACAACAAAATATGCTAAGACGGAACATAACACAGTGAAGACAACAACCCATTAATAGTGAACTAACAACAAAGCAAAAGACTAGAACAAAAGTATAAAAACAACTACTTCATATTATTTAAGGTGTTAGCCACCTCTAATTCTTGATCAAGTAATGCATATTAACCATAGACACTAGCTCATTCTTCTCTTCTTCAAAGTATTTTTTCATGCTTCCACATGTCCTAGCACTCGGCCCCTTACCAACATTTGACACAACCTTCTTACCCTTGTCTTTAGCAGGAACATCCATACCCTTTTGGGCAGTATACAACTAGTCCTCTCTTAGGTCTTTGAGTTTTTCCAAGAGAACCTTGAGAGAATAAAAACTGTTCTTAATGCAACAGTGACTTACATGCATTAATTTTTGAATGTCCACATCAATATTTTTAACATTGTTCTCCACTTCCAACAAGTGTTCCTCATAGTTTTCCATACCCTGAAGGAAATCTTCACAATCCTTTTGGAACTCAAAAATAGATTTTTCCACATCCAAAATCTTATCAATTATTAGGTCAGAAGGAGCACCCTTACTAAAATTTTCCTTAAGACTTCTAATTTTAACATTAGCCTTGTTGAATTCTTTCATAATCCACTTAGCTAGCTTGAAGGTGCAAGCTGCCCCTACCCTAGCCATGGCTAGAATGCCCATCATTTCTGTATTCTCATCATCAAGATAGAAAAAATTATTAGAAAGAAGATGATGTTACCATAAATGTATTGAATTCTCCCATATTTTTTACCAACATACTTCATTGCAACCTCTGTAATCCTTTCCTTTGCAAGACTCGGTGCTAGCATCTCCCACCTTTTGAGTACAAAAATCCTTCTTATTATAGGAATCCTCATCAATTTTCTCTTTTCCCCTACTAGTAGCACAACTAGTTTCCAACCCATCTTGCAACTAAACATTCACCTCCTTCTCCCTAGTGTCAGAACCATCCAACCACTAGAGCTACTTTTTTTACTTCTTCTTAGGAGGGGACTTCTTGTTATTCTTCTTTCTTTTATTCTGAGAAGAATCTGAGGGATATGAAGATACAATTTCCACCTCATCATCTATGTCCTAAGACTCCATCTTCCACTCTTTGCCCTCCCCATCATTAGTATCAGTGTCTTTGGGAGGACACTCATCAACAAAACATTTTCCTTTAATGACCTTGGCAAGGGATTTGGCATTAACATACTCCATAATCAGTAGGATTATACCCTTGTGGTGGACATGGGTTTGAGGGTTTCTCAAATGGGACTTAAGAGACTTCTCCAATGAGGCTAGCAAAAAAAAAGGGAACAAAACCAAGATTCTATTTCTAAAATGATTTTATAAATTAAAATACAACCTAAGACTGGTAATAAATCACCTATCTAAGGTTACGTACCTCATTATAACCTCTACAACTTCCATCTAGATGGGATTAATTGAAATAATTTTATAACCCCAAGAAGGTAGCTTGATCAATTTTCTTATTTCATAACCTTTGAAGAATCTATCCATTGCATCATCATTACTCTTCCTCTCTTTGAAGATATTATGCCCCTCCATCTGTAAAATAGAGATTTGAGCAATGAATTCCTTTGTTATAGGAAATACCACTCCATTAACCTTGAGGACTCTTTTTTCCAACCTTTCACAAATAGCTTAGTAAATTTAAGGTCAAATCCATGCAATCTCTCCATGTAAGGGGTGAAACCCCCTTCTTCCAATATCTTCTAGACCTTCTTGTCTTTCCAACCATCACACAATATGGGATCAACCCTATTGTGATCTCCACCCATCTTCGCTTTGTGAATCCTTCGTAGAGAGCTCTAGAGGATTCTACTTAAGAACAAGACAAAGGAAAGGAGCACAAAATAACCCACAAAGTGTGTGACACTAAGGGAAATCAATACACTTCCAGACTATCGTGCATCATTATCTATGAAGGTTGTCATATCTAATTAACCTTAAGGCCTCTATGGGAAGATAATTTTACCTATCCCACATTTCACCACTTATTAGAAATACACCCTTGGAAAAATAATCAACAAGAGAATTCCCCTCTCTAAACATGTGAGAATGTCTCACCTCCTTGAAGGTTCCATACATAGTGATGGAGTCATTAATGATGGACAATTATCCAACTCGGTTTGTTGATTCCTTGCAAACACCTGATAGTATTTCACCCTCAACCCAAACTTTTTAAAACCCTTTATCATAGGCCAGTTTAATATTGTTAAATGCTACCTTGGCCTTAACTCAGTGATTCATTTGAATTCCCAATGGGATTGCCACCACTATGTTGAATCCATGCTATGTGAGGCTCCTAATCAAGTATCCACCTCTCTGACTAAATATTTATAATTGTAACAAGTGTTTACCCCTTTATGTCTATCATAATTTGATGATGAAGGAAAATTGGTTTAATGCTTCTCAAGAAGATGCTTCAACTCATCAATCTATTTTAAATAAAATTTATGTTCATTATGCCTTGTTTTCTTATAATATGGACATCTAGGATTCGTCTTCTTAGATGTTTCCTTTTGAGAGGGAGAGGATTTAGATTTTTTTTTCTTGTTATTTTTCTTCTTTTGTTTCTTATCAAAATTCCCTAATTCTTATTGTACCTTAGGCTCTCTAGCCAACAATTCTTGTTACATAGAAGATTTTATTAGACCCATACAATTTAAATTTGCTTCCTCTTGAATTAGGAGATTTGTAAAGTCATCAAACTTAGGATCAACATATGATTCTCTCATAGAAATTTGATGGGTATGAAAACCAAATCTAAACACTAAATACTCAAGACCAAAATTGGGTAACATATTTAGAATCAAGACCAAGCTTGGGTAACATACTAAAGAGGAAGCTCAAGAAGATCAGGAAATAGGAAGAAGAAAAGGACCTGTCACATGAAGCTGGCCTAGACTAGAGGGAATTTGCTTCCTAGATTAGTGAAAATTGGGAACTAATTGCTCAATCCAAGTAATGGCTCTATTGTTCTGCTCAATTTTCCTTTTTGTTCTTGTCTTATGCCTACTCTTAAACTATCATTTCTTCATTTGATCATCCTAGAGACTTTTATTTTTTGATGGCTATGTTATGGTTTCAGACTTGTTGTTCTATGGTTATTCTCTGTTATGGTTTGACTACCACGTTTTGGGTTAATATGTGGTATTCTCTTATTTTTTATTATACTTACATTGATCTTTTGGATGCTATTACTGGTAATTTGGGCTGCGAGCCACTTATGACAACTTAATAGTAATAGTCTGTTTGTTGTTTTGTTAGGTTTGGTTGGTGTTGTTTCCCCAACATTTTTGGTCATTTGTTGTTTTGGATACTTTGTTACCACGGGATCAAGGCCCTTCCTTGCTTATATAATCAAAAACATATTTAGAATCAATTGTAAATTCTCTTTATCAATGTTGTAATCTTTTAGTTTGTTTCTTAATTGTTTAATCTTGGAGGTTTAGTCTTGTATGTGGTCAAAACATTTAGAATCAAGATTTATCAAATAATTATCAATTTAATATCCCCAATCTTATCATTTTTACCATATAAATTCTCAAAAGTCCCCCACAGCTTGTTAGGTGTTTTTCATGACTCAAAATGAAATTATAAATCAAATGAGACTAATGAACACAAGAATCCAAGTACTTTCTGACAATCAATCTCTTATTTTTCCAATTCTTTCGCATCAATAGGTTGATGAACGGTTTCCTATAGATATCCTAGATAACCCTTGTTGCAAGTATGAATTTATTTACATTGATGTCAACAATCTTGTGTTATCATTGGTGTCAAATATGGTTGAGAGTTATTGTTGTATGTGCCGAAGATATTGTGGATATTGAGAAATTTGATAAAAAGAGAGGAAACAATGTGTTGCAGAGGTGTGTTATGGTTTTTCTCTACTTTTCTTCTAGGGTGAATATCTACTTTTATGGCTTGGATATGTTTCTTAAAGGTGTTCAAAGATGTTATATTTATAATTTTTTGGTGATGGATCGTTGTACATAATAAGTTGTGTTCACCAGTGTGTGAACTATGCATTATAGAAGTGTTTGGGAGAAATGTCTTTGCTTTGCATTTCTTCACGATTGTGTTTTAGGAATTGTAATTTTGAGTGAGAGTTGATTGTTTTGGTCTCTTTCTTGTGTTAAGAGGATTCATAGTTTGGTGTTCCAGAAGATGGTATTTTGAGTTAGAGTGTTTGGAAGAGTTGTCTGAGTGTATTGGGTTTGTACATTCTCCATGTGGAATTTGTTGTGATGGAGTTTTGTGGATTTTAGGGTGTTTGATGAATATTCTAGATCATTTTCAAGCATGTTGTATGGTTTGCAAGTCATCTTTGAGTTTTATGAAGCATGCACTTAATTGATTAATGGTGTTTTCATGGGTAATGAATGACCCGGTGTTTACACTACATGTGAAGGATAAATATTGTTTGTGGTAGTGTGTGGTTAAGTGATGTTGTTTATTTGGGTCCCAATTAAGTTTTGACGTGATTGGCATTCACTTCCACCATGGAAGCATTTTGGTACTGACTTAATTTGAATTTGCACATTTGAGGTGCATTACCAACCTTGGAGAGAGTTTCAAGGTTGAGGATGATATACGTATGAGTTGAATTGTTGGAGGTTAAGATAAATGCAATATATATGAATGTGTGAAGCATATGATGTGAGTGATGCAAAATCGAGAAGAATAGTGTAAAATTTCAAGTGTTGGATTACTAGATGTAGTGACAAAAAGGTGTCTACAATCATTCAAATAGATTATGAAGGTGTTGGAGCTATTGTGGTGGAATTTTTGTTGCATTGAGATCATGTTCTCTATATAAAATTTCTTCTCTATCTTCTTTTTGTACTCTGACAGTGCGCCTTGGCTGTGAGCATTTCTGGACAGTGTATCCTATTCTGGTAGTGAACTCATGTAATTATTTTTGATATTACTTATATTATGAGCTAATAATCACCATTATTTTTCCCTTGATAGTTTTTCCATGTAAATATGGTGTTCTCTTGTGTTTGGTGTTGAGTTTTTTAAGTTTCTATTATCTAATTTTCATGTTAAAACTCCATTACAGATTAAGGGTTTAATGAATACAAGTGGATCTGAATGTTCATGAGGATTTTGATATTTTGATAAGATACAACTGATTCACCCTCCCTCTCATTTCTCTTGTTCATTCAACAATTGGTATCAGAGAAAGGTTCCTTGGAGAACATCTTAACAACTTGAGGTAGATTTGGGATGGTGAACAAGAAGGAGATTCCTATGTTTGGTGGCACAAACTATGCATTCTAGAAAGTGAAGATGGAAGGCTATCTAGTTTACCTTATGTGACCAACAACTTAGTAGTGGCTGACTACACTTGATCCATGAGGATTCAAAACATATTTAGGCCACTAAACATCAGTCCCAATAAGATCATTCAATGCAAACTAAATTAAGAATCCATTAAAACTAACATATAAAAATATGAAAGCTTTATAAACACCTATTATAATCCATTGAAAGTTATCCTCTTGGGGGAGTGGTGTCACATTGATTTGGAATTACAAACCCTTTCCCAATCCATTGAATAAATTGTAGCACCCCTTCGATTTTCTTATGTTTCCAGATAGTGCTTTTGCTTTGATAGACTATGATACTATGTTGTTATTTGATCACTGAAATTAGAGTGATGATGCTTTTTATATTGTGATGTCATGGTACACTATATGGATGATTATTGTTTATGACATGATTTCTAGTTAGCATAGCTGATTATATGAGTTGATATTAATATGTTCTCATATGTAGTTATCTGATGTTTTAGTTTCATCAGTTTTGATGTGACACTATATTGGTGAAGGGAATGGGATTGCATCTCTTGCTTGGGAACGCCCTGCGATTTCACAATTTTCTCTTCATGATGTGATTATTCATATCTATGTATACATGTACAACATATGTTTTGATTGCAAGATTGTAGGTACAAGACATCAACTCCACCTGGATTCACAGGTTTGAGCGTGTCCATTGCCCAATAAAATAGTTGATTGGGAGATAGTAATAGGGTTTCCTTGTCAAACCACAACCCTAGTCACAATGTGTCATCAGTTCTTGTTTTTTTCATGCTTTGTTACCAATTATCCCTGTTTGCCTTGTCGTTTATTTATTTTAAATGGTATGCTCTATGGGAATTAATGTTATAATATTTTTAATTGATTATTTAATTAATCTTGATTAATGTTGTTAGAAGCTTTATAATTGATTTAGTTAATTAAATTAAATTTATTTTATAAAGTAATTTAATCTTTGAGATTGAATTTATTTTATAAAATGATTAAATTAATTAGATTAAATTTAATTAGAAATTAATATGTGATTTTTGAATTATTAAATGCAAAAATATCTTGTAAAAATCTTAGAGGAAATATCTGTGATTTGGTTGGAAAGATATTTTATTTGTGACATATGTTAGAAAAATTAAACACTGTTGTTAGAGGTGGTTGAAAATTGGAAGAGGTTGTTGAAAATTGGGGAAGAAGTTCTCGGGAAATTTTGGCTCTGGTATTTTTTTCAACTTTCTGGAAAGAGGAATAGTTGGAAGAAGCTTTGATATTATTGGAATCTGAAGGCAAGGCTCTACTTAAATATTTGTTTCTTCAAACATATGGAAACAAGTTCTTTAATTTTATTTATTTATTTACAAACTTGGAAAAGGCTATTAGAATTAGTTACTGTTTTGGAAAAGATTGCCTGTACAATGAGAAGGTATTATTTGTTTTTTTCTAAAAGCTTCCACACAAGAAATTATTTTAAAGCTTTGATGTGTTTTGAAATTGGATTTTTTTTGTAAAAGCTCTAAAACCTCTATAGAAATTGATTTAAAATAAAAGAATTTCCAAAAAAGAAAACTATAGAAAATTTGGAAAACCTCTATAGGAATGGATTTAAAATCTTCCTATCAAAATTTTGGAAAATCTTGTTTGTATGCAAAAATATCTAGAAGATTATTGTTTTGTTTTATTTTCTCAATTAATTTTATTTGGCTTGGGAAATTGAAAACCTTTGGGAAAAAATGTGAAATTCTTCCTGTAGAAAATTTTGTGAAAAATTGCCCTTCAAAAACAATCATTTGATTTATTTATATATAATTATATATATATACACTAATATATATACATTTATAAATAATATGTATATATTAGTATATACATATATATATATATATTATATTCAAATCCCTATAAAATTTATTTTTGAAAACCGAAATTGTATTCCGTACGGTGAATTTTATATATTCGCAGGTTTTAGGAAAAAAAATTATAAGTATAAAAGTATGAATTTGTGGTAGGCTGGAGGCTACCCACAGCCGCCTCCCCCCCTATATGGGGAGCCGATGCTATGAAGGCAACACCAACACTACCTTCACAAGCCACGCCCCCCACACAGGGGGTCGACTCTGTGTGAGGCAGCCAACCATAACAATGGCTGCAAGCAAACCTCATCCACCATATTAAATTTGACTTTGTGATTTTATGTAGTTTTTAATATATATTTAATATATAACATATAAATATATATGTATAGGTATATATATATATATTTATATATGTATATTTATGTGTATATATGTATGTATATATATTTATATATTTATAATTACTTTGGAAATTGTAATTAATTTTTAAGAAATTTAAATAATATATATTTGTGTATATATAATTACATATATAATTATAATAATTATATATAATTATATATAATTATATATATATAAATTTTATAATAGATGCATGCAAATGCATAAATTAGATGATTTAAAAAAAGAAATTGATTTCTATATGGATATAAATTGGGGAAATTGAATTAAACAATTAGATTTAATTTCTATATTGTTTGTAAATGATATTGTAGTAAGTTAGATTATTTCAAGCAATGTATTGTTGTTTTTTTGAAATAGAAATTAGATTTAGGAAATCTTAATGATAATATTAGTTCCTTCCTGAATCGCTTATTTAAATTATGATTTCTTTTGTTCACATTGTTGGGGAAATCCGTTAGTTGTGATTGTGTAAGCCTTCCAGATGTGGTAATTTGATGAGGGGGTTGTTGTGATTTATGGTTCAACCTTTATTTTCCTTGGGTAGTGCACTTGGTTGTTTTCAGTTTAAACACCCAATTACTATGAACGAGATGTGTTGTCTCTTGTATTATGGTTGGGATTTAATATCCATTTTGTGCACTTTGTTTACCCTTGGTTTAAGGATTAGATCCTTGTGTTTTTAGTAGGGGAATGGCTCCAATGGGGGCCAACAAACAAAGTGGTGCCAGGATAACTCATGTGAGAGTTAGTTAATTTAGTGGAAATTAAATAAATGTATTAGGGGAAAGGTGTCATGCCCAAAAAAAATTTAGTTTGAAAATGCAACCAATTTTTTTTTTGTTTAAACATTAAGGTATGCTAAAATAAGTCTTTATTACAATAAATTAAGTCAGTTAATTATAAGTACTCAAGTTCTTAGCATCCCTTTTTAACCAACCCCAAAATATTTCTACTTTTATCTAATTAACAGTACACATTAAGACGTTTCAATTTTAACCTTCATTTCGATATTAACATTATTATTGTACTAATGTTGTATTAACGTCCAAGGATGGTGATGTTTATTTACATTGAGATGATTTATGCCACCATAATGATGACGTCTACAAGGATAATCCTTCTTTAAAGTTGTCATAAAAGGAAGCAAGACCCACCTAGTTGATACGATCAACCCTAGTCACAATTTTAAACATGAATGAAATTCCTTAATGAAATTAGTATAGACTTCCCACCCATTGCTATTATAATTATTAATTTTCTATGATAACTTTATGATTATTTTAACTATCATTTGGGCACTACAAATGTTGCCAATATTTTACTAATGCTTAAGTCTCAATAGCGAAAAAATTCCATATGAGATTTATTATCTATTCGACAAGCTATCCTTGGTGATGAAACACCTTATGGTTTACTCTCAAGTTACTCATTGACCATGCTATTTGTAATTTGCAAATTTGAGAACCTCCTCAATGTAAGAATAAAGCAGTGACCTCTTTTTTAAACCAACATTGCTAAACTTTGAATGACGTTGGTGCCACTATGATAATATTAATAATAAAACTTGTACAATTGGTACTATAAATACTATAATCCTTATTTATTTCCTTATTAATATTACCCATACCATATGATAAAAATTCCCAAAACATTGTATCCTAATTTCTCTTAATATTAATATTATTGTTTATTATGAATATTAACAATTCTCTTTAATTGCAATTATTAATTCTTTATAAAAAAACATCATTATCTTAATCAATCACAAAATATGCCTTTTTTTAAAATTCTCTAAATCTTATTTTAAAAATAATAATAATTAATATTTGTCATATAATTATATTTATTGTAAATATAAACACAATATATAACAAATATCTCTTTAAATTTCATATTATAAATTTATATATAATATTTATATCCCATAATGAAATAGCACCAAATTTTATAAAATATAAAATAAGTAGTATTGTTTCTTACCCTTTAACCCAACCCATTTAAAAAAAGAAATAAAATACTTATAAATATCTTGTTTTGGGATAATTTAACTAATCTAAGTTTCTTCTCTTCTCTTTACAACTTTTGTCCCCATCCTATTCTTTCTTACGTGGAATGGATTACTTTTTTTTTTAAATAAAAGGTAAAAGAATGTTTTCGTATGGCAGTAAGAATAAATTACATGAAATAAAGTATATCATGATCTAAAAGAATTTTTTTTTTAACCCTAAACTGCTGTGAAGAATACATAGAGAGAAAATAAGTGTGACATAAATTTTTCTTTGTAAAATTTATTTAAAGAACCAATCAAGACGCTGCAATCCAAAAGAATACACCATACTTATAATCAATGCTGAACACCAACTTCTATCAGCAATGCTGGCACTAACCTAATACCTCTGATATCAATGTAGATTTATAAATAATGACAGATCTTGCAGGCCCACACGAAAATACTGTCAGATATCCCCTCTACTTGTAAACAAATCGTATGTATTCATTTGATCATTTGTACATTATTTTTTATCTTTTCATATTTTAATATATGACTATGTTACGAATGCATAGGAGTTCATGCTAACGATTAATGGCAGGCATCTTACTTCAAAATTTTATATAAGTTCAATCAAACAAATCCGCTTAAAAGTGCCAGTGATATTATTGTTTAAGATCTCTGCCAATCACCTACTTATGGCGCTGCATATTGTCAGAGGCTTGAATTATTTTGGCAGTGAATATACATGGTTAAGTATACAACTATTGCACACTTCATCTGGTCCATTAATCACTGGAGAAGTCCAAGCTTAATTGTCTGACATAATAAATGCCAGCCATTAATTCCGATAGGAAAAACTAATACTATTTAAAAAAACAAAAATACAGGCTCCACAACTTTGTATTATTATACAACCATCCCTTTTAATTATCATAGAAGTTTGCAGATTATTGGAGTCGAATCATTTTGTTGAGATGGTCATCTAACAGCCAAGGAGATCAGTGTATCAGAAAACAAGTATCAAAACTTAAAGGAATACATGCTAAATGAATAAGGCTTGCTCTCCACCCTACCGTAATGGCGTCATGTTGCCTCGTGGGCTCTAGCCATACCCCCGAGGAAGAAAATATGTTAACCCCAAGATGATGAATGGAGTCTTCTCAACATTAACAAAAATGATAAAATTTCATAACATCAAATTACATGACAATGGGCTCTCCACTCACCATAATAAAAAATGAATCATATAATCATGCTTACATCCTACAACAATAAAACAAGGGAAGCTGAAAGTAGGGAAAGCTTATCTCTTTTCTTTAGGTAAAGGGATTGAGCTCCTTTATCCATCTTTCCTCTCCAAAAGTCATCTTGATCACTATTTTTCCAAAGAGGTGGACTCCTCTCCTCTCCCCAATCTTTCTACTATCTCCCCTAAGTTCTCCAAGAGGAGAAGTGGGTAACACCCCCCTCATTCTTCCTCTCCAAATTATATAGGAGTTTCAACTTGCAATCTTTGGATTGGGAGGTGTAGAGTATGTACCTACCTCCATCAATGAGATTCTTTTCCTTACTGAAGAAACATGCACTTGAACAACCCCTCCATCTTTCCATCCCATCATCCCTTCAAAACTCGTCACTCTCCATAATGAGGACTTTTCAAGGGTCAAATCATGTCCTAGGGGCACTATTGTATGCCTACTTGACCCCTACCACTTGAATGAATGAATGAATGATTTTAATTATGTCCACAAGACCAGCCAGTCTATGGGACCCAAGAGATGAAACTGGGAAACCATTGCACCAAACTACCTGTTGTTGTTTTCAATCTTTTTGCTGATTTCGTTTCTTCTGCTGTGTAATTGGGACAAGTAACTTGTCGTTTTAACAATCTTCTCCTCTTCAAACAAAGCTGCTAAAGATTTGACTTTTAACAAATCTGAGTAATAATACCGGATGTCCTCGTAGGCTTTGCACTCCATAACATAGTGCCACTCTGTCTCCACTAAACCCGAAGAGCAAAAACAACAAATCCTATCTGACCACCCCTCTTTGGGTATTTTCCATCTTCCCGTTTCGCATCTCAAATGGTGTAAGCTAGTTCTCAACTGGGCTATTAGCATTTTAGCCTTCCACTTTATATCTACCCCTATGTAGAACTTTTATGATCACAAGTAGGATTGAAATGTAAAGCATAGTGTTCACTTTTTCGGCCAAGTTGCTTTAGCCACATGGTGTTTTTGACTTTCTCTTTTACATACCTTGGTATAGATCCTACAGGGTTTATTTTCCATCCCAACCAAAGAAATTGACCAACAACCCTCTTTAAGTGTCTATTTAAGAACCCATCCGAATTTCAGACTTGGATAAGGATTCCTACCCCTAACCCCACTTATACCCACATGACACATAATTATATACCCTCACAAACCAAAAATGATTAATCCCTTTAATATCAACCCTCACCACCTCAACATATTAACTTTATTTCTTTCTACGCTCTGAAAGGGGGGGTCAAATTCAAACTGCAAGAAGATGCCTTTTCAATTTATCCATTGGTCTTCCCTTCTCGTATTGTCACTCTTCCTTTCCTACACATTACCAATGAATTATAAGAATAATCATATATCACATAAATTTGATAACTAGAATAAAATTCAATTGTACAACAATTTCCATTTAGAAATTTAATTCATATTCACAATTCATGAATTCATAACCCCTTCACGATAGAAAAAATGAAACAAGTGAGAAAAAATGAAACAAGTGTCAAGATGAAATTCAAGAATATTCTCACACAATCACATTACGTATTTCCCACAATGCCACTTATCATTTATTTATGGAAAGATATAATAGATTAGATTTAGTATCGATCACATGCAAATCGGGGCCTTACAAAAGGGTAGCTTTAAAACATATAACTTGTTAAATTGTGCCTCGCTCCTCACTCATGGTCTCAAGGGCTTGTTTAGACTTGAGATGAGACGAGAAGGTCTGGAATGGCAAGATCATTATTTTGTCCCTTTGAAAGATATTTGATTCTGCATCGGTTTGCATGTGGGGCTGAGGGTCGTGAGAGGCCACCAAGATAACCCAAGATGGGGGCCAGGGCCTAAGAACATCTACCAGGATAACCCATTCTACTTTGTGATGACACTCCTCCTATGATAACAATTTGTATTGTTTAGTGGATATACTTGATTCTTTTACTTTGAAAGCAATGTAACCTTTATGTTAAGTTTTGTTCTTGTATGGTTTAGTCTTGTGAGTTGCTTCTGTCTAGAGGTAGTTGGTTATTCCTAGGAAGCCCTTTTACTATCTCCTAGAATGGGGGGTGGGCCTTCGGGTACCACTTGGTTGGGTGGAACATGCACCTTACACCATTGGGTTTCCACTTCATGTTCGTGATGGTGGGATCTTTCAGATTGGAGAGCTTGTGTGTTCTAGTTGCTTCTATTGGATCAATTGGATGTTATTGTATATGTACTACTCCTCATTTGTATTAGAGGAGGATCCTTGTATCATTGTAATTGTAATATTATTGTATGATCTATCTCACTTTGGATAAGAGTTTTGTAATTGCTATATTGAATGAATATTATCTATGAATGATTCCTTTATGTACTTTGTATCTTATGAAATGAGTTTAATGTTATTGGATGTATGTTCTTAATTTCATGAGTATTATTTTATATGCTATGGATTAGAATACTTTTATATGTTATGGGACTCAAATGTAAGCGTTGTCGCATACCTTAGAGGATGTATGTGTTAAGTGTAGTTCACTTTACTTATTGTTTAATAATTTTTTTAATTTTTTTTTTGTTATGCTTCCATTGTGTTTGCATCATCCTCTAGGGTTACGAGGCAGGGCGTTACATAAATGAGCATACTTTGATCGATTCTATTGAAGAGAATCAGAAAAACCAATGATAGACGTGTATGAAAACATGATTTAAAGCTATTTTACCATGATGAAATCTATTTTAAGATGATGTAGGCTAAGATGATCGATATGGATGTATGTAAATCTATTTTAAATGAAGTTTAAGCTAAAAAGATTAAAACCCTAATTATAGAATATGTTAAATGGATCCACCTATGCTATCATGGAAGCCATTAATGGAAGCTAAGCTAATATGATGTAATAAATTAACCTAAAATGCTTTCTAAAACATGAAATATGAGTGCAAGATGAGATTGATTTTAACAACATAAGTTTTCTCTTAAAAGATGGATCCCTTTGTCTCCAAATAGTGACCTATTAATAGGAGGATAAATGAGAAATGAAGGGATAAGATTGAAAAAGTTAATCAACAATCAAAGGAAGATGGAGGCATGGATCATGGATTCCCATCAAGGGTTGAGGATGCAAGATGATATTTAATTGAGAGCTCACATTCATCCAAACAAAAACACTTTCAAAACTTTCACAAAAATTCATGTTGAAAGTTTGTGTGCAAGTTTGTTACAAAAAAAGAATATTCCCCTTTTCAAATGAGTGAAGAAAGAGAATATTCCCAAAGAATATTCTCATGGGTGTGGAAAATTAGATATTTAGTTAATTAAAACCAATTTAATTGTGCAAATGAATTGATGGAGCTCTCAAAATTGTGAAGTGATGGTACCCACCCACTTGTAAGCGCCTTAAAACTCACTTCAAAATGAGAAAATAGGTGGAAAATGAGAGGTTGTGTTGCTGTAAGAAATTCAAACAATCTCTACAGAGGTTTAAACACATTTTTCAGGTCTAACAATTAGTTTTGGAGGTATAAAAACAACTGTAGAGGTTCAAAATAAGTTGTTGTCAAAAACAATCTATTGCTATAGGTACCTGCATTGCTAGTTGTAGGTGACTGTTCAAAATTTCAGCAATGACCATATTGTACTTGACCCTAGTTATACAAAAGAGTGTACATGGATAGGAAGTGGAGACCTAAGAACAAAGCATGAATGGAGAGCTCATAAAAGTCAAGGGCAACAAGCATGATGAGGGCAACTTTTCATAAACCATGGACACCTCATAAATGGCAAGAGAAGTGACAATGGAAGAGGATATTGCATAAAAGCTGCATAACCTAGACCTAAAGGAGGACAGTCAAGGTCTTCCATATGAAAGAAGACATCAAGGATAGGGATTTAAAGGAACTTGCTAATTTTTTATTAGAAAAAAAAATGAATTGGGAAAGAAAAAATGGTCTCAAGAGACTCAGGATCAGGTAGAATTCATGGTAACTAAGAGAACATTTTATAAAGAGTTGGTTAAAGTGATAGATCATATGTTATTGTGGAGGTCCTAGATGCTAGAGATCCTCTTCGATCCTGATGTATAGATGTGGAAAAAAAGTCAAATTTAGAATGGAAATCAACATCAAAGCACCCTCAAGCATTCATCACAACTTCAAACTATTGTCTGTCTTGGGGCTGACATAGTTATCAAGTTATTGAAAGATTACTCTAGGAGTCATGAGCTAGAAAAAATCTATTATTGATGGTGTCATGGGGTTACCTAATGTTGGTAAGAGTAGTCTTATCATCAACATAAAGAGGTCACATGTTGACAATGTTGGAGCTACTCTAGGCATAATGTGATCAATGCAAGAAATTCAGGAACAAAGTTTTAAGACATTAGAACAAGGATGGCTCACTTTTCCATTCTCACTTTGCAATTTCTTGTTCTCTAATGAACACTAATAAATCTAACTACCTTATTTATTTGAATTCAAATGCTAGAAACTTTGGACAGTGGAGTTCCTAGTGTTTTATTAGGGGAAATTTACATAAAAAATGGGCCTCCAAGAGGAACTCTAAAAAGGCAAAAATGATCTCAAATAATGCAAATTATTTAAATATAAAAAATATAAATTACTTAACTACATGAGTTAAGTGGGGACACATGTTTCTATTATAATTCCTTAAAAAACTCAAGTCCATTTCTTTTTAAAAAGTGGTAACATATAATTTTATTAACAAACTCAAGTTCACTTTTCATTTTAGATTATTTCTTTTCTCGATTTTTTATTTTTTATTTAAAAAATCTTAAACTCAAGTTCATTTTTTTTAAAAAGTGGTAACATATATTTCTATTATAATTTATTAAAAAATTCAAGTTCACTTTCTTTTCTTGATTATTTATTTTTATGGAGGGAAAAATTTGAGGTTGAATTATGGAGGGAAATTTTGAGGAAAATTGTAGAGGGAAAATTTTGAAGTTGAATTATGGAGGAAAAAAATGAGATTGAATTTAAAATATCCATTTATTTAGACTTTCAAAAAAATCTCACTCTAATTAATTGGATAAAGGACAAACAAATTAGAGGAAAAAAAGGTGATCGAGATTTTTCTTTTCTTTTTAATAATTATTTCATTTCAATTTTTAAGAGTATTTTGAATAATTTCATTATAGCTTCTTCAATCTTTTTAAAAATAATTTCAATACAACTTCTTTAGAATAATCTCCATCATATATGATATGTTATAGAATGATCGAATTTTTTGTTTTATAATAGGTGGATTCAATTTTAAAGAAGTTAAAAATGAAGAAGAATTCATATAATTTATGTGTGGAGTTGGATGAAGAAATGCAGCCATATCATAAACGAAATACAATGAAGAATTATGATATAGATTAAAACAATTTGAGAATATTGGGCCGAAAGCATATAGATATATGGGCGAAGGGAAATTTGTATCCTCTTGATCCTAAAAATAATGATTATCCTAAGTTTGATACTATTACTGGGCTTATAAAATTTGTATGCAATGGGGAAAGTGGATTGTTAGGGTACTACAAGAGGTTTGAAGGAAATAGAGAAAATTTTGAAACAAAAATAAATTATGTAGAAAATAAGATGCTTGAAATGGATAATAAAGTCTTTAATTTAGTTGAACTAAACAATAGGTTAGAACATGAGTCTATTGAACATTGGAAAGTTCAAAATACAATGGTTCAAGAAATCTCATTATTGAAGAAGGAAAATAAGGATTTGAATTTCAAAGTTGAAGCTCTCAATAAAGTTATGAAAAAGTTAAATAATATTGTGTCTCTAGTACCTTTAGGGGGTGATTTCAAAAAGAGAGTTCAAGCTATGAAAAGTATAATTGATCCTACAATAATTGGGTGAATTGTAGATAGAAGCCAGAACTTAGCCTCACTTATGAAGATTCTATTTAAAAAAGATGAGATATTGGCAATGCTTCATCAACCTCAATGTGCTACATTAAGAAAAAAATTGGTTGATGAGATAATAAAATATTTATCATGTTCAATTAATGCTAATGATGTACAAGGAGCATGTGACAATGCGGGAATTAGTAGGAGGGGATATGAATATTTTTTTAAGGAATTACAGACTGGAATATTAAATGCTAGGATCACTAAGGTTTTTTTTCCTCGCTCATCTCATGTTAGAGTGGAACAGTCTAACAAGAACAAAGAAGTTCAAGATTTTGTTGGAAATATGTTTCACATCCAAGCATCAAAGGATAATTGTCAAAGGAAACTACAAACACATATTGGAAGGGAAGTCTCAATTACTTTAAATCCAACAAACAATGTTTGGTTTGAAGCTGAAAGTTTTTTACAAGCTATAGTAAGGTATTATGATGTTTCAGTGGAGGAGACAAATGGAAAACTTGTATTCATCCTAAAATTAGATGAGATGGAATTGATAAACAGTGTCAAGTATGAAAGAGTGTCAATTACCTTAATGAATAGAGCATTAAATCCAAATATTCATGTTACCGATGAAACATACTTTCTTGTACAATCAGAGAATCACATTTGGTGGCTTGGGTTGTTTAGAGTAAACAAGGAATGCTATGAAGATCTAAAATGGGTTTTTCATAAAACTGAGATACCATCCATGGTTTCCTCTCATATGATGGGGGGAACTTTATGTTGATGGGTATGGATCATATAATGTTGAATGACATATGACTGCCGATTTGAAAACATTGAAATTCATGTATAATATCAGTCATGGAGCAAATGCAAAGCATAGTTGCATTTATTGTATGCATTCTCGGGACAAGTCAAAAGAATTAAATGGAAGATTTTGTAAAGGTATATTAAGTTGTGACCAAGTATTACATCCTAATAGAGATGAAGTTGATCCAAATTTAAAGCCAATTCTCCAAATTCCACTCAAAAGAGTACACATATGCACTCTTCATGCTTTTGTAAGAATAATTGATAAACTTGTTTATTTATCAATTTTATTTGCATGGAATAAAAAACCAAAAGAGTGGGCAAAAAAATCCATAAAATCAATTGAAAGGGTATTGTCAGATGCATGGCTACATGGAGGTAATGTTCATATTGAAAAAGATATGAAATTTTTAGGGGCTCGTGGTAATGTTCCATCAAATCCATCAATGGGAGGTGATAAGGCTTGACATTTTATTAAAAGTTAGACTACCAAAGAAGTAGAAGGGGTCAATGAGAAATATAGAAGGATTTGATCAATGCAAAGGATGATCAAAATTAAAAAGGTTCCTCTCAGTTGAGGAAAATAAAGGCATGGAGTTCATTATCATCTTTGTTCCCTTTTATGAACAAGGAAAGATTGACCGAAGGTGATGACACACAATTTATTGAAGTTGTAAAAAAGTTTACAAAGAATTTTCTTCTAGCATGGGGAGAAAATGAAAGCACTCATTACATGGTAAGAATTCATATGATTTTTTAATTTATTATATGTTTTATATAAATAATCTAGTGTAATTTGTATTAGGTTCTAATTATTTTCTTTTCCCTTGGTTTTTTTCAACACATTCTCTATGCACATGGTCCTTGTTTTGCTAAAGAGTATGGAAGCTTGAGCATTTAGAATACAAAGGGAATGGAGAAGTCTCATAAGCTAGAAAGGACTACTTATCATAGGTCTACTCAGCATGGTGGGGGATCAGTACCATCTAACCCATTGATCCAAATGAGTCATTGGTTCTATAGATGCATGCTTTATAGACTTAACCAAAAGAAAAAGCTTACAAATATGAATAGAATTGATGTTGTTGTAAGAGAATTCAATGCAAGATGAAAGAGAAGAACAAGAGAACAATATAGTTTTAATGGATGTCCATACCCTTTAATGGATTATTGTTATAATCTATCCAAATGTAAAAGCATAGACAATGCATATGAACTATTTTGTAAAATGTCTGAAAGAAATGTGCTCTCATGGAGTGCAGTTAATTCCAAACATGCACAAAATGGTTTGAGAATCAAAATAGTATGCATTAAATAGTGTTTTTGATTGTTATTGAAACTATCCATATACTAGGTAATACTGATAATAATACATTTTTTCTCCATCACAATGACATTTAGTTTTATCTTCAATTTACTTCATGAATTCATTTTTGCATATTTCCACACTAAACAAGGCATGGGATTGAAACTTTGGCCATTTATATATGTATTAAAAAACCATTTACATAAATTATGGTTGTACATGCTAGAAACCAGGACTTGACTAAAATAATGGCTAATTAATATTATATATAAAGCACACCCATTTATTGAATTTTTAGTTGCACTTGTTGGGAACTAGTCATTATAGATCTAGTGATTTTGGCAACATGGGAATGAGTATCAATGGCTACTTTGAAATTCCATTCCAAAGAGGAGGACTTTATTTTTTGAGGATTCTTTTGTAGATCCTTGTAGACCTATTTACATGTAATTCCATGGCCTTATTTAGTAAATTAGAGTGTTGAAATTCTAACTTTAGTGATGGTGAAAGCAATATTAAGTTTTTCTTCTTTGCAAAATTGTCAATCAGAACATTATAGGAAGTCTATGGTAAAGTGAAGTTTTGAAATTAAAAACTAAATGTAATGGAATGTTGGGCAAAAAACCATGGTTGAATCTTTGAATGGAGATATCATCAAACTCTATCACAATGACTCTTTGACATTGGCAATAGATCCATGGAAACTATCCTCAAGATCTGCCATGCATAACATTGACAAACAATCGGTAGCTGCCATGAAATCATGGGATTTCATGCTTGGATATGCCTTACACAAAACCTCAAGCAATTGCATCAATTTTTAAAATACAAATTTTTGTGTCAACCAAACCCTAGCTAAAACACTCCATAAAAAATATGAGATTTGTTCTGAAAACACCCTCTATTCTTCACTGTTTTGATTGTGAGTCTATGACCACTACTGATTTAGACTTGAAAACTAGAGCATGCTAAAGTGCATACATTTCCCTCATTTCATTGGGGAAGCTGCTGATATAGGTGATTGTAATATTGTCATTATGTATAATTGAAATGTTGTTGTTGAAACATGCCAAAATCTGTCTTGGGCACACAGATTGGTTGTTGTTGACTGCTACTTGTCAAGTGCCAATTTCAGTTGTGTTTATCACTACAAAATCAGTCATTTGAACCTAGGAACCTCCTCCTTGCACAATTGTCACTTAAACACCTCATAACCCTGTCTAGCAACCTATCCTAGTCACACATGTTACTTTAAAGATGTGCCCACATGCTTAGGTGATTCTAATTAGTGTGATTACCACTCAAAAGACCGATTTAAAATTATGCATGATTCTATGAAAAATGTGCTTAAGAAGGAGGAATTTGTAAATTCCAAATTCATAAAGGATTTTAAAGTTGAATATAACCATAGTAAATATAATGACAACAAATTTCAATCTTGCTCATTGAGAAATGATGAAGAAAAACCATGATAATATATTATAAGGAAATAAATACATGATTACATAGCGTTCTATAAATATTGGATGCTTTACATCGCATGTATAGATCAATTCATTTACATTGGAATGATGATTAGTGAACACTTTGAGTTGATAAGGCTAAAACTATGAAATACTCAAATCATAGAAAGAAATTTAAAAAGTCTAATAGTGAATCTTTCATGAAATTATTCTTAATTTTCTTTGATTTCTAATGTTGCAGGAAGAAGACAATCCTTGCAAAGAATAATATTTTATCGATGCTTTCCAACCTGAAAAATTTAGAAGAAAATAATGATTTTAGTTCCTCGTGCTTCAACTTTAACAAAATTTATATTCATATACATCACAATGAAGACACAAAATAAATGAGAAAACCAGATATATAATGATAAAAAGGCAATCTACCTTATTTCCATTATGAAAAAATATGAAATTGCTAAGCTCTTCATCCATTTCCAGATATTTTCTTATTTCAAACAATGTCCAATTTTCTTCCATTGATAAAGATCTAAAAGGAATTTTATTCATCAAAATATCAAATGATACTTTTGGAGAATGGGTTCCATCACTTTCATCTTGGTCATTTGGAATCTATGTCCATTGCCCCGATTGGTGAACATGTCTCCACCTTTGAAATTGGAATCTCATGTATAAAATTTGTCTTGAAATCAAATACATGAGTAATATATTAAACTATGTAAATATTTTTATACAGAAACTATAAAACATCATAAGTAATAGAATTACTAAAAAATAAACACAAAAAATTACCTGAAGGAAATTGTGTCATGAGACAATATACATTCTATTTCCTCTCCATTTTCATAGTGCACTCTTTTGTCCCACTCAAAACAAAATAAAGACTTGAGCAATCTATCCAAAGGTGATTGAATACTATATGTTTTTTTAGTTCTCTGAATGGATGATTCAGTTTTGAACATATGATAGAAAATGTTAATTGGCATGAATACACTAATGTGGACATGATTTCCTCCTTTTAACTTCATACCTGCTTGCACCTCTTAAAAATTACTGTAGAAATAAGAAGATATGGTTGAAGGATCTATATTTGGCCATCCAAGTGAATTAAGCATTGGTAATGGAATCTCTTCAATTTTTCCATATGTTGCACCAGCTCTTGGAAGTATATATGTATATTTATAAAACCATATCCCTTGTTTGATCAACCATGTGGAGTCCTTTCTAGCATAAATAATTTCTCCAACTTCAAAATGAATAGCTTGGAAGGTACTTGTAATTGATTCAATAGGTTCCCACTCCTCCCAATTTAAAATATACAAGCTTATAAGAATGAAATGTTCATTAGTAGTTAAAAATTTGTTTAATATAAAAAATGACATTGCACTAAAATAAATAATTTATAAAGCATTCTCACTTTAGTACAAAAATATTTCTTACTCACAATTAGATCCAAATCGAAAGAAGTCTTTTTTTTGTAATTGATTCTTTCAACATCTCTTTCTTGTCATAAGCATGTGTAATTTTAACCTCTGATACCCTTTTACCACCTGGACTTGTTTTGAACTCTTTGATCATTGCTTTCTAATGGCATTTGACACCAAAAGAATTCTTTTTTTTAACCTTATGTTTTCCAATCTGTAAAGGCCTAATCGTAACCATCGATTTGATAGATAAGGTCATTGGAATCCAATTGCCATCATCATATTTTGTGTTGTAAACCACAATAGATTTCAACTCACTTGAAGGTCTTCTAAGCGCCATTTATTCCTAAACATTTGAATTAAGAAAACACAATTAAATAAATAAAATAAAAAATCTTAAAGTAAGAGAAGAGAAGTTGAAGTCTAAAATATATATAAAGCTTACTCTAGTTACAAATTCTTAAATTTCAATATTTTATCAATCTCGCCAATACTACACAATTTCATGTTCTTGTAAAAAGCCTCCACAACAACGGTAATACATTTCCATTGAACACCAACTGTCCAGTGAGTAAAGAGCTTGGGCATATTGTCTCCATACAACTGTGGGCTTGCCTTTGATGATCAACTTCGACTATAGTGATTGTATGATATGCACAAAATGGATTTGTTGAAAAGGTTATTCCATAATATTTGTCAACATCATAGACAAGGCAGGGAAGTGTTTGAAAAAATGCCTAAAATAAATGTAGCGATTTCCAAACTTTCAAACAAATAAAATTAGTAGGTATATAGAAAATTTAAAACCTATTGCAACATCTTGCCTCTCTCTGTCAAAATGAAAAATTTGGAACAAGGTATGGAAGTATGACAAAAAATGGTAGCACAATCATTGGTTACCACAATTATCCTCGCAACATGTCACCTGCAGTCTGCAATAGGCTTGCAAGGTTAAGCAACCTGGGATATGATTCCTATAAACAATCTAACATTCACAATACTTCAAATGTTTAGACATTAATTTTCAATCAACGAAAGAGACAATACTCATTAAATTTTTTGAAATCCAAATTACAGAATAACAAGACCAACCTAGAAACACGCTTGTACACTAGAGAAAATGTGCAACATGAGCTCTTTCGCACTTCTCCAATCCATTAACCAGAAGAACACAATTTTCAAAAATCTATATTTTCTTTTTAAAAATGGCTAAGGGAGAAAAATATTTTGTACAGAAAGCTTCTTGTTGAATAACTCACAATTCACTTTCTTCTGTTTTTAATTTCAATTAAAGAAATTATCTTTAGTTTTCAAAAATAAAAATCAAATGATAAATCACTAAAAACACAAAAGTCGGCAAGTTGCACTCTCATTTTCAGTTCGAAACTATGCATGTACTTGCATACAAATTATTTCTCGATTTAAATTTATTTTTAATTACTCTTTAATAATTGAAAATTATCTCTTAAATTTCATATAACATTTCAATATAATAATTTATTTAAACACATTATCCATCACAATTGAAATTAAAATAAACATTATTAATAATTACAATAATATTCCATTATATTTCATTAAAATAGTCCTCATTAATAAAAATATATATATATATATATATCTATATATTATTGAATCATTATAACTTGTCGAATTAATTTAATAATTAATTAATCAACAACATTCACTTAATAATTTAATAATTTAATTTAATGATTTAATTAAATCGATATAACACTTACAAAATTCGTAAACTAAAACAACAATAACATCTGACGTCATGTTTCCCAATGATCCCCAATTATATATTTTTTGTCTAGTATATATTTCATTAGGGTTTCAAACTATTCACTCTAAAGAAAAAAACCCATTTATCTAAAGATCGTGTAAAAAAAATCGAAGGAAAGAGGCAATGTAAATATGTTGCATTGAAATAGATTTTGGCATATTTTATAAAAGACAATAATGGGGTTTCGATTTTTTTTGCTTAATGAAATTGCAGAAAATATATTTCAATTTTTTTAATGAAATTGCAACAAACATATTTTTTAGTTTTTGTGCTTGAAAAACAAAGAACTGATCACCTCACTTTGATATGCTCCCTTTAAGCCAATTTTTATGATGCTTGTGTTGGATGTTGTGGTTATGTTGCTGAGAAGTGGTTGTCATTGATGTCAACACTATTAGCATTAATGTCTTTAAGACTATATATGTCGAGGATATTGAGAAAATTGTAATAAAATAAGTTGCAAGTTGTCTGTGAAGCAGTGAAGATTAGTATGATGGAAAGTTTAGTATGTTGATGGTGAGAAGTTGTGGATTAAAGGGTTTTTTTTCAAGTCTATCTAGTTTATCCACCAAAAGTTTCAGAGCTGCGCATGAATGTTTGAGCAAGTTATGAGTTTTTGTGTTTCGACGGTTATTTTGTTACCGAAGTTGGTGTTCCTAGAAGAAGATAATGTGATTATGGTAATCTGAGTTGTTGTGTATGTTCCTATGGTGTTTGTGGATGTTTCTAGATCATGTTCTATCTATGTTGCATGTCTGCATTGATTGTTGTGCTCATGATCCATGATTTTCTCTTGCGTGTTCATGTTTATCATGTTCATGGATGATAAGGTGTTTATAGAATGTTGTGGATCTTTGAGGAAAAATATTTGAATGTGTTTTGTGTTTGAGGACATTTTTCTGGGTCTCTACTATGTTGTGGCTGACCTTGGTTAATTTGCATTAATAACCTTTATTGTTTTGGGCCAACAGTTTGCATTCATTCTATTATTTTGTTCAAGCCAACATGAAGCAATGTAATTACTTGTTGCGAATATATATAAGCGATTGTTTATCTCATTTGATGAATGTATGATGTGAAGTGTGTGAGTGTTATGTTTGAATAAAGATTAGATCATTCAAAGGTAGAGCAGAGTGTGAAGAAGAGTGAAGAAAAGTGAAGAAAAGTGAAGAAGTGTTCATGTGCTTAACCAAAACTGTAATCGGGCATTAGTAGATGCTACTTTCTCAGTTCAAATTCTTCAGATGGATTTAATCTAAATGTTTCTATAGAACAGTGAGTCTTCCCTTGTATCTAAGCAGTGAGCTCTAGGTAGTGTGCCTGAATGCATGTGCATTCCCATTTATTCTTCTTATACTTTTAACAGAGTATAAACTTGTGGATTAACCTCCACCGTGGTTTTTCCCCTAACAGGGTTTTCACACAAAAATCTTGGTGTTATGTGTATTTTTGATGTGTTGTTGATTTATGCTTTCATGGTTATTAATCAAATTTGAGAATAAGGGTTAACAAAGTTAATAAGTTTGAAATTTTGTGACAACTAATTCACCCCCCTTCTCAGTTGTCCGCCCTTGTGTTGCCAACAATTGGTATCAGAGCAGGTTCCTTGGAAGAATTTTAACAGCTTGAGGTGATCTGGGATGGCGACATATAAGAAGGATAGTATGAGATTTGATGGAACAAACTATTCTCTGTGGAAGACTTGAATGGAGTGTCATCTGAGATGCATTGGTGAATCTTACTAGAACATTACAAGTAATAGGTATGTTATTCCTCAAAATGGTCCTACTACTACTGTTGAGATTAGGGATGTTGAATATAATATTAGGGCTACGGAAACATTGTTGAGTGCTTTGACTGATTCTGAGATGACAAATGTTATGGATCTAAAGACTACTAATGAGATATGGAAAAATTTGGAAACTTTATATGAAGGTGATGCTAATGTGAAGATTGCTAAGCTACAAAGTCTGGAAGGAAAATATGAATTGTTGAAAATGGGTAATGATGAGAATATTACTAATTTCATGCAAATAGTAAATGAACTTGTATGTGGCATTAGATGTGCTGGTGGAAAGTTGGATGAATCAGAGATTGTTGCTGAAGTGCTTAGATCCCTTCCTGATGCATATAAAGTCAAAGCTACAACTATTGATGATCTCAGGACTGTGAAAAATGTAACTAGAGAAATGTTGATTGGTAAACTTATTGCTTTTGAGTTGAGTGAATTCGGTGATGCCATTCCTAAGATAGAATATGCATTCAAAGCTACTACCTCTAGATCAAGAGACAAGCAAAGATATGATCCAGGTGAAAGCTCTTCTAGAAAGGTATTCAAGTATGAGGGATAAATGAGACAGATTGAAGAAGAAGAGAGAGAACTGAATGAGCTTGAAGCACTTATTATCAAAAGAGAAGCCAAAGGAGAAGGTGAGTATAAAGGAAAGTTTCCTATTAAATGTTTTTCCTACAATAATATAGGTCATTTTGCATCAAGGTGTCTGAAAAGAGTCCCTAAGCCAAGTTATAACAAGCCTAGATTTCAAAAGAAGTGTTATTATGTTGCTGATGAAGGTGTGGTAGATGATTAATCTGATAAAGGGAATGTAAGTGAAGATGAGTTTGTGTTTATTGCTATCAAGGAAAATAAACATGTGTCTACTAAATCTACTAGTTGCACAAATGTGGAGAAATCCATAGCTACTCAAGTTGAAGAAAAGGATGAATGGGTAATTGATAGTGGATGTTCACATCACATGATAGGTGATAAAAGAAAATTTGTGATCTTGGAAAAGTATGACGGCGGTGTTGTAAGATTTGGTGATAACAATGGTGGTATAATCCATGGCAGAGGATGCATTTCTTTTGATGTTAAGCATAATATTGATGATGTTCTTTATGTTGAAGGTTTGAAGCATAATATTTTGAGTGTTGGATAGATGGTTGATAAGGGATACAATCTTCAATTCAAGGATGGAAAGTGTAGAATATTGGGAAGTTCTAGAAATGTGATTGCTTCAAGTACAAAAACAAAAGGTAACACTTTTCACTTGAATGCTACAAGTAAAATTTGTCTGATTGCTCAAGTTGATGAAAGCTGGTTATGGCATAAGAGAATGTGTCATGTAAACTTTGACAATATTATCAAGATAAGTTCTACTTAGGCAGTGAGAGATCTTCCTAAGTTGGTAAAGCCTACTAATACCATATGCAAGGAATTTTAGTTAGGAAAGCAAATCAGAATTTCATTTTAGAGCAAACAACATTGTTCAAATGAATTGTTGGAGCTTGTGCATACTAACACGTGTGGTCTTGCTAGAATCAAAAGTTTGTAAGGTTATAGGTATTTCATGTTGCTTATTGATGATTATTCTAGGATGATGTGGGTCACTTTCTTAAGAGATAAATATGAAGCTCTAGAGAAATTCAAGATCTTTAAGACTATGGTTGAGATAGAGATAGGTCTAAAGATTAAGTGTCTAAGATCAAATAGAGGTGGTGAATTCACTTTCAGTGAGTTTAATTCTTTCTGTGAAGAACATGGGATAAAGATACAATTATCTACACCACAGACCCCTCAACAAAATGGAGTTGTGGAAAGGAAGAACATGACAGTTCAAGATGCTACTAGAACTATGATGTTGGAAGGAAATGTTCCTCATATCTATTGGAGAGAAGCTATGAGTACTGTTGTTTATATCCTTAATCAGGTACAAATCAAAGGTGATACTAGTAAGACCCCTTTTGAGCTATGGTTTGGTCATAAGCCTACTATTAGATATTTCAAAATCTTTGGGAGTAAATGCTGCATCAGAAAAGATGAAGATATAGGAAATTTTGATGCTAGAAGTGATGAAGGAATATTTCTTGGTTATTCTACTAAGAGCAAGGCCTACTGATGCTACAACAAGAGATTGAAGAAAATGGTTGAAAGTGCAAATGTTAAGGTTGATGAAGACATTGCTAGACCATCTCGAACTTGTGGATATGATTCTGATGATCAGAATGATAGTACAAACAAAGGTTAGAACTCTAATCAAGTTCAAATCATTCTGGTGAATCAAGAAGATCAAGAAGAAGGAGAAACTAGTGAAAGTACATAAGAGAGATCACAAGAGCTTGAAATGCAAGAACAACCTAAGACTCCAAGGTATGTGAGATTAAATCATTCAAAAAATTAGATTATAGGTGATAAGAACAAAGGTGTCCAAACTAGGAGAAGAATTGTAGAAGAATACTATTTGATATCAAAGATTGAGCCAAGTAATGTAAATGAAGCATGCAAAGATGAACATTGGATTGAAGCAATGAAAGAAGAACTACAAAAAATTGAGAAGAATAATACATGGACTCTTGTTCCTAGACCTAAGGATAAAAATGTAATTCAAACTAAATGGGTTTTTAGAAACAAATTGAATGAGCAAGGTGAAGTTATCAAAAACAAAGCAAGACTGGTATGCAAAGGATATTCTCAGATGGAAGGAATTGAATTTAAAGAGACTTTTCCCCCTATTGCTAGAATTGAAGCCGTGAAACTGTTTCTTGCTTATGTTGCTTTCAAAAACTACAAGGTTTATCAAATGGATGTCAAGTCAACATTTCTAAATGTTAAATTAGAAGAAGTGTACATTGAGAAACCTGATGGATTTAAATTGATTGATGAGAGAGATATGGTGTGTCGGTTGAAGAAAGAATTGTATGGACTCAAGCAAGCCCCTAGAGCTTGGTATGCTAGATTGGGCAAGTATTTCCTGAAGCTTGGATTTAATAAAGGTACTGTTGATAGTAATCTATATTTCAAGATTGATGATGATAAATATTTGTTTGTGGAAGTTTTTGTTGATGATATCATTTTTGGAGGAGATGATGGTTTGTGGATGAATTTTGCTAATGAGATGCAAAATGAGTTTGAGATGTCAATGATTGGAGAGATGAAATTATTTTTTGGATTGTAAATTACTCAGCTAGATAAAGGGATCTTTATATCTTAGTCCAAATATGTGAAAGAATTGCTAAAGAATTTTGGTATGGAAGATTCAAAGCCAGCCGGTACACCCATGGTGACCGGATGTAATCTGACAACAGATGATGATTCTTCAAAGGAAAATCATACTAGATACAAATCAATGATTGGTGGATTGCTTTATTTAACTCAAACTAGACCTGATATCATGAATGCTGTATGTATTGTTGCAATATTTCAAGCGAATCCTAAGGAATCTCATGTGACTACTATAAAAAGAAATTTCAGATACTTGAAGGGAATAATTGATTTAGGCTTGTGGTATCCTAAAGATGATGATCTTACATTAAGTGCCTTTACTGATGCTGATTGGGTAGGAGATATGAATTATAGGAAAAGTACCAGAGGTGGCACATTTTTCTTGGGAAAGAAGTTGATTTCATGGTTAAGTAAAAATCATAATGCCATTTCTTTGTCTACCGCAGAGGCTGAATACATTGTTGTTGCTAACAATTGTACTCAAGTATTATGGATGAATCAAATGTTGAAAGATATCATAGTTGTGTATGATGAACCTATTTTTGAAGGAAGGAGGCTAGGGTTTTAGGGTTTAAAATTACCCATGGTGATATGAATTATCAAATTTTGAAACCCTCATGTTATGTTTCAAAGGTGACTTGCTACCGAAGGTAACCAGTCACTTAAGTGATTTGGTTGAGCCTTTCCTCCGTGATCTTACTGGTGCCTTTCACCCAGCTTTTCGGTCTCTTTTTGCCACCTAGGCTTAAACATTTATACCATCGAGGGTTGTACTAGCCGGTCCCACCTGAATATTCTACATGTTCGTACATGCTGTTTGGCTAACCGCCCGATCATGGGTTTTGATCTGGACCGTTTCTCGCAAACCTCGTAGGTTTTCCTATTGATGTCACTAAGTAGTGCGAGGTCTGCGAGATGCCCCCATCTGGCATGTACGGAGGGGTAGGGTCTTTTCTCGAGGCGCCAACGATGACAAGTGGCCATCTTTTTACTAGCGAAGGGATTTAATTATGGGGTTAATAATAATTGTCACTTGCAGACCTCGCACGAGCATGGTAAATGTCTCTAAAGTACTGTGAGGTCTGCGAAAGGGTGACACCTAGCCTGGTTCTTGAAGTGATAGGGCTAAATGGGACCTACTATCCGGTTGCGACCTCCTATTTTCATGGGTTATGATTGGCTGTGGTTTTTCAAGGCGCTAATGTAGATTTTCAACGCTCGATTGACTCAATCTGAGTCATCCGACTTGCCAAGTCCATTCTGCATCAATGGTGTCATTTCAAAGAAATTATTTATCATCTGTGTGATGAGCTTTCACACTCTAAAAATTATTTTATTAATGGCTCGAGTTTTTCAGAGGATTCTCTCTTAATTTCCTCTAGTGTGCGAACGATTCCCTCTTGATAGAAACAATTATGGTGGCTACGTTGGCCACTTATGCCTAAAATACTTGTATTGTAGAAATGCAATTAATATCCCTCACACCAGTTAACTCTATAACTACATACTAAAGTTACCCGGTGTTATCATTGCATTTTTGAGTTGTTTTGTTTGTAGGTGGTGGCTATTCTCCTATATTTTGTGAAGCTATTTCTTCAATGGATAAATCTATAGGGTGTAGGAGTGCTAGAGTAGGATCTAGGAGGTTGCTAGTTGAGAAGGAGCAACTTGTTCCCATAACACCCAAAGTTGCAACTAAAAGTGCTGGAAAAAGGCCAGAGCGTTGCACATCCCTTGTTCTGATTTCATTAGATTCTGATGGTAACAGGTCCAAAACTGATTCAGATTACCGGTGTTACCTGGCAGCCTTGACTGAGCTCATGGAAGTGAACAAGGAGGTCCTTGTAGTCGAACCAATAACTACAGTGGCCCCGTGCCAGGTTGTTGGGTACTGTGCTGATGTAGCTGGAGGGAAGAAGGCGAGTCCACCTTTAATCGAGGTGAGAAATCGGAGCGGTCGCTTGTATCAGGGCAATGTGTCTACTTAGTGGTTGTTGGTGTTGGGTCTGGTCAGCTGTGATTTTCTTGGTGTTTCATCTTGTTGATGTGGACATGCGCGTGCCTGACACACTTTTTGTTTTTTCTCCGACTGGTTACTGTGTAACCATTTTTGATTCCTCTGATCATGCACTTTGCTATCCAATGATGAGGAATGTGAATTCAAATTTCATTCTAAATGAAATTCAATTTTGAAATTAACAATGTAGCCTAATGCTTTGTTGCTCTCCTGTCCTTTAAAGGATATTTCACAACTCATTGTTATGGTCGGATTTTGGATCCTGAAAGTTTTGAATATATGTGCAGTTAGTTCTTTTTACTGTAGTTCTTTGATAGGTTTTAGTTAATGTCTTTTTCGGCCAGTTTTCTATGAAGCAAGCAAGCCTTGCTAATGTAATTACAGATATTCAAGCAATAAATGATAATCATTTTGAAATAATTTCTCTCCTAATTGTGTGTCATAAGTTGTGAATGAGTCTATCAATGATATCTTCATTCAATTTCAATGGTATATTTGAATGTGTTCTTCATTTCCCTACTTTAGCTCAATGAGTTAATGAAATTGCTTGAAAATGAGTTACAAATTTATGATTATACGTTCAGGATTGCTAAGGAGTGTTGTTTTAAAATTAGAATTCACATGATGTAAAGCATCGTGGTGATATGTCTACAATATCTGGATTAAGCTTTGTATGACTCCTACCCAATAAATGAGGCACTGGCTATTTTCTTCAAGATTATTATAGGACTGCAATTCTAAACATGAGGGTCTAAAAGCTGAACACAACAAAATATTAAACCCTATCTCTCTATGAGAGGCAAATCTTACATTGAAATCTTCAATCCCGTTGCTCTAAGATACCTGTTATTATTCTTTGGTCTGCCAATACCGAGAGTAATTACTATCTTAGTACATGTATAGGGATTGTAATCTGTAAGAGGAAGTGTTCTTACCAGTCATAGAACATTCTTATGAACACATTTAGGTTTACCCACCTTGGTCTCACAGAGCCAAAAGTGTAGGAGATGTCAGTCTTTGACTGGATCTTGTTAGTTGGCCACTAGTCTTTGTGGTTCTTTATAATGGAGATTGGCTACCTCTTAGAAAATTACAAATCCTATGTGGGAAAAAACACCAACAGAATGGCAACTCTACTGGGGAGTTCTGAATCACCAGTTGAAGATGGTTATAGAGTGATATCAAAGATTTGTTGTTCTGAATTTACATAGTGAATGTTTTCAACTTTAGAAGGAAGAGGTTGTTGAAATGAACCCGAAAATCCTATGATCTATGGTATCCTGTTGGCAAAGGATTCAGGAGTTATGGAGTCATTAGTTGAATGGTGGTTTTATTGGGGAGAACTTCTGAGAAATATAAAAGAAAAAGAGAAAAGAGGAACCACAGGGGTTGAGGAATGCTATCCAGAATTATTTGTTAAGTGAAGTTGAATGTTAAATTTGGATGGTAATGGATTGTGGTTTTGAAGGAGATTGGTAGAGGCATGGTGTGACTATTTTGTGGGTAAAAACCCAAAATCTAACAAGATTTGAAAAGGAATTTCATTATTTCTTTTAATACAGTCCCCTGTTGAAGAGGTGGGGACTCTGTTTGAATAACCAATTGATGAATGAAGGAACAATCCCAGATCTGTGATATTTACAGTTAGGGAGAAGAGATTAATACATGTTGCCAAAAATTACTAGGTATTTCATCAAAACTAAACAGTTCACTATTTCTAATTGTGATGGGTGTTTATAATTAGGGATACAAATGGTTCCAAACTAGATGTCTAGCATCAAGAAAGGACCAATGATTAGTTTTTCCATACGTCTAATGATGCAATATATAAAAGGCCTTATGAAATAATGTTTATGTTGCATCATATCTCTGAAAGCAAGGAATACTATTTTCAGTCACTAATGGAATCATGGTTGAGACGGTAAATGATATGTCTGATAAATATATACTGTTGATGAAATTTTAAATGGGTATAAGTGATTTCCCATATGTAAAGGTATACATAAATATGCAAAGAGAACAAGTTTCATTAAACACTTTAGGGTGTTTTGTAACTCAAAGGTATATGCCTTTTATTTTCAGTGATATCAGTGGTTACCCTAATCCAATTCCTAAGAAGATTAGGAAGTATTTGCCTAAATATACAGGGCAAAGTGCAAAATCAGCCTCTAAGCATTTACAACATTTTGTAGATGTAATGGGGGATTATGAAATCAGTCATGAGGATGTTGTCATGAATCTTTTTGTGCAATCCTTGAAGGGTGATGCTAGGGATTGGTTTTCCTATTTACCTGCCTATTCTGTTAACTCATGGAATCAGTTGGTGATAGTTTTTATGGAATAATTTGGTGAACGAGTCAATCCCAACATATTAAGAAAAGGTTTTATGGGAATTCACATAAAAGAAGAGGAGCTAATCCCATATTTTAATCTCAGGTTTTCAAGAGCTTTAAGGGAAATCCCTAAAGAAATAAGACCGAGTGAGGCTGAATGCTTAGTTGTATATCTTGGTGCTTTTGATAAAAGGATGGGTTACCTACTAAGAGATAAAGAACCTACAAGTTTGCACCAAGCATATCAAATGGCTATGGAAATTGAAAACAATATGAAATACTCAATGATGAAGGGGTATCTGGCTGCAACTATTGATTACCCTAGCCTAACTAGTACTAGTAAAATGTCAGAGTTGGCTACTCAGAGCACTGATTATGATAAGGGTGTTTTGAAAACTGTTATATCTTCACCATTGCAGTGTGATGATAATGAGATCCAAGTTGAGAGCCAGTCTAGTTTGAATGATGATGATCAAACTTCTCTTGTACTAGAATTGTATGACATGAAGAGGCAAGAGAAAGAATCACCATATGAGTTTTTCTTGAGATTTTTAGGCGCTTTAATACAAATTACTAGAAGTCATAGACCTAATGACTATGAATGCATTGATTTATTTTGTGAAATTTATGAACCAGGGCTAAGTGCCTTGCCAGAACAATTAAAACCTGCTAATTTGGCCCAAGTCATTAAGTGGATAGAGATTGTAGAATCAACCAAGAATGTACCTACACAAAATGAAGACAATGCTTGCCCTTTTGAAGAAAGTTAGATAACTGCAGAGGAATTTGGGGGGAAAAATGATGCAAGATTGTGTGAGACACCCATTGTGTTTCCTAATCTGGATTGTAATGCTCATCTCACTGAGATTTTATTACAGGCCAGTGATTCTGATTTCAGAGGTAGTGATTGCAATACTGAGGATGGAACTAAGCTTTTATTTTTACCAGAGTTGTATGGAAATGTAGAATCTCATGTTCTTACTTGTTTCCAAGTGAAGGAACAATTTTCAAATGATAAATATTTAGAGTATACTCCAGGTATACTGGAAATGGAACAAGCCTATTGTATAAATGTTGAGGAATTTGAGGACAATGAAGTATGTGATCAAAAGAATAGTATTGAAGACAACCAACATATTGATGAAAATATTGGTACTATTGTTTTTCCTAACTGCTTATGTGAAGTTGAGATGGATATGTTGTTACCTTCTGACATTGATATTGCTGGTGAAAAGTTGTCAGCTTGTGATGAAGGTGACATTGATATTGCTGGTTAAAAGTTTTCAGCTTGTGCCAAAATTTTCACTTATAAATTAACACATACAACAGGTAATGTTGAGTATAAGGGGGCTAGTGCATATTGCTCTTTCTCTTTTGACTAGTTTGAAATTGAGGTATTTGACTCTATCTTTGAGGGTTTTCATTTGAGAATAAATGAAGAAGTACAAGGGAAGATGTATATTGAGAGGCCTGAAATGAATGTGTTTACACATTCCCTAGAGAATGATGTAGCTAGTACTATAGACATTTGTAATGCTAGGATGTATTCCAAATTGACAAGATTCAAGTACTAGCAACCAAAATTATGTGGGAAATTCCAAGGTGGGGATTCCCCGAGTTGTGTATCATCTGTGTTGAGCAATAGAATTATGGATAACATGCACATAGTTTTATATGAAAATTCTCAGTTTGATGTGCAAATTGATGATGATGCCAGAATGTGTAATGCTATAGACCAGATAAGTTATGAATGTTTCCACTTCTCAGCTCAATTAGGCCAGCATTCTATGAGTTATGACCAGGGGCAGAGTAAGGTGAAATGTTATCATGGTCATATGTTGCTATTAAAGTTTTGGAATAGGACATTGACTGAATTGGTGCAGGGGAGTATAAATAAACATTATGATACTTCTAGGCATATTGATTATCCTATTATTTTTGAATTATCAAAGTGTAAATGCTACAAACTTTGTTTACTCCAGGTGACATAGAATTTTGTTTTTGATAGGGGAAAATTTTGATTTCTCTTGTTAGGTGGCCTGGGGCCACCAAGTCGGTATTGCACAAGTCCAACTGACAAAGCATGGTGAAATATTTGTCAAGACACTTGTGTAATTCAGTAATCTAGTCTGTGAAACTAGAGATTCTGGATTCTTGCTATGCCCATAGGGGGCATACATCCCCAGTCAGAGCCACTGATGGGACTTTTAAATTTCAAAGGAAGGAGGCTAGGGTTTTAGGGTTTAAAGTTACCCATGGTGATATGAATTATCAAATTTTGAAACCCTCATGTTATGTTTCAATGGTGACTTGTTACCAAAGGTAATCAGTCACTTAAGTGATTCAGTTGAGCCTTTCATCCATGCTCTTACCAGCCCCTTTCACCCAGCTTGTCGGTCTCTTTTTGCCACCTAGGCTTAAACATTTATACTGTCGAGGGTTGTACCGGCCGGTCCCACCTGAATATTCTACATGTTCATTAGGGATAAATTTAGTGGCGAATCTTCGCCAATTGGTGAATTCCAGGAATCGGGAAAATTGAATTTGGCGAATTCTAGGTATCCAGCAAGGTGTTCAAATCGCTCGGGTTTCATGTACTATCGGTCCAATGCATGTCCATTTGCTAGCAGTTTTTTTTACGAGGCATGTTTAAGCAATAAATTCGTCATAACAGACTACGCATTTCCAATGGACTGATCAATATTTTTGCCTGTAATCCTAGGGAGCATGTCATAAAACACCAACATATTCGCCAATACTATTAAGACAACATTATACGAGGACCCATTTCGCCAATTAAAATTTACACATAGCTGCTTATGAAGACCCATTCGCCAATTAAAATTTACAAATAGTTGCTTATGAGGACCTATTTTGCCTTGAAAATTTCAAGGTATCGTTGTATAAGCACGCGGGATTCGCCAAATTTTTAACATACCATTTCAAAATCCCACTGAATTCGCCAAATATGGATTGATACAAATACAATTGAAACTGTTATTTGTTCTTACACATTTTGTTCGGTTCTGAGGTTCTACTTCTCGATTCAGAAGTTAGCGAAACCCGAAAACGTAGACTCAAAGGTGCGTGATCATTTCTTCATACTGTTATTAGTTATTAGACTATTAGTTATAATAATAAGATTTCTTTATCTATTTTCCATTCTTGCTTTAGTCTTAAACATAATTTTAAGTAGGGAATGTGATCTATATTCTCTGTCGGTTTGTCCTTCTTAAACAAGAAGACATTTTTTTCCAACTTTTATTCGAAGTGAGATCAATATGTCGAGCAACAAGGGTAAGACTCCTGAGCAGGCGGGTAATGAAGAGACTGGGAGACCATCAAAACGCCCAAAATCGGGAGGCACCATATAGTCTTACTTTGGAATTGTCAAGGCTTCTAATCCATCAGATCAAGGTGGAGCTACACCATCAAATCTTCCACCAAATATTATTGAAGATGGAGATACATCATCAACTCTTCCGCCATAGGAAGGTCAAGGTGAGATTGTCATTGTGTTAAATCAAAATGTATCAAATGAGGATGGCAATACCACAGAAGATGTTCCAAGGGATACCCTGGATAGCCAGAATGAGATAATCGACTTGGATGAGGATGATGTTGGTAGAAAGACAAGAAAAGGCAACGCAAAATTGGGGCGCGAGTGGGAAATAACAAGGAATTTTCAAATTGGTTGGTTGTCGAAGTACCCATTCCTTGAACCAGTGAGGGTATCAAATGATATTGAAAGGGAAACAAAGGTTAGATGTAAGATTTTTTGTTGGAAATGTGGAAGAGACAAGATGATGCAGCTAAAGCTTGACACTATAGAAAAGCATATTGACAAAGTTTACGAAAAATAAATCATAGACGGAAAGGAACAATCAGTCATACGATGGAAATCAAAGGAAGAATGTCTTCATCTTAAGTATGCCACAGATTATGGAGAGCATAACCATAGAATGTCGAAGATTAAAAAATGTGAAGGTACACTTGAGGCTCATTTTGGAAAAGCCATGGCAGCAACAAATCTGTCAAAAACTGTTCAGATGAGTGTTGTTTTTCATATTTTGTCCAGGGGGCATCCTATGACAGACTACGTAGAATATTTTGACATATTATCTTATTTGAGTGTTCCCCACTTTCCCTTCTCACATTGGTCAATAAACGCTGGATGGGAATGGGAAAACTGTCTTGTTGTAGTGGAAAAGCAAGATTTAAAGAGAAATTAAAAGAGTCAAACTTCATTGCATTATCTTTAGATGAAGTTACTGTGGTAGACAATACTTCTTGGGTTTGTATGCATTTGTATACTATAGAACAACATTCTCGCAAAGCTCATCTTCTTTGTGTTCGTAAAATGAAGGACAATTCAACATCGCAAAATCTATTTGAATGAAATTGCAGGTTTGGATGAGTTGACAATTGCCAAAAAGTTGGTGTGTGTAGGAGCTAATGGAGTTGCAGTGATGCAAGGTTAAAGGAGCGGTCTTTGTACAAGTTACAAACTACTTGTGCACCATACATTCTTGGAATTCACTGCATGGCCCATAGAATGAATTTAGCATTTAAAATTGTAAGCAAGTTTCCAACAGTATCAAAAGTTGAAAATCTAGTTCGCGAGATCCACCCATACTTCTACCGAAGTCCCAAACGTTTCCTTGAATTTCAACATTTTGCTGAGGGAATAATATTTGGAAACAAGCTTGTCAAGGATGTCGATACCAGATGGATCTCCCTGCATGGACCAGCGCAATGAGTTCTTTCAGAATATCAATCCTTGATTGGGTTGATGTACGAGCATCGCAGCACAGTAGACAAAGCTCCTGAACTCTTACATAGGTTAAGCGATATAGAGACACTCTTGACTTTAGCTAGTCTTCTCCCTATGCTGGATGAGATGAACAATCTTGTGAAGAAAGCCCAAGATAGAACTATGTATATTTATGAATATGCCAATCTACGTAAACTTACATGCTTGGCCCTCGATCATCTATATCTAGATCTAACACAAGAAGGCGCAAATTATTTGATGTGGCAGAAAATTACTGATTTGAATAATCTTGATAATTATTTACAGTTTAATGCAAGCGGGCACTTATGTAATTGTGTACGTGGATATGAGATACCAGTGTACCATTGTAAGACAACCAGGTGCTCTAGAAAAGAAGTACCTATTAACGAGGAATATTTTAATGACGTTGTTAAATCTGTTAATGATAATTTAAAGGAAATTGCAAAATCTCTTTCCTTAGAGATTCATGAAAGATTCCCTCAACATGAAATACTTTAATCCATGGGTATTGTGTATCCTCAATTTTGGGTAAACCGAGATAACCCAAAATATTTTCCTGATCAAGTAAAAATCATGATCGAACAGTTTTCAAGAAAGGTAACATACAATGAGTAGGCAATAGAAGGAATTTTAAATGAAAATAAGCTTAGAAAGCAATGTCAGAGTTTTGCAATAGCTATGAGGGACCAGTCTGATTCCATGGGCAAGGAGAAGGCCTTTGAACTGGTATCAATAAAAAAGGTTTGAACAAGCTTAGGTCAGAGTGAAATATTGCATCGTTCAATGCCAGAATATTTCAAACTTGTTGATTTATGTCAAACAATGATATTGGGGTCGGTGGAGGATGAAAGATTTTTCAGTACATTGGGGTTTTTGAAATCAAAGTTAAGAAAAAAAATGGACAAGAATTTGGAAAATTGCTTGAGGATGAAAGGAACTGCATATAATGTCAAAAAATTTCCTTTTGAAAGGGCACTCGCAATTTGGAGGTCCACATGTGAAAGAAGAGGGGCTGGGTTGTGTAACATAGGCTCTCCAATTCTAGGAGCCATCGGTACTGGTGGTGGTACTAGTGGCAGTGGCAGTGGGCCTGGGATAGATCAAGATGATATTGATATTGAAATTGACACAAATCAAACAATGAATGTTGATTTTGAGACACAAGCCGAACAAAGTGCAAAGCAGTCACCGAATCAAGATGACTCTTTTACTTTATCTGAAGATGAGCATCGGTTTGAGGACCCTGACTCCATTTGGGAAATGGAAGAGAATTAGCAGGTTTTAGGTATTTTTACTGCACTTCTTGAATCAGTTTCCATTGTTCCAAAGTCCAAACTATAGTTGATGATATTTTATATTCTATTAAATAAAAATTGTGAATCATTGCACTTCAAGTTCATGATATCTTATAATCTTATTTTATATTGCACTCAAGCACTACATGAATCATATTCCAAACAGCAGTTGATGATTTTTTATATTGTATTTAAATAAATTGTGAATCATTGCACTTCAAGTTCAGGATATTTTATTTAATATTTTATATTGCACTCCAAGTCTCCATGATATTTTATATTATATTGCACTTCATGAATCATATCAAGATTTTTAGGCAAAACATAAAAGAAGCTAATAGACTAACAGTTCAACATCCATAACTTAGAAATGAACAAAATAACCCTTGATCATTTTATTAAAAATAATGATATGTTTATACAATGGAGAGACATGAGTTCAAAATGAGTAATTTCCATTCAGATGCTAGTACTGTCCTGAAACATCAAACTCTAATGAGTTTAAAACCTACTACAGAAAGACACAAAATCTAAAACAACATTTTCACTAAAACAACAAGACCTTTATAATTTGCTCTGCAACTTTACTTAGACTCGACCTAAAATTATCCAACTTGCTAACCCATATTTCTATCCTTGAAATCTTTCTTATAGAGAATGAAGGAGCAAACAAGCATTGGGCTAGAAATACACGTCACTGGTCACTTGGACTCCCCTATGATATTTCAAAAATTTGTTACAACAACCGAGTCCCATGAGAATCTTCTTGTTTTTCCCATCCGTTGCAAAATGGCTGATGCACTGGCCAGCCGCCAAACCTCAAGAAAATTACACCAAAAGTGGCCCAAAACTATCATCAAGACACAACCAAAATCTATTATAATTTTGTGGTAAAATAGAACGAAGGAAAATTACTTAATGTTGATCGAATTGAGCCAGGAAATGTCTCATCAGCCATTAAAGCTCACTTGCATGCCGCGCCAAAGGCTCCAAGTTTCCAATCGCATTTGATGCGAATTCAAATCCCAACCGTCGATCCTTCACTTTCGTCAGAGTATCGAACGACTACCTTCAAAAAGGCTAATGTAATCTCCATCTCAGCACGAAGGGCCCACCACACTATGCATCGCCAAAGGAATACACGTGGCACTCACCCATGATATCGCAATCAATAAACACCTCGCATCTTTCGATCACGTAATGGTGGGCAACCATTGATCTCCATCATCGGCAATCGTGTTCATTCATAACAGTCATCATTGTTGAACATAACCGTCAAGCAACTTTCTCATCAAGATTAGAACACCTCCGTTGATTTTGAGCACTTGCATCTCGCAACCACTTTAGTAACCTACCATATAAAGTATATCTTTGGGTTGGGTCTTTTTTGACGTTACCTTTTTGAGGGTGGTTTCAAAACAACTTATGTCCCATCGAATCATCTAGGCCAGGGCCCTTTTAATAAAAATGCTAAATATTTCACCTGATCTTTTATTTCTCAAGTTTGGGTCGGACTGTGTCCTGTGTTTTAGAACAACTTTGAGCCATCGTTTGTCATTGTCCTAGGCGGTGTCCCCTTCCCCTCTTTTATTTTAAGTAATTGTATTATTTGCAGGGGTTATTTTTAGTGACCGTCGATCTCCCTACGGTTGATCTTGACCGTTCCCCGCAATCTCGTGATGACATCACCACTAGTTGCTTGGTGATTGTGATATCACAGGTAGGCACCACGTGTCCCAAGTTGCCGATGTTGATAAGGAGTAAATAAAGTGCTTAGTATTTGTATCAGACTTTAGTACGTTATAGAGTGGGTTACTAAACCAGATGTGAGATGCATGTGCTCTAGATCGACGACGATGTTTTAACCTTGATGAAAAGTTGCTCAATGGATAGGTTTTGGTGCTACTCACTGTTGTGAATGATCATGATCGCTGATGGAGGGAATCAATGGTTACCCGTCATCGTGTGATCCTAAAGTGAAGGGTGTTTAGTGATTGCGATATCATAGGTGGACACCACATGTATTCCATTGGTGTTGTGTATTATGGTTGGCCCTCAATAATGACATGGAGATGTTTTCAGCCTTTTGAGGATGATCTGACAGGAACAAGAGATCGACGATGAGGATTTAAATTTGCATCAAATACGATTGAAGTCATTGGCGTGGCATGCAAGTGAGCCTTAATGGCGGATGAGACATCTATTGGCCATTTTTCATTGGATTTAAGTAGTTAATTCCATTCTATCTTCACCTCAAAGGCATTCAAATGTTTTCGAAGCGGTCCAGAACTCCAGAGCCAGAGATTGAGTTTTTCAAGCAAGTACAGTGAGGTTTGGTTTTCTGCAAGGCATGAAATCCCGTGAGTTACCTTCTATGCCATGATTTCTATTTGAATGTGTTTTTTGTAGAGGGTTGTATTGTGTTGGTCAGGGGTCTTGTTGATTAAGATTGTAAGGTTACTGGTTCTTTTGAATTGTGGGAAATTGCAAAGTTCTAGTGTAATTTTGTTTTGGGTAGCCCTAGTTTGTTCAAGAATTTGATTTTAGGAGAAGCCCTGGTTGTTTGAAATGGCACCATCAAAGCAGCATTCTGGCCATATTGATTATTTGCAAAGGAATTTCTACGATGATTTCCTAGATCAATTCCCGCTATCAATGAACGACAAGAATAGGGGTTTGGTTTTAATGAATGGGAAAGCCTTAGGCGAGGGACTAAGGTGTAAAACCTATAATATTGCAAATGCTAGGGTCCAAATGACGGGCCTAGAAATGTTTAGGAGATGGTATGGGCAACGAAATGTGCCTCATCCTTTCTATAAAGGCTGGAAGTACGATATGGGTAAACTAGTTGTACCAGATGTATTTCCTAATATTGACCTACTCAGAGCAGTGGCGACACGATATGATCCTATTACAAGGATTATCAGGGACAATGATAGTGGCGTTATATTGAATATAAATGTAGATGAGATTCGACAGGTTTTTGATTTGAGTGAATATAGCCCATTCTTAGTCTGGGTAGATTTTGAGGAAATGAAGCAAGAATATGCTAGGTCGCAGCCTCTTTTCAGATCAAAATTGTTTCCTCCTCATTTAGCCAAGGCAGACAGTTCAATGATTCACATCAGCCCAACTGATCAGGAGCCTTTTAGGCTAAGCTATTTTTCTGATCACTTCTTGGCAACATTTTATTCACTTTGCCAGATTTTAGGTTTCATCCCTAATACCGTGATGCCCATTGCTTATATGTTTATGGGGGCTTAGATTCAACATTCCAATTTTTCTGTAGTGTACGACTATGTATCTTTTCTTGCTGAAAAGATACATGAGGGTTTGTTGAAGTTGCATATGGGGGACACTAGTACTCCTTTCTTTTGGTACTCCCTATTAATGCATATGTTCTTGTACAAGAATGCTGACTTCTTCTCAGAGAAAATAGAGTTGAGGCAAGAAGTGAATGGAGAAAGATTACCAGTACAGGTTTGAAGTGCAGATTTGTCTTGCAATAGGGGAGGTGCTAGCTTTGTGCAGTTTGATAATTGTTTTGCTTCTAGACTTAGAGCTAGATTGGTGGTAAATGTGCCAAGGGTCCCTGAGGATTTGCATGATTTCCTCTGACCCAAAGTGAGGAATCTTGATTTGAAGGTGTGCCACAATTGGGGTGACATCATCTTATACCCTGTAAGCACTGTCCTAAGGGTTTATGGTTTTCAGGGAGCTCTTCACATTCTCCCATATAATATACCATCAAGGATGGGATTTTCCAAGGTCATGTGGCAACTAGGTTGCATTCATGAGGATAATTTGACAAGGAAAGGAAAAGGGACTTTGTTCCCTAATTATACTATTGTTTCATATTTTGTCTTTTCCAAGGGAGGATGGGCCCACTTTGGAAGATTTTTTGATGATTATCATTTGAAGAGTGGATCTAAGAGGTAGCATGACCCCGAGGGATTCTTTGCCCTATTCAGGCAATGAATTAAAGATGGCAAATTTGCACATGTTTTCAATTTTCCTGAGGATCTAATCAGAAATGAGTTTGATTTGAGGAGGCATGAATTGAATAAAGAGAAATGGATTGCCTATGAGAAACTGCTGGCTATGATGCATAAAATGGATCCAAAATATGATCCACTGATGGAGTTCACTCCATTTCACAAAAGAATAGAATTCTTAATGAATAACTTCAAAGATATCATGAGCACCTTGAAAACCAAGAAAGTCAATTTGGAAGTGGACTTGGGAATTCAGAGACCGAAGGTGAGGCTGAAGAAACAAGGCCAACTTATCAGGCACCAGAGGAAAAGCCTCTCTATAAAAGGAAGAGAGATGATATCAGTGATGAGGAGGCAAGAGATAAAAGGGGAAAACAAATAATGCAAGCATCATCACAACTGGGTCAAGGGATCAGGAAACCTGGAGGGATAAGGATTGTGGAGCTAGATTCACCACCGAGAAATGATCCTGTAGAGTTATTATCAAAGCCAAGCCTAAAGAGGCAAAGGGTTGAGGAAACACAAGAGGCTCTGATGGATGAAATAATTATAACTGATATGGATATAAAGGGGCAGTGTGTACAGGATGCCAGGATGGAGGCCTGCAAGGCATTCTTAAATGATGATGAAGTTAAGGCCAAACTAATGGAGGAATTCAAGAGCATTACTCTTGAGGAAAGAAGGAGACTTGTGACTTAGGATGGTGTCTTACTTATGCCTGAATGGGACATAGATGATGCTGTAGCATTCAATGTTATCCTGCAATCCAAGCATCATGTGCAAAACAGTGAGGAAGAGGTTAAGGAAGCTCTGCAAAACTCTGCTTTTAGTGAGGACTATGAAACTCTGGCCATTGGGCATTAGCACCCCAGGGTAGAAAACCAAATGTGGCTGATATTGGCCCAAGTCTAAGGGGAGGGCTCATCATCAAGAGAGATTCCGAAACCTCAACAACAGAAGCCACAAGCTTGACATTGAATGTGGCCAAATTGGCCCAAAAGACAGCTGAAAGGGAGGAAGCTAAAAAGAAGAGTTTGATGGAGAAATACAACTTAATAATTGAGGAATATAGTAGAATACAGAAGAGGAATGTTAAGCTACAGTCTGAAGTTGATAGACTGAAATATGGGAAGGTAGGAGAATTCTCTAGTGCCCCTGGTATCAGAGCACTACCCACTACTTCAGGGTCAGTTCCCCTTAATATCCCAATCATTTCTACTCCTAGGTCCCCCATTCAGACACCTTCTTTCAACCTTGCACCAGAGCCAGTTGAAGAGGAAGTTGAGTATTCTGTGGATCCTACCAAGAAGCAAATGTTGAATAAAATCACAAAATTGTAGGCTACCCTAAAGGCAAGTGAAGATGATGCAATTACTAAACACAATGAGGTGGTTGACACTGTTTTGAGGCATCTAAATGAGAAGGTTGATTGTAGGTTGCCATGTGTACATTCTTTGTATTCTTTGTTCTCGAGTGGAATTAAAACCATTAACAGAGATCGGGAAGTAGTTCTGCCTTTGGTTGAGAAGTGGATCCCTCAGGCCGCCAATTTAGATGTTATGTTTAAGGCTTCCAGGTTTGATGTAGAAAACATGCCTCAGTCATTGGAGCCTACTTAAATTTTTGTGAAATCATTGAAGGGATTCCAAGCCCTACCTGATGATTTGAATAGAAAAATTAGAGAACTAGTAAAGAGTTTTGATGATTGGAATGATACTTTTCTGCTAGATATAATAGATGCACAAGGAAATATCTTGCCATTGCAACAGTGGCAAAATAGGGCAAAAGAGGTTATTGATGCACAAATCAAATTGATTTGTGATGACTCAGACTATGACTTGCTGGTGAGCAGTATGGATAAAATAATTAATACTAGCATATTCTTAGAGTCTTTTGAGAGAGAGGCTAACTAGGTTGCGGTGAAGTACACACCTTATGATACTAAGGTGATCGAGGTGGTGAATTTTAAATGGCCAACGGATTAGGAATACCAGAAATGGGTGGACAAGTACTTAACCGAAGAGGAGTAAAACAATGTCTATTACCGGCAACTAACAACTTAGCGGTTATAGTATAACTAATTATGGTTTTTCTTCCATGACGACTTTTGGCGCAGGTTTTGAGATATAACTAATACATCGGCTATTATGTAATGAGTGGAATCAATGGAAAGATGCTTTGGGACTCGGTGGAAGCATGACATCATAACATCACTGTCTTGTCCAGATCAAAGTAGTCTATTAGACACCATCTTTACATCCATTCAAGAAGTCCTCCTAGACAATCATAGCATACCAAAGACACCTATCATTGGTCAAGAGTCCATCCAAAACCATGTCATTCAAGAAGAACCTATCCTTGGTCAAGACCCTATTTTCAATCATGTCATTCCAACTAAGCCTGTACACATCTAAAAATGGTCACAGTTAATCAAACCTGTTAATTAATTAAATATGAATTATTTAATTAATATTCTTAAGTCATCTACATATAAATAAATTTAATTATTTATTTATAATGTTCATTTTCCAATTCTGCTAGTTTAATTAAATAAATAAAGTTTATTTAATTAATGCTATCTTCTTCTTAATTAATTAAATAGATTTTACAATTTATTTACATTAATTATCACAAGTTTAAATTCTAAATTTAAATGATATTCTTCTCTACACATTTAATTAAATATTTTTTGATATTTAATTAAAACACATTTCCAAATTTTTCACTCTTCCCACAAAATTAAATATTCTTAATATTTAATTAAAAGGCTTTTTCTATTCTCACATAATTAAATATTTTCAATATTTAATTAAAACCTTTTCATATTTCTTTCAAACATAATTGAATATTTATTTATTTAATTATGAGAGACACCTTTCAATTTGTCTCTTCATTCTCCATCCGTCTCTTAAAATTCCATCTTCTTTTCGAATTCTCGATCTCTCACCATTCATTTCAACAGGTTTGAACTCAACCATCGATCTTGGCCAATTGAATTCCTACCTTCAAAAATCTATAAATACAACCCTCTTATGAGTGGAAAAGGATCTCTCTATAGTCACATCTTAGCATTCATAGCATTTCAATTTTCATAGCTTAATCTTGTAGCAATGCATATGCATTTTTAATCTCATTCTCTCAAGCTGCCATTCTACAAGCTACTGTTTTAAATAACTGAGAGCAAGCATCTTGAAACGAATCCTTGGAGATAGAGGACAATGAAATGAATTTGAGGAAACTGTGGTTTAGAGTTTGCATTTACTTTCTTTAATTTAATTTCTTCAATCTAATGTTTCATTGGTGTATTAGTTTAGATTTAATTTGATTTGTACATTCTAACGTACACATTTCTGGCGCCCACCATGGGGCCTAGCCCCGCATTTAATTTTTCTTTTTTGCAAATTTTTTGGCAGGTGATGGACAAAAATCGCGTTTTAGCGCTTATGACTGTCAGTTCGGCGCATACGACGACAGTTTCGGCGCATACATGAGATCTTTCGACGCATAGACGACCTATTTCGGCGTATACATGTCCTATTTCGGCGCATAGACACTCTATTTTGGCGCATCCCTGGGAGTTCTTTCGGCACATAGATGACCTGTTTCGGCACATAGACGACCTGTTTCAGTGCATACAGTTGTAAAAAGTTAAAATTTTGATTCCGACGCAATCTGCGGATAGGATTTTTGAAATGTTTTCTTAAACAAAATGAACCAATCCTAGGGTAGACATTTAAATCTAAATTAACCAATCCTAGGATAGTCACCAAACATAAATTTTCTATTAGTTAAAATAAACTCCACGTTTTTAGTGAAGCAACATCTTCACATAGAATAGAGAATTTGTCAATTTGGGGATTTAAAATTGAACCATTATTGTTTGCTGTGATTGTGGTAATAGGTTTATGCTCTCCCCTTGACTGGGTGATCAGAACACCAGACTTACCTTTTATTTTCTGCAATTTAATGCTTTATTACATCCTTTAGAAGGCCTACTCTTGTGGGAAAAAGTACTCACCCAAGAGGAACGACCTAAGTGGGAACACCTAAAGCCAAGGTTTCCAACCCACTTTAATCAAAAGCAAGTTGTTGATGAAAATCCAACTTGACAGTAGTGCGTTGGATAACCATCCCCAAAACCTTTGTTCTAAAGGTTGGGAGGTCTCTCAAGGGAGTATATCTATTTGCCACACTGAATGGATACCCTTACTATGAACCATAGTGTAGAAAGCCAGTCGTGTCAGTATCCAAACATCATCTTAATCACGGTGCAAGGGGAGGGAAGAATCTTCCCTCGAGACACTCACCATATAGTCGCCACGGATTGTTTGCTCAAGGGATTCAGTATCCACTTCCGTCACTTTTAGTACGTACTTGGAAAAGAAAAAAACACGGACACCCTCTAGGGGGTGACAAGGCTGTGTGAGTCGACACAATTTTAAGTTGTGGGCTGTGATTACTATGATGACCTATTTGACAAATTAAGAGTGAATTTGACTGAAGTACTTATCTTGTTTAAAACCTATGGAAATCTCAAAGAACATACACTCTTTGTTTAGATTTTAGGATTAACAAAACAACTGTCTGCTTCTATGCTGTGTTTTTCACATTTAAATCAGGTTAAGATCATCCAAAACAAGAATTTTTTATCAAACTATCAAAACATGTCGGTTTCAAAGGTAATTTAGCGCATTTGTGCTCTGTTTCAACGCATCTGTGCTATGTTTCGACGCATCTGTGCTCTGTTTTGGCGCATCTGTGCTCTGTTTCGGCGCATTTGTGCTCTGTTTCGGTGCATCTGTGCTCTGTTTCGGTGCATCTATGCTCTGTTTTGGCGCATCTGTGCTTTGTTTTAGCGCATCTGTTCTCTGTTTTAGTGCATTCGGTCTTTGTTTTGGTGCATCTATTTGTCCGAGCCTAGGTGATTTTCTGACTTTCAGAAATCAGGTCTTATCGATCTAGTCTTTCCCATGCTTAGAGTTTGGAAGTCTACAACTTTTGCTAAGAAGTCCTTAGAAAGAAAGATCAAAAAGCCCAAGAAGTTTCTCAGTTATAAGAAAGTGTTGAAGAAGAGGAAATTTCTATATGAAAGTCGAAAGGTCCTGCTTGAACACAAAACCTTTATGCATCGATATCATGACTATATTAGAGGTTTCACTGACAATTATGCTGTAGAACCCTTATATTCAAGAGCTTTCTTTCAAAGAAGAGCCCTTTCTCAAAGGCATAACCACAGTCAGCGTATTCATCCTTCTTATATTCCCCAACCTGCAATCGCATACGCTACTCATCCAAATCAAATTCTGCAATAGAGAAATCAAACACATTATCCATTAAATTCATCTATCTACAAAGCTAAGATCAAGCTTCACAAAGTGCAAAATCATCCTTATTTTGGATCTTTGGTTTAATTCCCGCAAACAAGATTTTCATCCTTTCACTAAGGGAATCACGAGCTAAAGATTAAAAATCTGTTAAGTCATAGAATCTTCATTCTATCCTAAATTTCATCACCATTGCACTATTTCATTCCTTTGATCAAAGCTAGTAGAATTTGAGTAAAGCTTATGCCTGTTACCATGAGATCTCAAAAGAACATAGAAAAAGATGAAAGTACAGTGAACAACATGGGTGACAATAGTGAGAGGGAGAGAAGCCTCTTTAATAATTCAAATACTAAGGAGTTAACAGAAGAAAAGCTCCAAGAAGCAAAGCAGGATCCTCAATTCCATACTCTTATGGAAAAGATTTTAGAAAGAAACAAGGAAAGATACTTTCTTTCTTTAGCTATTCAAGGAGCCAAGTTACTTGTTGATTTTGACACGGAAGGGATTAAAGAAAATTTTGAAACTCCTCTTGACGATTTTAGTACCCTTACTCAATAGATTAAGGAATTACAAGGGCAAATAAAAGAAATGCAAGGGGGAGCAACAAAGAAGTATGTTTTGGAGGAAATATGTCCTTATCCATTCGATAGAAATCTTTGAATGATTCCTTTTCTGAAACATTGTGAAATCCCTAAGTTTGATAGGTATAATGGGAAAACTAACCCCATTGAGCATGTAAGGGATTTCCAAAATATGAGCTTAGAATTTTCTCATAATGATACCTACCTAATGCGATTATTTCCACGAAGTCTGGGTGGACAATCCATGGAGTGGCTTTCAAAGATCACCCCCCCATCAAAACCTTTGAAGAGTTGATAAATAAGTTCATATCACAATACTCCTACAGCATTCAACACCAGATAACCATGCTTGATCTTTGTAAGACAAAACAAAAAGTAGGGGAATCTTTCACTACATTTTTGCAAAGATGGAGAAGGGTATTTGCTAGATATTCTCGTCCTGTTCCTGAAAATTAAAAGATGGAGATCTTCATCGATAGTCTTAATCAAGAAATGAGTTACAGACTAAACCTTCATTGTCCTCCATCATTTGAAAAATTGATTGAAAATGCAATTACTATTGAAGGTGCATTGATCAAGCATGGAATTCTAAAAATTGATAAAGAGGGTTCAAATTCGTACAACAACAACAACCATAATAACAACAATGACAAGTCACAATTTTGGACTTGAAATAAAAATGTTGTGAATGATGGGGTAGTAGGTGCTAACAACGTGAATACGAAGCCCATCATCCTTAATGTGTCAGGTGTTCAATGTAACAATAATATCAGAAATTCTAGCACCCAAGGCAATGTTTCTAATCAAGGAAACACAACTAACGCTCGTGGAAATAATTTTGGCAATAATCAAAATTGAAATGCACCCAGAACATCATATTTTTCAAATCGACGGAGTTTCACTCCCTTGGGCCAATCTTTGGAATCCATTCTCAAAGAATTATTGAATCAAAACGCTATTACATTGCCACCACAAAGAGACTATGAACCTCGAGTTAAACCACCATCATGGAATGATTCACACTTCTATGATTATCATAGATGAAAAGGTCATAAGACAAATAGTTTCCAAGGGTTAAAGAATATTGTTCAAGATTTGATTGATAACCATACCATCACAATTGAGGGACATAATGTCAATAATGATCATCAAGCATTCAAGAATCTGCTCCCTAATTATCACAAAGGGGAATCCTCGAGTGACAAGGGAAAGAATGTTAATAACATCCAGGACATTATTATCAATCATATCTATACTGATGACCCTCCAATCAATGCTATCTGAATCAAAGGTAAGCCAGAATATCGAGAGGTCAATGTTACAACAAGGGGACAAGCCAAGATCATTTTCAAAGGCAGCTCATCTAAAGCAGCAATTCCCCCTCCAAGTCAATACAATTTGGTTGAGCAATTACGAAAAACATCAGCCCAAATTTCTATCTTGGAGCTTTTAAAGTTATCACTTGCACATAAAGACATTCTGGAAAAGGCTCTCATCGATACAACTGTATCTCTTGATCTAGATACTGATAAATTTCAAGCCATGGTGGGATACTTGTCCTCCAACACATGTTTATCTTTTTCTGAAAGAGATGATTCATCCATAACCCATCCACATAATTCATCACTCTATTTAGAAGTCATGGTTCACAAAGCTCGCATTAGACGTGTTCTTATAGATGGGGGAGCCGGATTAAATATTTGTACTTTGAAATTGGTCCTAGCTTTGGGATATTCAATAGATTCTATAGATCCACAGAGAAAAATTACAATCAAGGCCTATGATGATGAGGAAAGGACGTCCAAAGGTCTCATCATGTTACCAATCAGAGTGGGACCTGTTGTGAAGAATAATTTTTGTCAGGTTCTCGATCGGGATCTAACCTATAACATACTATTGGGTCATCCATGGATCCATGACATGCAAGTTGTTCCATCTACTTATCACCAATGTTTGAAGTTTCCATATGATGGATAGGAAGTAATAATACCCGCTGATCACAATAGCAGTCAAACTTGTTCTAACCTAAGAGCGACTCAGGACACATTCATCCCACATAATAGAGAGGCTTTGGCCATCTCTACCTCCAAAAACAAAGAACAAGTGCAAGAAATGATAAGCAATTTTGGCACCAAGTTAAAATTGAAAGATAATGGGGTGGGAGAATATTCTTTATCTCTCTCTAATCTACCCCTATCTCCAAGATCTCATGGTCAGCCCTCAACATCTACACAACAGGCTGCAATAGTTTTAGCCTCAACTTCAACCCCCATCACTAAGTTTAATGGGATGTCTGTCAAAGAAACTAAAGGAGAAGATAGAGCTATTCTTGATTGGCTCCGTAAAGATGAAGAAGAATCTGTACAACATATCAAGTTACCCACACAACAATATGGAAAGGGTTATGCTATCATGCAACAGATGGGTTATAAAGGAAATGGTCCTCTAGGTAAAAGGAAAGAAGGTATTGTGGAACCTGTCCAATTAAAAACAATGCACCCAAAAGATAAGACTGGGTTAGGATACAGTGAGGATACTAAAGAAAAAGTAGCACAAATATCATCAAGTGAGGAGTTAGCTGAAGCTATTCTGTGAATTCAAGAAAACAATTCTGACACTGACTCCAATGAATATGAATGGGACACCATCTTTGATGATCAATTTTGGAAGGATAAAAAGGTAGATGTCATACATAAATTCTCACCTGCATTCTTACAAGGAGAAAGCTCAAGGTCCCCATTTGATGACATTTTGCAAAGCAACCATGACTCAAGTGAGACAAATTCGATTCAAAGTGAGATAGATCATTTCGAAGAGGATACCATTTTAGACTTCTCCAATAATAACATTGACAATAACATCATGACCCTGACGGCCAACGACCTTACCCATCCTAATGATCCATTACTTTTGGTTCACCCTGAACTTATTGATTGGGAACAAATTGCACCCATTGATGTTCCAACTTTTCCAAATGATGAAACCATAATAAACTTTCTTTGTTCATCCCATCCCGAAACAATTTGCACCGGGGAATCACCAGATCAAAGCTTTCGACAGGAAAGTGCCAAGTTTCTTAGCTACGAAATAAATAATATAAAAGAAAGACCTAATGGTGAAAACCTAACAAAGGCAGTTTTAGGTCAAGAAAAAAGAAAAATGAAAGATTTAATGGTGAAAACCTAACAAAGGCAGTGTTAGATCAAGAAAAGAGGAAAATAAAAAGCGTATCCAATGGTGAAAACCTTTCAAAGGTGCTACAAGATGAGAAACTTGACACTCTTCCGGAGTATTATCAAGAAAGATCTTCCATTCTAATTGAACCAACGGAGGCACTCAATATAGGTACTACAAAAAAGCCTAAAGTTTTGCAATTGGCTGCATCTCTGACAGATGAAGAAGTACCTAGATTCATAGAATTTCTCAAAGATAATCAAATCAGTTTCGCATGGTCCTATGCAGATATGCCTGGATTGGATCCAAATCTCATCATGCATCATTTATCTATTACACCGGGGGCAAAGCCTGTAAAACAAAAACTCAAAAAAATGTATCCACATGTGACGTTGTTGGTTAAAGAGGAATTAAAGAAACTCTTAGATGTTGGATTCATTCGGTCCATGGACTATGCGGAGTGGATCTCCAATATCATGCCTGTTTCAAAGCCAAACGAAAGGATCATAATTTGCACAAATTTCAGGGATTTGAACAAAGCATGTCCTAAAGATGACTTTCCCTTACCAAACATTGATATGATTGTCGATTTAACTGCTAGACATGCAATGTACTCATTGATGGATGGATTCTCAGGATACAACCAGATAAAGATTGCACCAGAAGATCAGGATAAAACAAAATTTACATGTCCTTGGGGTACCTATTGCTGGAACGTAATGCCATTTGGATTAAAAAATGCAGGAGCTACATATCAATGAGCAATGACAACAATTTTTCATGATATGATGCATACATTCATGGAGGATTATGTTGACGATCTTCTTGCCAAATCTAACACTAGAGAAGGACACATCGATATCTTATCTAAAATTTTCAAAAGAATGGAACAATTCAAAGTAAGACTTAATCCAAAGAAATGTGTCTTTGGAGTGAAATCTGGAAAGCTACTAGGATACATTGTGTCAGAAAAGGGAATTGAAGTGGATCCAGCTAAGGTACAAGCAATTTTTGATATGCCACCACCAAGGAACATTAGTCAGCTACGCTCTTTACAGGGATGGTTACAATCCATTCGTAGATTCATTGCTCAACTAGCAGATAAAAGTTTACCATTTACACATCTTTTACATAAGAATTTTCCATTCAAGTGGGAGCACAAATTTGAAGCAACATTTGATCAAATAAAGCAGTACCTCATGAATCCACCAGTATTGACTCCACCAATACAAGGTGTGCCTCTCATATTATATATTGCTGCCATGGAAGTATCTTTAGGAGCATTATTGGCACAAGAAGATTACTCAAGAAAAGAACGAGCTATTTATTACATCAGTCAAACCTTCACAAGTCACGAGCTAAATTACACCTTCATTGAAAAAGCTTGTTTAGCAGTGGTGTTCACTTCTCAAAAGTTGCAACACTACATGTTAACTCATACAATGAAGCTGGTGGCTAAGATTGACCCACTCAAATATCTTCTAAGTAAGGCAACCTTAACTGGCAGGTTAGCTAAATGGGTTATGATCTTAAGCAAGTTTGATATTCAGTATGTGGATTGAAAAGCTATAAAGGGACAAGTAATTGCAGATCAATTAGCAGAAGAACCAATCCCAGCGGAACACCCAATACATGTTGATTTTCCTGATGCCGACATTTTTGCAGCAGATATCCAACAGTCATGGTCACTTTACTTTGATGGCTCTTACACTCAACATGGTTTAGGAGCAGGAATTCTTTTTATTACACCTCAAAGACATACAATAACAAAATCTTATTGTAGACATGGAAAATGTACATTTCTAGTTTGGCACACTTGATCCTGATTGCTAACATCATTTCCTCTGAAATCACACTCTCAACATTTCATCGTAATTCTATCCCTTAATCTAATGAATCGTCATTTATCTGATTAAGTCTATCACCTCCTTTGATTAAATTAATCAATTTAATTTAATTAACCTTACATTGCTGTTTAATTAAATAAATCATTTTATTTGATTAAATTATCTAAAGTCCTCTTATTAAATTAATTAAATTAAACCTTATTTAATTTAATCTAACATATTCCTCCTTAGTAAATAAATCAAAATCATTTATTTAATTAAACCCTTCCTCTCAATTTTATTTAAATCAATTCATAAATTTAAGTCTAAATTGTCACATCTCCTAATTCCTCATTAAATTGATCAAAATCTTGATTAAATTAATCTCAATCACTAAAATTCTCTAGAGAATGCAACTTGCACAATAAATCAATTACTTTGATTTATTAATTCATCTATTTTCCCTCACAAAGCATCAAAAGGGAATATTCCCTCATTTGAATTCAAAAAGGCCAAGTGGACTTGGTCCTTCCAACAAGACATTCAATGCCTCTTACATGTCCTTGTGCATTGAGCCAAGCAATATTAACTTCATTTCTCTTTCCCTCTTACATGTCACATTCAAAATTCAAATTTGAATCTCATGGCATTTATCATGCACATTGACCAAAATGTGCTCATTCCTCCTCCAATCACATGTGGACAAGTGGCCACTTCTCATTGGTTGGTATTTTATCCCACATTCATCCAAATCCCTCATTCTTCCAATTTGGGAATCTATAAATGAGAGACTCTTCCTCTCATTCAAACATCCACAATTTGAGTAAAAATACTATACTCAAATCCATCTTCATCCACAACTGATATGCAAAGTTACTCTCTCCACATTGAGAGCTAATTTTGCCAATTTCATCCAATCATCTACCATATTTGAGATTTTGCAACAAGGTTATGCTCAAATCTCTTTGGAGATTTGACCATTTCTCTCATTTAATCAAACATTGCAATTAGGAATTGGGAAAGGGCCAATTGTAACATACCATTGGCATCAATTCCCCCATGGAATCAACATGCTATTTGCTTAATTAGGATTTACATAAGTTTTCATTTCTCATTGTGTTCTTCATTTCCTAATATAAGTTTTAGATAGATGGATTTCATGGGGAATCTCTCATGCTTGTTTCAATGTATTTGATCTAACATACTAATCATGTTTGTTGTTCCTATGCATTTGCAAGTTTAGGGGTTCACACTTATCGGCTAATGTTTCCTTGCACAAACAACATAGCTGAGTATGAGGCATTGATAATTGGCATAAGAATTGCAGTAGACTGGAAAATCATAAAACTTCAATTTTTTGGTGATTCGCAACTTGTTATAAATCAAATCAATGATGAATATCACACTAAAGATGACAAGTTGATACCTTACAAAAGAATGGTGGAAGATCTCAAGAAATACTTTGTTAACATCGAGTTCATACAGATTTCGTGCATTGATAACAAAGCAACATACGCTATGGCTACAATCACCTCTCTACTCCAATTGTTAGAGAATAAAAAATAGTATGATTTCCTGGTGGAACAATTGTTTTCTCCCGCCCATGACAATCCTGAAACACAAATCATTTTCCATCTTACGAGTTCTGACTTTGCCTTATATGGCCAAATTTACACTTACCTAAAAGATACTACTTTACCCTTAGGCTTGTTTAGGAACCAAAAATGAAATTTCATTCGTCAATCATCCCGTTACACCTTAATTGCTGACGTCTTATACCGGTGTGGTCTGGATGGTACCCTCCTTAGATGTCTTGAACGCGATGAATCGGAAAAGGCCTTACAAGAGGTCCATGGTGGAATTTGTGGGACACATTCAAGTGGACTAACCTTAGCAAAGAAACTTGTAAGATTAGGATACTACTGGTCGACCATGGAGAAAGAATCATTCGCTTTTGTGAAGAAATGTGCAAAATGTCAGATTCATGGGAATCTCATTCATGCTCCTGCTTAGGAATTACAACCCTTCACCACAACATGTCCTTTCACTCAGTGGGGATTGGATTTGGTTGGCAAGATACATCCATCATCTTCAAATTGACATAAATTTATCATTACAGCCACTGAGTATTTCACTAAATGGATTGAAGTTGTTCCTCTAACAACAATTATAGGCAAACAAATCTCTTCGTTCATCTTGAATTATATCATTTGCAGGTATGGCATTCCTAACTACATTATCACAGATAATGGTAGACCTTTTAAAAATCAGGATGTTGATGAACTGTGTGAAAGATTTCGCATCCAACACAGGTTCTCTACACCTTATTATCCACAAGGGAATGGTCAAGCTGAAGCTTCAAACAAAACAATTCTAAAGATTTTGAAGAAAATAGTGAATGAAGCAAGTTGTGATTGGCATCTCCAATTAAATCCGGCATTAGGGGCCTATCGAACAAGCATTCGCACACCGACAGGAGCTACTCCTTATGCGTTGGTCTATGGAGTGGAGGCTATTCTACCACTAGAAGTTGAGATTCCTTCACTTCAAGTATCACTCAAAGGGTTAATCAATGACGAAGACTAAAAAGTATCAAGGTTGCAAGAGCTAGAATTGCTTGATGAACAACGTCAAAATGCGGTAAATCATTTGAAGGGGTATCAAAAAATTATGTCCTACAGCTATAATCACAGAGTCAAACCACAAAATTTTCAAGTGGGTGATTTGGTTCTCAAAGAAAACCCTCGAAATCAACAAGATCGGGAAAAGAAAGGCATGTTTGAACCAAATTGGCTGGGCCCGTTCGTTATCATTGCAGCATACGGATCGGGGGCATATCAGTTGTCAACAGCAGAAGGGGACCTATTTGAAAATCCAATCAACAACATTCATCTGAAGAGGTTCTACACTTGAGAAAATATCAAAAAAAAAAAAGAAAAAAAAAACATTACTTTGATGAAAACCTCGCAAATAGGTGTCTTGGTAATAACAAAAAAATCATAAAATCAAGAAAAAGTGCAATAAAAACAAATGGTGAAAATCTGGCAAACAGACATTATTTGTGATTTTATTTGGCTCTATCATCTATTAGGATTCATTCTGCATATGCATCCTTTTCATCAGCATTGCGCACACACCTCACCATCGCATTCACATTTGCATCATTCTCCTTGGAACGACAAGGATCTCATCATGGCTTGATGATTTGAGGATTATCCATTGCAACAGTTGTGTTTAGCAAGAGTCAGAGTACAAGGTCGCTAGGGGGCAGTTCGCTTTTCTAGCAGGTAGTCGGCAGCGTGTGTCTAGCATCAGGGTATTGGAAACAACAGTCTTGTCCAATTAAACTGAGCTTACATGACTCTTTTGACAGATAATTTAAAACAAATTGGATGATCTTAATCTAGATAAAATGAATGACAAACTTAAAGGCATAAGTTGCAAAATGTTGTTTTGATATTTGATGACATCATATCTTTGGAGTGGTTTAATGATGTACTGAACTAGAATCACAAGGAAGAAGTATGATTTTTCTTTGCTTGTTGTCTGTAAGTTAATCATTAGTATGATGCAAATTGGTCGTGGGACATGATCTACAAAGAATCATTGATGACATTTCAGAATTTGCATAGGAAAATGGTTAACTTTTGTCTGTTTTTGCAAGCAATACTCAGGTCATCTTGATTCAATTATACCTTGATGCTTGTATTAACTTGCTACATCAAACATTATGAAAGTAGTACTCAGGTCATCATTGGTGCTAACATACACTTTGATGCTTGTACTAACTTTCAACATATTAAAAGGCTCAATGATGATAGGTAAAACACAGTAGGAAATGACAACAAGGAGAATGGATCATTATTTCATTTAGGACTGCATAATTCATTTTCATTTCGAGGACCTTTTTAAAATAGATTTTTGAGGATGGATCACATTCTTGAATATCTTTTTCAAACAATAGTTGAATATGACTGGACATTTGTTACATCTCATTTTCATTATCATTCACATTCATTTCACATCATTTTCCATTATCATTATCATCACACTTGCATCCTTACATCATCATTTCATTTCATTATCATATTCATTATCATATCATGATCATTATCCATCATTACAAATTCTATGCATGGTCGTTGTCTTAAATCATTCATTAACATTCATTCATAAATAAAATTGCATTCATTTCATTTCACATCATCACTTAGGTTATCATGATCATTTTCATTGCATCATATATCATAAGTTCATTATATAAGTGCATTTCCATTACATATTACATCATCATAAAGCATTTACATCCTGCATCATACATTCATTGCATACATCATAAGGGAAAAGAGAAAAAAAATCATTTAGATCATTATTGCATCATCATACGCGACATAGCATATAAAAGTTAAAGCATACATCCATAACATGTGCATAATCAAATCACCACTACATATCATAGATCTCATCAAAACAAATGTCCAGGAATACAAGGATATCAAATGTTTCAAAAAGATATATCGCATACAATAGCATGGATGTGTACAAAATGATCATCACTGAGGGGCATCTGGCCGTGGATCATGACTACTATTGCCTGCAGAGGTAGTGGGCCTTGATGGATCTCTGCTCCTAGAGGGTCTGATCTCTCATCTAACTGGCTAACCCACACTCTTGGTCACACTCCTAGAATGATTGCATGAGTGAGTCTGAGTCCAAGTACCTGACTGGGTAAAAGCTATCCGTTGCTTAGGTGGCACTGCCTCAAAATATCGCATCCTATAGTACTCAGCCTCCCGAGTAGTCTCTAGCCCCTCTACCACAACCTCTCCAATAGAGGTGCCCTCCACTGATCTCATTAGTCTCTCGACTACCCCCTCAGCCTGTATGCATCGCTCCCTGAAGCTGTCTCTCTCGGCTGTGACCTGAGCTATCTGTTGGTCAGGAGGTGGTGGTTGTGCTATCTATCCTTGAAACTAACTAATGGTCACCTGTGCCTACACTAACTGACTCCTAAGAGCCTAAACCTCAGCCTATAAAGCATCCACCTGTCCCTATGACGGAGCTCTGATAGTGATCCATGGCGCTGAAGTGCTGGCTTGACCCACCACTCTGGATGTCCATGGCCTAGTACTAAAGGGAATATCAAAGAATAATCTTTGCCTCCCACCACCCCCACCATCCCCATCATTCCCATTGTCTCCGGAGTCATCTAAATTTGTCTCATCATCCTCCGACTCCTCCTCATCCACATCCATGGCCACCCCACCGATATCTGCGGTCTGCTCTATCGGTACCTATCCCTAACGCTGTGGCTGCCCTGCTGCTAGAAGTCCCTATGGCTGCTATCACCCTACCTGAATAACTGGACCTCCCATCAATGGGGCAGGCTCATCTGAACTGGTAAATCAAGGAAAGGGATGTGTATAGAAGTATGCAGCATAGTCCTTTGTCATCCCTACATCTGTGACCTCTGGCCGTACAGTCCAATCCTCCAGCTGTAACTCAAAATACTCCTCTCTAGCTACCTCAATGTTCAAAACTGGCCCCCACTCTAATATATCCCCTCAACGCCTGGCGTAGTGTGCCGCCCCCTGTGGCATTATCTGTACCCATCCAAATTGCCTCAGAACCCTCCGGCCCAGAAATCGCTCAATGATGAATGAGGTGCATCCAATCAAGTATCTGGACCTCGTCACATACGGTAGCTCTATGTCATCTGCCTGCCATGGGTCACAGTCCACATACGGTCGCCAAATGACCGTATCCAAATCATCAAGTACCTATTGCCAGTACTCCAATTTGCCCAGCCTCGGTTGGACAAGGGGCCTTGTATACGCATAAGCATCTACGAATTCGATGGGGCGATCTCTCCTAACAATGGGGTGTGTAATCGCAAAGTGCTCCCACGTGAATAACTGTAAAAGAGTCACCCCGCAGGAAAGACTCTTCCCATCTATGTACACAACCTGATGGAGGTCATGGTATAGATGGGCAAGCATGCATGACCCCCATGCATATCTACTACGGTGGAGAAGCATGTCCTCCAAGATCCTACCCCACCCAATTGATAGTCCCTTTTCCCTATGATCAGGACAAAGGAAACCATCGATCATCCTTGCTAAAATTGAAGGTAGTGGGGCATATCTCTCCGTCATCTCCTTCCAAGGAATCTCATATCCACAGACATGAGGATCCTGGAAGACGCATCTCAGTGCATTTGTCCCCCCAATCTCCTTGTGATCATAAATCACAAGCTCTCCAACTACAAGAATGTCCAAAATCTTGTAAACATACTCCGGAGTCACCGTGATCTCTCCTGTCAGCAAGTGGAAGGTGTTATGCTCACTGTGCCACCACTCTGCTAAGGTAGTCAACAGAGCCCTGTTGATCCGATATTGTGGGATACTCAACAGAGCTCTCAATCCACACTGGTATATCACTCCCAAATCCTCATGGAACAGTTGGAGAATCATCTCCCATGTCTGCGAAAATCTCTCTCTGATCTGGAGGAGGTTAAATTTCTCCTTTACAATATCATCAAGCAAGCATGTAAATCAATCAGCAACGAATATCATCAATCAATCAGTACATCAAGCAATTTCAAATCAATTTCAATTTGTTTTTCATATTGCATGGAAACAAATATAACAGTCATCGTGACTCAACATCTATCTATTTGACTTTCAATCAGGAAAGCAAATCTATCATTTCTATTTGTTTTCATATCGCATGGAAGCAAATTTGTCAGACCTATTTGTTCTTCAAGCACAAAGACAAGCTTATCAAATCTAATCATTGATGATATTCAAAAACATAAAATCTGTTGTCTAATCTAGCAACAATCATCAAGCATGCATCAATTTTTCTTGAAAAATTGAAATTCAGCTAAAATCCATAGATGCGCTAAAATAGTCTAGGGATGCGCGATTTCATGAATGCACTATTTTATCAAATGGATGCGCTAAAATAGTTCATCTATGCGTTTATCTAGCCTATGTGTTAATCTATCATCCTCCACAGGAAAACGCCATGGATGTGCCATTTGATCTATCCTATGCGTGAAATAACCTATGCACGACTATTTGGCATCTATGCATGACTGTTTTGCACCTATGCACCACTTTGGATGTGCTATTTTATCTACCGTATGTGCTAAACTATGGCTCATATGCGCTAAAACAAAATTTAAAAAATTTAAAAAATTCAAAAAAGCATCCAAAAAATCATTAAAAATTTGACGGAGAGGTTTGGATCGACTTACCAGAGGTCCATATGCAGGTGGTCTCTGATGACGGCGACCTTGCTTGAATCTGTGGCACTCATATGGGATCGGCATTGCGAATGTCTCTCTCAGAGCTCCAAAATCCTCAAAGGTTACTGTTCAACTGAAAGTGACTTCTCACCTTTTTCACCTTTTAAAGGGGTAAAAATAGCATTAATTACTGTGCAAATTGCTATTTCGAGAGTTAAATCATCAAAATCATCTGAAAATCTTCCAAATCAGTCTCATAATCATTCTCATCACGTGATTTATCTCTCGAGGGGGCATATACTATCATCAGTAAATTTTTCAAAGTCAGGGGCAAATTCTCTGAAGCAATGCGTAAAACACATCACTTCAAAGAGGGAAAAAATGTACACATCTAAAAATGGTCACAGTTAATCAAACCTGTTAATTAATTAAATATGAATTATTTAATTAATATTCTTAAGTCATCTACATATAAATAAATTTAATTATTTATTTATATTGTTCATTTTCCAATTCTTCTAATTTAATTAAATAAATAAAGTTTATTTAATTAATGCTATCTTCTTCTTAATTAATTAAATAGATTTTACAATTTATTTACATTAATTATCACAAGTTTAAATTCTAAATTTAAATGATATTCTTTTCTCCACATTTAATTAAATATTTTTTGATATTTAATTAAAACACATTTCCAAATTTCTCACTCTTCCCACAAAATTAAATATTCTTAATATTTAATTAAAAGGCTTTTTCTATTCTCACATAATTAAATATTTTCAATATTTAATTAAAACCTTTTCATATTTCTTTCACACATAATTGAATATTTATTTATTTAATTATGAGAGACACCTTTCAATTTGTCTCTTCATTCTCCATCCGTCTCTTAAAATTCCATTTTTTTTTCGAATTCTCGATCTCTCACCATTCATTTCAACAGGTTTGAACTCAACCATCGATCTTGCCCAATTGAATTCCTACTTTCAAAAATCTATAAATACAACCCTCTTATGAGTGGAAAAGGATCTCTCGAATCTCAAATTTTCATGCATAGTTACTATAGTCGCATCTTAGCATTCATAGCATTTCAATTTTCATAGCTTAATCTTGTAGCAATGCATATGCATTTTTAATCTCATTCTCTCAAGCTGCCATTCTACAAGCTGTTGTTTTAAATAACTAAGAGCAAGCATCTTGAAACGAATCCTTGGAGATAGAGGACAATGAAACGAATTTGAGGAAACTATGGTTTAGAGTTTGCATTTACTTTCTTTAATTTAATTTCTTCAATCTAATGTTTCATTGGTGTATTAGTTTAGATTTAATTTGATTTGCACATTCTAACATACACAGAGCCCATCTTTGATCAAGACACTACTTTTGAGGAAGTCCAAAATGATCCACTCCTTGACCTTTATGCCCTTCATAATGAAACACTTGAAGATGACCCTGTCCAAGCTTCCAACATTGACACTACCAACAATGAGACACTTGCCTCCATGGGACACATAGATGATCTACCACTAGAACAAGAGTCTCCTAGCATGGACATATTTGTAAATGATAAAGCGATAAATGAATTCACTGGGCTCTATGAAAATGACCATGAAGATGCTTTTGATATGAACTTCGAAGCACCAAAAGAATCATCAGAATCTAATATGTCAGAAAATCAAACCGAAGATGTTAGTCAAAAATCTGTCCAACATGTCAGTAAAGCTACAACATCCTATCAATTAGGATCATCTATCTTTTTCAGAGCAGGCTTCCTTACAGAGGAGAATATTTCAAGCATTAATTTCCACAATAAAGATGGGTTAGAATCTTGCTTCCAAAGTAACAAGTATCCCATTGCCAACAAAATCTGTCAGATTATGAATTATTAGGGAAAAGGATTAGGCCTACATGAGCAAGGAATTTTAGAACCCATACAAGTTCAAGCACATTACGGACATCAAGGTCTTGGCTATTCATCATTCAGCAAATCTAATGATGTTAATGATACCTCCTCGATACTGGGGTCAACTTTATCTAATACAAACATCAAAAGGGATGTCATGAGTAGTCCTTGTCATAAGGTTGTTGCCAACACTCCTTCCCTCCACACCCCAAACCATCATTCCATCATGACTAAACCTTCCATTTGGAACCAACAAAAGTATTACAAATCCAAAGTTCAAAATCACATTTCAAAGGCCATCAAATCAGACAAAAAGTCAAGTGGAGAAATGAAGCTAAAATGGATTCCAAAACAAAATGGGTCAAGTTAAGAAAAGAATGAATCAGGCAAAGAAAATATGTCAAATCCAAAAGTTAATCAAAATGTGGAGCCACAACACAAGAGGACTACCACATATAATACATGCCCACCTCTGTCAAAATGGCCATCAAGTAAGACATAAAATTGTTGGTTCCAAACACTATCCTAATCTAACACCCAGAGTTTAGAAAATAAAAACCAATACATCCAAACATCCAACCAACCCATCCATGTCCACCGTCATCCATCATAATCCTACATCCTCCTTCAAATCCAAACATCCCATGTCACAAATCCATCACATTTTGGCAGCAACTCTTTATCATAAGGACTCTCATGGCACTCTATCGCGATGTGTGTATTCTGATAAGGCCAACTCTAGTATCAACTGTATGCAAGCACTATCATCCTGACAAGGCAACTACTTCAGAAAGTTCATTATTGGCATGCCATGGCACCAGTCTCTACATCAGCACCGTCAAAGGCTTCAACACAGTCAGTGGTCATCTAAAGAATCAAGTCTATTCGGCAAAAAATCGAAAATATAAAAAAATTGAAAAAGACAAAAATAGTAAAGAGAAAATTTTTGTCCAATAGTGAAAACCATTCTTATGGCACTTTGGATAAGTACCATGATGAAAACCTAGCAAACAGGCGTCACGTGTAAATAAATTGTCTATGTGGACCATTGCACTTGGGGGCAAGTCATCTCATCTCCCATGCCCTTCACATGAAATTTCTTATGACATTTCCATCTATCCATCCAAGCCCTATCATTTCGTCCATTGTCCCACCTATTTTGATTTTGACAAAGAGTGGGGCAAAAACACAAATCATGCTTTGGAATTTTTTTTTGACATGTCTATCTTCTGGTCATACCTTAGTCATTGAATATCATGTCATTATCTTCATAGCCTCATTTTCTCTATGCAACATCATCCTTGGAGACCATATGATAATTCTCCTAGTCCAAGCCATCCAATGTCCTTGTATACCTATCACCCATCTCGGTTTCCCTTGTCAATGGTCTAAAGATCCCTCGTCATCCCATCTAATCCTCATGAAGTCATTCCACATGAAACAATATGGAAAACCTGGCGCGTCATCCAAAACATTCCTTGACTTTGTCCCTAGCCCTGCTATAGACTTTTATCCTTTTGTCATATCATTGTCATCTTCACGTTGTTTCGGGATGTGTCCTTCCCACATCAAACAATGTTGTCATTGTCATCATCACCTGTCAATTGGTATTCAGCTTGACTAGCAGCAAAATCATGGTTGTCCTTGGATTCATGTGCATCGACATCATTCACATGCATTTGTCACAATTTTCGTAAAAACATCAAAAATTCATAAAAATTCGAAAAGTCCTGAAAAAAATCCTAAAAATTTGAAAAAGTCCTGAAAAAAGTCCTAAAAATTAAAAAATGTCCTGAATAAAATACAAAAGCATCCAAATCAATGTCAAAATCCCAAAAATAGAGTCAAAGTCAATGCTTGTCCCATCTGTCCAGTCAATCACGTCAATCAATCTTTATCCCAGTCCGAACTACGTTCTCTCTGCACATTTGCTACGTAGGCAAGATTCATCTTTGAATCCCCGAGACATTAGGTCAGTCTTTCTAGGTTGGTCAAAATAAAATCATAAGTCAAACATGGTCGCGTCAATCAAATAAGACAGACATAGTCGCACTTGACACTAGACAGTCATTCGAAACGCCAATGTCAAAATTGGTCAAAATCAGACAACATAAGCCAATCAATCATACAGTCAAAATTAGTCAGCTTGCCAAAGCATTAGTCAAAATGTCAATCTCGTCACTTTTTGGTCCTCTTCAACATGTGTCCTTCTTGGATTTGGACCTTGTCAAAGTGTCATTTGTCTTTTCAGGATGTGTCCTTCCTAACCTTAGGCACCGTCAAACCATCAAACCATCAAAACTGTCAAATCGTCAAACAATTAATCTTCGACAAACAAACATTGGCAATACAATTAAATGGCTGTTATTTTTTGTCTATTTTGTCTTATCTTTTTATTGACTTTTCTTTTGGTCATGTTACTAGCTACCTCGAGGATGTCCCATGAAAGATTTAGAGGTGCAATGACGTCTCATGACCTATTTTGTTTTTCTTTGACTGTTGTTTGTGGATTGTCTTGATAAAAAGACTGGGGAAAATGGGCCTCTAGTATGAGTTAGGACATTCCTTGTCTGCAACTGTCTATTTTTGCAAGTGGATGACCTTGCACACCTTGGTCTATGTCATACCATGGTGTTTGTTGTCCATTTATGTCATTTTTACTGCCCAATGATGATTAAGAGCAATAATTATTAAAGTCCTATGGTAATATGTTGAAGGATTTGGTCTAGGAACTAACATGCATCTCATATAGGCATTGCATCCATACCATCATCCATATCTTTTTTCACTAACATTTCTTTGTCTCTCCATATTCTAGTCTTCTCATCCATTTCGAGAGAACACCCGTGATCTTGGAACCCGTCTTTCCTCTCAAGGGGGCATACCACAACCCTCCTCGTCATTCTTCCTCATCCTATTTTGCACTGGCGCATACTTTTGACTTACTTTCTTCACCATAATGCGACAAGCTGCATTATGACAAAGAGGGGCAAATTTAGACACATAAAAATGACCTAGGCCTGCAAACTCTTCTTCTAACCATAATTAGGACATTTTAATTATGTTTCTGACTCACTTTCAACTATTAATTAAATAATTCATAATTATTTAATTAATTCATATCTTTTCATTCTTCATAATTATTAAATAAATAAATTTTAATTATTTATTTAATGTGTCACTAATTGTCTAATGTCTTCCTATAATTAAATAAATTTCTTAATTTATTTAATTATCTTGGTCCATTATATCTTCCTGATTATTGAATAAATAATTTTATTTATTTATTTAATTATGTCACTAATTAGGTCTTCTTCTTTCGAAAATTAAATAAAGTCTTATCTTCCACTATAATTAAATAATTATATCTAATTATTCATTAGCCTCTTCTCTCCTAGATTAAATAAATTTTATTTATTTAATACTGGTCCACTCTCTTGAATTTTGAATTAAATCATTATATTTAATTTAAAAGGTTCTCTTTGTCACATTCTTCTATAATTAAATAATATCTTTATTATTTAATTCCCACCTAAATTAAATAACTCTTTTTATTTAATTTCTTCTAAATCTTATTTATTTAAAATAAGTTCCAACACCTAAATTAAATAATTTTATTATTTAATTTCTCCTCTTTTATTGTGCTCATTTTAAATAAATATTATTTATTTAAAATAAGTCCCCATTTAAAACCCCTCTTTTAGTAAATAATTTAAATTAATTTATTTACTCTCACATGACCCCACCCCTTTTGAATTAAAATAATTTTTAATTCAAAAAGTCAACATCCCCTCTTGAATTAAATAAGTTTACATTATTATTTGATTCCCCCAACAACTCTCTTTTCCGTGCCTAGAATCTCTTGTCACATGTATTGTCAGCCTTTGATTTGATTCTCTAGAAATCAATCTTGACCTTTCATTTCAAATCTAACCTAATGTTTCCCTAACCCTAATTGTGGGTTGTTATATGGAATCTCGTCCATTGATTCTAGGGCACTTATTGACTTTCAATCTTGGCCATTCACATAAAATTGCATCTTCTATAAAAGAGAAATTTTGGTCACATCTTGCATGTCTTATCTCTTGCTTTTTTAGATAATCTTACATTTTCATATTTCATCTCCTACACTTTGATATCTTACATTTGTTCTTCATTTTTGTCATAGCATATCTAGATTTCATTTGACATAGATTAGACATTATAGATGCTTACTAGTTGCAATAGGGCATAGTATTGTATATAGTTGTTCAAATCCTTCAATATTTGCTTAGGGCTTGTCATTTCCATTGGCTTGCTCATCATAAATCTGAGGGCAAACTACATATTTCAGGAAGTTGAGAAGGTGTAATTGAGGTTATTCATGGAGGATGAAGACAATCTGGTGAGATTGTTTCATCTATTCCTTTGCACTTCATTATTTACTTTGGGTTTTTATGTTCTGCATATGATATTGCTAAACCTAGAAAAACACCCATTGTTACACTAGCATTTGAGTTATGATGTTATATTTCAAGCTCATGTCTCTCCTTTGTATAAACATATCATAATTTTGAATAGTATAATCAAGGATTATGGTGTTCATCTCACTGCTCTGGTGTGTATGTTTTCCATTTTGACTTTAATTCAAGGAATTAATTAAAATGTTTGGATGGAATCATGGATGGATATGTTTGTAAAGGAATTTAGTAAGAAGTATTGGGTTAGGATATCGATTGACACTATTGTAATGCAATATTTCCAAGGATCTTATAATTATATGCTATGTATTTGAATCTGTTGTTAAATTTTAAATGTTTGTGAATTTGACTCCCCAATGGTATATGGCACTGGTTTAAATTGTATGAGTTTGTGAAGTCCTGTGTTTGTATATCTTTACTTAGAGCTTGCTGCCAAATTGCAAATAAAATGACTATCATAAGTTACAAAATAATGTTGTAATCATCCCATGCTCCAAGTAGTTGATATTATTGGTGAAAGGCCATCTCATTTCAGTAGTATCATATTCTGTTGAGCTATTTGATGGGATTATCTGTTAATTGTTAATGATTGTAGATTAGGAGACAAACTTGGTTTATGTTAAAAAACACTAACAAAACCCACCCAAAAAAGGTAACATCCAAATAGATTTTCACCCAAGGTATTACATATGACATTAGGATTTTTATGAAAACCAAAATAAAAACCCCAACCTTAGGTTCTTTCCCAAACGATATGACACATTGACAGACCAGGACAAGGTCAAGACAAAGAGGAATTCAAAGAGAAAAATTAGAAGTTCCATCAAGTTCATCAGTAGTTAAAATGATAAAATAAATAATATAGATAATTGAACATCATCACATTACTGAAGTCTAAATTTGAGCTTTTTAATTGAATTTCACATGAAAGAGTACATATTGGCATTGGCAATTCAAAATCTTGCCAATGCCCAAAGACAAGTCTGCACAGAGCTGAGTTGGAACTTGGAAACTCATATTATCAAAGGTTGAAAATAAAAAATCAAGTCACTGTATCACCTTTTCTAGCAACTTCCACTCTTCAGGAGGTGGAATTACCATTTGTTCTAACTGATGTTGTTTAACTTAAAGTTTTATTAACATTTCATGATTGTAATTAGAAGTGGAACCTGTCTTGAATTCTTCAGTCAATTTTGCATTCAAGGTTATCAGTGTTCTAATTGAATCCAAATAGTTCACATCTGGGTGATGAGGAAACTGGTCCAAATCAATCTTCCTTGCACCTTCCATCTTCTTTCTTAAACCAAGCTATGTGAAGTTCCTTACCTTTCCATCCACCACCTTCATCTTGTCTGCAACCAAATGCAAATATTCCTTTGTTCCACACATTCTCGAACACTTTTCAATGATAGATGACAACTTCATTGAGGTTTCAATGCGATTAGTAATCCCTTTTCATTTCAAATCATTGTCACTGGCTTTGTAGACTGTTTGTAGAACTTGATTTGCAGATTTCTCTAATTCCAACACCTTTTTGTTGTCCACTAAATATTTGCTGAGCTTCTTATAATGTTGTCTAATAGCATCAATCAGTTGAAACATGTCACAAAAATGATCAAACCTCTGCATTATTTCATCCCAGATCTTTTGTTTCATATGCCTCATTGTATCTCTACAAAATGGAGAAAGCTTATTTTGAGAAGTCTTAATTTCTTCTTTTGCTTCCATCAGCTCTGTCTCCAATCTTTCATTTGTTTTTCTCTATTTCTCCAATTTTTTCTCCCACTGTGCATTTCCATTCGCAATGTTTAGTATTAATTTTTCTGAAGTGGATTTGTCCTCATCATATTTCTTGTTGCTCTCATCTAGCCTTCGCTTTAGGTCATTCACTTCTCTCTCATTTGATTTATCCTCTTTGCTTGTAGATGTAGAGGCAGATTTTATTATTCTTTTTTCTAATTCATTGCTCTTGTTGTCTGTTGCTTTCCTCTTTGCTTTCTCACTTGTTAGGTCTGCCTGTAACTTTTCTATTTGGGTCTGCAACCTTTTCTTCTCTCTATCTTGCTTTAGCAATGATGTGTACACCAATTCATTGTTCTTCTTTGATACATTAATTTTGTCAGTATTTTTCAGGCCAAAAAAACCTAATTGAAAATTGGTTACCGAGTATTCAGATTGATCCATCTGATTTGTTGGTTTGTTTTGAACTGTGGGAACAACAATTGTGTACTCCATGATTTCTTTATTTATGTCAAATGTGGGTAATACCATGGTTTTTGCATGCTTTGAAGTTACAGCAGATGCACTCTCCATCAGTTGCTTCATTTCTTTTTTATTCAAGTCTGATTTCTTTTTAAACTGTTCAATGAAATCATAACCTGGGGAGGCAAGAACAATGAAATGCTTGAATGGCGAAGGAATGGGAGTACTTGCAGTTGCTAATGGTGTTGCACCCACAATAACTGGAATTGGGGGAGTGCCTGGAAATAACTCCTTTGTGGTATAGGTGGATCCACTGATAGTGTGACTTGGACTTGTCAATATCCTTTGGCTCTTTTGATTGCCTTGATCACCTGGTGTTTCTGTGGTATCTTTTTTTGTTTTCCTCTTAGTATTATGTGTAATTTGTCATTTTAGCACATGTTGACCACTACTAGTACTACTACCCATACCATCGCCACCAATAGCACTCCCAGTTGCACTAAGGTGTCCACCAAGGGCATGTCCTAGTTGTGATTGTATCTGACCATGAGGATGATGACTAGAAGCTCTAAAAAATTGAGTTTGTCTTGTATCCCCTTGGTCTACTTGTTCACCTCCAAGCCCAAGGCCAGATTTATCAACTATTTTTCTATGCTCAACACTTGGTATTGTCCAAGGGCCTTGTCCTTTGGACCCCAAAGGACCACCTTCATAACCAATTTTTTCAATTATGGCTGCTCCTGAAGTATATGTTTCAACATATTCTTCTTTTGCGGCCTCACTTAAACCAGATTTGTAATTGGCATGGCTTTGTTTTTCTTCTTCCCTATCAATATCATCATTAGATTCATCACGTTCATCAGGATGCTCTATATTCCACAATTTGCTAAACTCTTCATCTTCTTCATTAGCATCATACTCTACAAGAGCTCTTGGATCACCTAGGTCCTTCCTCATACACCAAAAGGCAGTAATTTTTGATTGTGACCAATTTTTATCTATAAGTTCTTTCTCTAGAGAACCTGGAATTTTTACTCTACTAGATGGTTTATCACTTTTTTCATAAAAAATGTTGTATGTCCTGATTGTCTTTCAGTGAAATGCCATAATTTCTGCGGACAATTGTTCAAAAGAAATACCATTCTCAGCAGCACTTTTCCCCATTGCTATTTTGACCTCATCCCAAGAATCCTTGTTTCTCAAGTTTTCAAGCAAGGGTTTACTTTGATGTTGAATTCTATTTGCATCATTCCTATTGGCCACAATCATTGATTTAATGATGTCACATGGATCATACTGCCAGTGACAGATAGCATCAAATACAAAAAAATTCAAAAGATTGTGTGCCACACTAAATGATTTTCTCTCGAATGTGAACCCTCCACATGAAAAAGGTAAAGAAGGAAATAAGGTCTTCTTTTGTTGACTGAGAAAGTGTAGTTCATCAACACTCTGCACCTGCCTTACATATTCCAATGCAAAAACCCTTTCTTTCACATGTATTGGAAGTTTGTATGGCTGTAATCCCGATCCATAAAATCTTAGCATAGTATATTCTTCCATTAAGTACCAATCAACCAATTGTATTTCTTTTCCTAGTTGCATGCAGTTTCTACATGACATAGGCAATCTAGGCATTGGATTATTTGTAATTACTTGATGCAATGGAGCCAAAAAGTAGTCTACAAAATGACTATAGCTCCTTTGAGAATCATGCATCCTTATCTCAGTGGTCCATTCATATACTAGAGCCATTTTATTTTCCTCTGCATTACTGTAGGGCTGAATCAGAAGCTTGTTGGTCAGAAACATTCCTCTAAATTTGAATAGAAAAAGATAGCACAAGTAGGTTGTGAACCAAAATGTCTTCGTGGAACCTGCTTTAATCATTAAAAAATGTTTATGCATGGATTCTACAATGTGCTGAGTATAATTATATTTGACATGTTCATCAGCATAATGGATATTATATACCATTCCAAGGAGGCTTGCACCCACTTCCAAATTGCTATCTAGACCGAGGCAAAATGCTAGCATGGAAATAGTATCCTGAATGCATGGTTTAAAAAAAACCAAATTATAAGGAGGCTTATGATCGCCTTTCAATTTGTTTCTATCCATAACTATTTGATTTAAGAAATCATTTTTCAGCCTTTCTTCCACTGCTTCATAATCACTAGCAAGCTTTTCTAGGTCAATGTGGTGGTTTCCAAATTCTTCAGTTGTAAAACCCAACACTTTTCCAAGTTCTTCTGCATTAATGGATAACAATTCTTCTTGGTTATCTTTATTAAAAATTGCTTTTTTCTTATCATCATAATTTTCGGCACAGACCATGATAAAGTTTGGGCAAGGGAAAACTTCATTTAACATCATGCGCCCTAATCTAGTTACCCACGATGCACTGATACTATCAACTTTTGTTTGCTTTGGAGCCTTATTCTGAGATGAAAATCTAAGTTTTGAGGTACGCCTACCATATATTTCTTGGATCATAAATATCATGGTACCCATCGGTGAAACCTGGGGTTTTAAGCAATTCTGCATAATGTATTTTTTTATCGGACATTGCTCTAGTGGTACTGGTGGTAGACATGCTTGTACGAATGTGAAGTTGTGAAATTTGAATTCCCTAATAAGTAATACCTATTAGTCCTCCTTAATTTTAATGAATTCTTGAGTCTCTAAAGTCTAAAACCAAACTTCAAAATTCGACAAAATAAGATTTTAAGAAATGTCAAACGATTAAATGTAGCCGTAGGAATTCTTTCACTTACCCAGATTCTGAGTCCTGATGCTTGAAAACTGGAATGGCGTTGTTGGAAGTGGAACTGTGGAATCCAAATTCAAAATAGGGTGGTGCACTGCAATGGCCAATGAGCAATCTGAAGATTGAAGAATTTAAAAATCATTGTACAATTTCAAAGTGCAAAGTGTTTTAAATGCTTTTTTTCTCGTAATTGGAACGTTAAAGTGAATGACATGTCTTAGGAGTTAGGTCTACAAGACTACAATTTGAAAATTCTTAACCGTTGATCTTTCTAAATCTAACGGTTATAGGGTGATTCTAGAGGTTTAAGTTGGGAAGCCCATCACTCTGTGGATTTTATTACGGAATGCAACTACAACCATACATCAAATGTTCATCCAACGGTTGAAACTTGAGTAATTTATCATATTAACTTTAAAGTTTAAAAATAAAAATTAATCACTTGACAGTTGACACTTAGCAGTACAAAGTGCTTTAAATGCTTTGTTTCTCGAAATTGGAACATTAAAGTGAATGACACATCTTACGTCTACAAGTTGCAAATTCTTCACCGTTGATCTTTCTAAATCTAACGGTTATAGGGTGATTTTGAAGGTTTAAGTTGGGAAGCCCATCGCTCTGTGCATGTCATTACGGAATGCAACTACAACCATACATCAAATGTTCATCCAACGGTTGAAAGTTGAGTAATTTATGATATTAACTTTAAAAATAAACATTAATCACTTGACAGTTGACAACAAGCCTAAAATTTGATGGTCTATTAAATATTTGACCGTTTTTCAATTTTAGATCGTATATTATAGCCATAAAATTTATTAGACTTGCTATATTTTTATTAAACCGTAAAAAATTATTATATAGTATTTTAATTTATAATATATATCATTTTATAATTTTTATTATAAAAATAAAATAGAATATAACTTTTTTGAATATTTTTAATATGAATTTAGAAACTTTTGAATTTTTTATAATATTAATAGCTATCATTTTTATATTAATATATGTGATTTATGATATTATTATAAAAATATATATTAATTTAGAATCTTTTCAAAATAAAACATAATTATTTTTAATTTTTAGAATATATTTAACAAGATTTATTTTTAATACGATTTTAGAAACTTTTGCTAATTGTTAATTATAACAGTAGATTTTTATATTTATCACTAATAATTATCATTGTTTTCTAATTTTTCAAGATATTCCATTTATAAAAGATTTTATATAAAAATTCGTAAATTAAACAATTTTTTTGATAGGCATTTAAATGACCAAACCGTCATAAAATTTTCATATTGATTGTTTGCTATTGTCATAATCTTAACCGTTGATCTTTCTAAATCTAATGGTTATAGGGTAATTCTTGAGGTTTAAATTGGGAAGGCCATCGCTCTGTTCATTTCATTACAGAATGTAACTACAACCATACATCAAATGTTCATCCAACGGTTGAACTTGAAACTTGAGTAACCATGAATTCTCAAGTGCATATTGCATAGAGTATATTACTTAATTTCTCAAAAGAAAAAAAACTGATTTGAATATATTAAATTATTAATAGACACTGAAGTTCCGAACTCAGAAAACAACTCTTTACTCTTAAATGTAAATGAATAATGAAGATTCAAGGAATCAAGATTCAAGAATAACACAACACAACCATTTATTTTATTGCAACTGAATTTCAATGTCACATTATTACATATCTTTTTACAGACGAGTAGCATTGTAGCTTTTGTTTTGTATAAATAACATATGTCAGTGTGCCACTTTAGTACTTTACATAGAAAAAAATTAATAATTTATTCCGAGTTGTTGCTCGTTACAATGGATTACAAATTGATTCCAATTTCCAAGCTTTGTTGCTGAAAACTTACTACACATCTATCTCTAAAAATAAATGTGGCTCTGAAAATAAATTCATGATTCCAAGCTTCTGCTAGTGGATTTTCCAACCATGCTGGGCAAAGGGGGTTCCAATCAGTCCTGGGGAAATGGGAGCCATGAAGATACAAAATGTACTTATCCCCTTCGAGAACCAGAGTTATACAGAAGATGAAATACAAATGTCTCTTTGAAAATAAATGCATGGGGCTTGCCTGGCCAACCATGCTGGGGAAATGGGAGCTATTAGAATATAGGAGGAGAAGAAAATCTACTCCCATCTTTTACCTGCAGCCTCTATGCATTAGGATAGCACTTATCTCCATCAGAGCTCCTCATCCTGGTTCAAAACCCGTCTGAAAATTTAGGTTAACCAAATCAACTTCTTTCTAATTCCACCCATTATGAACTTGAAGGAAATTCGTCTTTTACTGATTACTCTGTAACTACATAATTGTAGGTAGGAGAATTTACAGTATCCCCAATACTGCATCATCTTCTTCATGAATCCTTATTAACCCTAGAAAATAAAAACCCTTATGGCACTATCTACTAATCACAGAATCACTATCCCTATTTATGGGCCACCAGTGCCGCTACCAGGCTGTATAATTAAAATTTCTAATTTGATTGACATCTTGCTACATGCCAACTTTAACTCTACCTCAAGCTAACAAGCTGTCAAAATCACTCATTCAAATGATATGAAATCATTAAAAATCTTGTTTTATTAAAGCTATGAGTTGCCCAAGAAATTGCTTTGGATTTTCATATCACATATGGCATTAATCGCTGCCACTGCCTGCACTAGCAGTACGACAACCACACTTTCTTCAGAAAGAATGAGAATTTCAATTAAATGAAATGTAGAATGTCGAGGCATTGAAAAGACAGAATGAGTGATGAGCGATGAGCCTTGATCTCACCACATGTCCGCATCTAACGATTATAGTGTTATTCCAGAGGTTTCAAATTGCAAGTCTAGTGCTTCAGAGATTTACTTCCGGAATGCAACTACAGTCATCCATCAAACATTCAATGAACGGCCCCTATGATTTTTTATTGGCATATCTGTTTATTTCGCCAATAGATTTTTCTACTATTTTGAGATTCTTTTTAATTTGCCAATGAAAATATATTTTTTTCTTTGAAAAAAGGTTTTAATCGCCAATGGAAAAATAATTCTAGTTTGAAAAATGGTTTTATTCGTCAATGAAAAATATTTTATTCTATTAAAAAAAATTGCAATTCGCCAAGATTTTCCACGAACTTCCAGGGATTATAAAGGATTCGCCAATTGGGATTTTTTTTTTCACATAAAACATAAAAAATCGCCAATAGAAATAATATTTTTCATCGGGAAGTATACTGGATTCGCCAGAATTTTACACCTACGTCAAGGGGGGGGTTTCTTAAAGTTATCGCTAATGTCCGTACATGCTATTTGGCTAACCGTCCGATCACGGGTTTTGATCTGGACCGTTTCTCGCAAACCTCGTAGGTTTTTCTGTTGATGTCACTAAGTAGTGCGAGGTTTGTGAGATGTCGCCATCTAGCATGTACGGAGGGGCGGGGTCTTTTCCTGAGGCGCCAACGATGACAAGTAGCTAGAGTAGGAGCCAGGAGGTCACTAGTTGAGAAGGAGCAACCTGTTCCCAGAACACCTGAAGTTGCTATAAAAGTGCTGGCAAAAGGCCAGAGTGTTGCACATCCCCTATTCTGATTTCATTAGATTCTGATGGTAACGGGTCCGAAATTGATTCGGATTACCGGTGTTACCTAGCAGCCTTGACTGATCTCATGGGAGTGAACGAGGAGGTCCTTGCAGTCAAACCAATAACTGCAGTGGCCTCGTGCCAGGTTGCTGGGTATTGTGCTGATGTAGCTGGAGGGAAGAAGGTGGGTCCGCCTTCAACCAAGGTGAGAACTCGAAGTGGTTGCTTCTATTGGGGCTATGTGTCTACTTAGTGGTTGTTGGTGTTGGGTCTGGTGGGTGGTGATTTTCCTGGTGTTTCATCTTGTTGATGTGGACATGCGCGTTCCTGGCACACTTTATGTTTTTTCTCCGATTGGTTATTGTGTAACCGTTTTTGATTCCTTGGATCATGCACTTTTCTATCCAATGATGAGGAATGGGAATTCAAATTTCATTCTACATGAAATTCAATTTATAAATTAACAATGTAGCCTAATGCTTTGTTGCTCTCCTGTCCTATAAAGGAGATTTCACGGCTCATTAGTATGGGCGAATTTTGGATCTTGAAAGTTTTGAATATATGTACATTTAGTTCTTTTTACTGTAGTTCTCTAATATGTTTTAGTTAATGTCTTTTTTGGTCAATTTTCTATGAAGCAAGCAAGCCCTGCTAATGTAATTATGGATATTCAAGCAATAAATGATAATCATTTTGAAACAATTGCTCTCCTAATTGTGTGTCATAAGTTGTGAATGAGTCTATCAATGATATCTTCATTCACTTTCAATGGTATATTTGAATGCGTTCTTCATTTCCCTGCTTTAGCTCAAAGAGTTAATGAAATTGCTTGAAAATGAGTTAAAAATTTATGGTTATACGTTCAAGATTGCTAAGGAGTGTTGTTTTAAAATTAAAATTCAAATGATGTAAAGCATTGTGATGATATGTCTACAATATATGGATTAGCTTTGTATGATTCCTGCCCAATAGATGAGGCACTAGCTATTATCTTCAAGATTATTACAGAACTGTAATTCTAAACATGAGGGTCTTAAAGCTGAAAACAACAAAATATTAAACCCTATCTCTCTATGAGAGGAAAATCTTACATTGAAATCTTCAATCCCGTTGCTCTAAGATACCTGTCATTATTCTTTGGTCTACCAATACTGAGAGTAATTACTATCTTAGTGCGTGTATAGGGATTGTAATTTGTAAGAGGAAATGTTCTTACCAGTCATAGAACATTCTTATGAACACATTTAGGTTTACCCACCTTGGTCTCACAGAGCCAAAAGTGTAGGAGATGTCATTCTTTGACTGGATCTCGTTAGTTGCCCACTAGCCTTTGTGGTTCTTTATAATGGAGGTTGGCTACCTCTTAGAGAATTACCAATCCTATGTGGGAAAAAATACCAACATATTCCATGATAATTCAAGTGCAATTAACATCTCTAAGAATTTGGTGATTCATTCAAAGACGGAGCATATATCTATCAAATACCACTTTTTGAGAGACAAGGTGAATGATAAAGAAGTCAAACTGGAGTATGTGCCTACTAAGGAACAAATTGCAAACATCTTTACTAAGCCATTGCCTAAGGATACTTTTGATTATCTCAAAGGGAAGTTAGGGGTGATTACCCCTCCTAATCAGAACTAAGATGCAAGACTTTGCATCAGTCCAAGCATTTTAGAGTCATATCTTGATTCAGATTGATGTTGTGGTGGCTGCTACCCAGGGGGAGTAGTGAGATGACTCAAATATGTGGTTCAGAGATTGTGTATCTTTTTCATTGATGTCAAAGAGGGAGAAGAATAATGTGAAAAACTCTTGAAGAATCAAGGAGGAGAAGAGCAATGTGAAAAATTAGAAATTATCTAAGAGAAGAAGTCAGAACCTATGGGGGAGTAAGTGTTGAAGTTAGTTGCGTTGATGGTGTTTTTCACATCATGTGTTGCCATCAATGTCGAAGGGGGTGATTGTTGGATGTTGTGCTTATGTTTATGATATGTGGTTATCATTGATGTCAACACTATTAGCATTAATTTCTTTAAGACTATATATGTCAAGGATATTGAGAAAATTGTAATAAAATGAGTTGCAAGTTGTCTTTGAAGTAGTGAAGATCAGTATGATCGAAATTTGAGTATGTTGATGGTGAGAAGTTTTGAATTAAAGGGTTTGTTTTCAAGTCTATCTAGTTTATCCACCAAATTTTTCAGAGGTGCGCATGAATATTTGAGCAAGTTATGAGTTTATGTGTTTCGACAATTAATTTGTTACTGAAGCTGGTGTTCCTGGAAGAAGATAATGTGATTATAGTAATATGAGTTGTTGTGTATGTTAATATGGTGTTTTTGGATGTTTCTAGATCATGTTTGATCTATGTTGCATGTCTGCATTGATCGTTGTGCTCGCGATCCATGATTTTCTCTTGCGTGTTCATATTTTTCATGTTCATGGCCGATAGGGTGATTATAGCGTGTTGTGGATCTTCGAGGAAAAATATTTGAAGGTGTTTTGTGTTCGAGGACATTATTTTGGATCTCTACTATGTTGTGGCCAACCTTGGTTGATTCACATTAATAATCTTTATTATTTTGGGCTGATAGTTTGCATTCATTCTATTATTTGTTCAAGCCGACATGAAGCAATGTAATTACTTGTTTCAGATATATATGAGCGATTGTTTATCTCATTTGATGAATGTATGATGTGAAGTGTGCGAGTGTTATGTGTGAATAAAGATTAGATCATTTGAAGGTAGAGTAGAGTGTGAAGAAGAGTGAAGAAAAGTGAAGAAGTGTTCATATGCTGAACCAGAACTGTAATCAGACAATAGCATGTGCTACTTTCTCAGTTCAAATTCTTTAGATGGATTTAATTTGAATGTTTCTATAAGATAGTGCGTCTTCCTTTGTATCTAAGCAGTGACCTCTAGGCAGTGTGCCTTAATGCATGTGCATTCCCATTTATTCTTCTTATACTTTTAATAGAGTATAAACTTGTGGATTAACCTCCACCATGGTTTTTCCCCTAACAGGGTTTCCACACAAAAATATTCGTGTTATGTGTATTTCTGATGTGTTGTTGATTTATGCTTTCATGGTTATTAATCAAATCTGAGAATAAGGGTTAACAAAGTTAATAAGTTTAAAATTATGTGACAACTGATTCACCCCCCCTCTCAGTTGTCTGCCCTTGTGTTGCCATCAGCTTGAACTTGCAAAAACAAATGAAAAATGAAAAATGGATTGAATTTGTTTCATAAAAATAATTTTATAAAATAAGAAGCACAAATGAATTTTATTACAAATTAATTTCATTCCAAAATTTTAAAATAATTTTAAGAAAAGCTATGTTAAAATATTTTTGAAATGCTTTTTATATACTTTTTTTGTTTTAAGAATGAAAATATTTTTTAAAAAACATAACAATTTCTATAATAGAACTTAAGGATATAAATTTAAAAAACAAAAAGAATATTTTATATTTAGAAAGATGATTGAGATAGAATAGGATATGTAGAGTTAAATTAACCATCATGAGTTAATTCATAGGATTTTAGAAATTTTTATTTTATAAAATAAATAATTTTATTTTTATTTTGGATGATGTCACCGTAACAGTTGATGCCATCTTTTAATTGATTTTTGATAACTCATAAATTTGATGATGTCATCCTTAGGAGGCCCATTTTTTATGTAAATTTCCCCTAATGAGAACCCTTGTTGTCTATCCAACTTGCTCCATCTCTGTCTCACTGCAGTTATATCGTACCAAAAATACTTGAAATTTGACACAGGCCATAACAGGTTAGGTGGCTAAAAATTTAGTGGAAGCCAAAATTTTCCCTTTGTCCTTCCAATCTATATATATCTATCAACTCTCTTAAGTGTTGCGACATAGTTTTGCATAAAATGAGGCTCAACTTGTTTCAATTCATTAGTTAGGTTGTCCCACCTTTGTGACATGTATCCCATTACAGATTCCCCTACGGTTTTTGCTACCTCCTCATATTCTTTGTAAACTACTTCTTTCTTAAGTAGGATCCTATTTCCATAGCTTGTTCAATAAATAATTTTGTGCCAATCCTTGAAAAATGTCTCCTGGATTTCTAGATTCAGCCCTGATGGATAGGGGAGTGTTGGATTCAATTTTCCTATAAGTCCTAAACTGCTTTCCCCAACTAACTTCGTTTTGTATTCAGGACACAAATACCCTTAATTGGACATCTCCAACATACAACTGTGGATTCCAATCATGGTCTTGGGTCATAGAATAATTATGCAAATAGAATTCACACACCAAATTCTTCATTTTAGGAGGAGCAATCCGATAAGCATTGAAAAAATCAAGAGGGGTCTCAATGGAAGGATTCAAACCTGAAAAATCCCTTGCTAGTTTAAAAGAAAGATGCTTCTCCTTCAAATATAGAGCATAGAACCTTGGAGGAGTTCTACACTCTAAGATCAGAGGTACTAAGGCTATCATATTATCCACCTTTTTCTTTAAAGTAGCAATTTCTTCATTATTATCTTCAATCTCTTCATCTCTCTTTTTAATTTCCCTTTTTAGCATGTGTTTCTCCGCTTTCCATTCTTCTTCCCTCCTTTGCACTTATTTCCATAAGTTCATGGCTACCATGTGCATTGAATAATTAGAGGGCCTATGTATTCCTACCAAAAAAATTCTTGGAACTTTTGCTTGTTCTTCATAGAGTACTAGTTGCAGAGCTTCTGTTTGTTTAGCCAATTCCAGCTGCAGGGCCTCTAGTTCATGTTCTTTCTCTTGCTAAAGGAAATCTTGCTTTTTCTCTTGTTGTAGGAGCTCCTTATTTTCTTCATACACTTGGCTTTCAACTTGTTCTCCAATGTCATCAAAATATGCCAGTATCATGCTTGTTGCTTCCTCAAATATGCCCTTTTCCTCGACATTCACCTACCTCATTGGAGATTATGTATCCTACCATGATGTTTCTCAAGGTTTAGGGATTCCCTCAAAAGATACACCAAAGTTTGGCCTAGTTGGTCTTGATTTTATAGGAGGGATTTCATGATTTTCTTTCACTGTAGGAAGAACAGTGTCAACCTTTCATTTCTTTGAGCTTGGAACTTCTTTTTCTACCATTTTCTTTTTAGCTTTTTCCTTCCTTATTTATTCCTTCTTCTTTTGTGCCCTAGTTCTCTTTAGGATGCCAAGAGGAACATCATCATCAGAATCTAGAGACGAACCTTCTTTTTCTGAATGCTTAGTCTTAGAAGAACTAATCTCTATGGTTTGCTTGGCTGCAAGAGTTTTTGCACTAGGGCTAGTGCTAGAAGTTGAGGCTCTAGAAGTGGCTCGAACATTTCTCACTCTCCTACTAATGCTATGAGGTTAAGGAAAAACCCTAGGTTGCAAATTCTCTTGTTTAATTTGATCAATATTCAAGAATTCTTCCCAAGTCATATTAGACAAATCATGGAGAGACTTTTCAGCTAATAGTTTGATAAGACAATGGTGGGAAATAGAATTGTCCCTACCTTTATGGGTCTCAACCACCATGATTGAAAGAAGGTGATATAACACATTTGGCACATTCATTCTTCTCATGTGCCTCATGTGGTTTAGGAGTTTGAAATGCACAAAATTTAGATTCGACTGATGAACTTTACAGATAATATACTTCACAACATAAAATTCTACTTGCTTCCATGGCTCAGGCAACAAAATTCTCTCTACACCCTATTTGTCCACACTCAATGGAGGGTCGCCAGATTTTGTAAATTCAACCCTAGCTGACCTAGTTTCTTTGGTAGCAAGGTAATGTTCATTGTCGGCAAGCAACCCTATAACTTTTGCAATCCTCACTTCAGTGGCTATGACCTCCAACCCTTTTACCATGGCCTTTCCTTCAAACAATGTCTGGGAAAATTCCAATGCAACGTCTTCATCAAAACCATTCAACTTCAAGAAATAATCTAACCATCCACAATTTCTCAACTCGTCCTGGAAAGGTGCATCCTGTAGTAATACATCATGAACCATGGGTTTATTTTGAATTAACCCACCTCCCATTGTTCAATTTTCTACAATCAAACAATCGCTCTGCAAATTTTTCCTTCCTAGAATCTTCATCTAAAAGATAAAACTTCTCCTTCCTACAATGCTACCAAATTTCCAACACTAGTATCATATGAATTTTACCTTTTTGGCTTAAGATTATGATAGGATCAATAAAGGTAGTAAAGGAGTAATAAATTAAGGCTATGATCAAGAAGAATGGTGATGGTTGATGTCATTTCACACATGCGAGCCATTATCTCACTCAGAATTTAAATCGACTCAATAACTTAAAATTTTCTGACATGAACCAATATAGACAGACACATAGACATGGTATTCACAATTTTTTCCCCCCAACCTAAATTTGCACATGTGTCCTCACATGTGTGGTGGTAATGACAATTTTGCAAGGGCGAGGAATAATTACATGCTATGGAGAACGTCAATATTAATGTACAAAAATTAATTGAATGTACTAAAAGACAATTAAGATATAACAAATTGATGCGCATGTAGCTGAATTTGTGGAAGATTTATTGCAAATATTATGGAGAAAGTATCGATCACTTTTTAAGAAATCAACTGAGCAATTAATGAAAGTGGAGTGGAATCAGGTGGAATTGAATGAAGTGAAATGATGGCAGCGTGATGGAAGAGAGAGAAAGGTGTAATGGATGGGTAGATGGGTGAAGAAGTGGACCCCCACAAAAGTGGAAGTCTTTATTATGACAAGTTACATACCTTATTTAGCCAGAAGGAGGGACACTAGGTCCGCTTCCTTTATTTGTAGGAAGTTATAATGCTACATGTTGAGTGAATTGTTTTAGGAACTCCTCCTTGGAAGTTGGATTGTGATACAACTTGAGGTGATGACCATTGATAAGTAGCTTAAATCTGATAGGGTCAATGGTAGTGAGCTGAAAATCTCCATTGGAAAAAAATTTGCAACCTCATATGGTCCTAGCCACCTTGTCTACAATTTTCCTTTATTGTCTTGATACCTTGAGTCATAGAGTAGTGCCCAGTCACTTGGCTGAAATTTATTATCCTTGATGAATTTTTCATCCCACCTTATTCTCTAATTTTGCACTACCTTTGTGTGATGCAAAGTTGTCTTCCTCATCTCATCCAAAGCATTCAGTTGCATGATTTTGTCCCTTTGTGCCTGATGAGTCTAGTTTATGGCTTAATTATTGATAGGATTGTTGTCCATTTCCTATAGTTACATAAGACTTTGATGCTTGAGAGTTGATCTTTCATAATATTTCCTTGAAACCTTAGACCTTGAACATGAATTTATTTTCATAAGCTTTCAAATGATATCAATATGCTATGCAGATTGTTTGTTTTAACTTTGCATGTGATTAATGAATGTCGCTTTAAGATGATTATGGATATGCAGTTGTTATGCATGCTAACATTGTCATGCAGATGATTTGAGACCAAGAATTTAGGAACATCCCACTAGCTGGATAGGTTATGTGCATGCATAGCTGCCCCTACTCTTTTTTGTGCTTTCCCTAATGTTGCATCCTTCACATTTTCTAGAGTTTACCTCCTTGCTAGGTGGCTGAATAAATAAGGGCTTTGATGTTATTTTTGGCTCTTAGTTAGAAGACTGCTTAATTGATGTAATCAAACTTTTGAGTTTTTCGGCAATACAACTATGATGATTGTACTCATATTTTTCTTATGAATCAAATGAAGTTATAGGTTTGTGCATTTGAGTCTATCTTAGTTTAGGGAATACTTATCCAAGAGGGCCCACTTGGTGAGTATTCCATCTCATACCCTAATTTAGTTTAATTGTTATTCTCTATTCAGTAATTAGTTAAGAATCTAGCATTGACTATTCCTATAGCCACTAGAATTCCATTCTACGATTGTTCTTGCAGATAAAGCAGATAGAGTAGTTTCCTATTTGTTTGCTTAGATCTTCATTTTTGTCATGCATTTCAGTTTAATCTAGTTGTTGGGTGATGTTCAACATTTATATTATTCTTTCAATCAATTTAGTTTCAACATTATGTTTTTCTTAGCTATAGGATGGATATGGCTACTTTGGATTGCTAGTGCACATATAGTGTTGAACCATTTCAAGTTTATGTCCCTAGGTTGAAAATTTAAATGCACCTTCATGATGATTTAAATAGATATTTAGGTTAGATATTCAATCTTTGAATCGTGCCTGCAAGGGCATAGTTGTTAAAATCATTGTAGGAGGCCAACATTTTTGGTGTCATTACTAGGGATAGTATCAAACTAGGTAGTCCTTTGGAGTCATTGATAGTTTTTCTTGCTATAGTTATTCTGGATTGTTCTTAGTACACCCCTTGTTAGAAGTAATGTTCCTCTATCCTTTTGCCATTTTTTTGTGTGAGCTGGTTGATACTGTGTTGAGACCGCATGTATAGAGGGAGGAGGAGAGATGCTCATGGGAGATTCCTTCCTAAAAATCCTGATCCATTCCAGTTAATTGAGTACCAAAATCTATCCAGTAGAGAAGAAGAAGAGCCATACCCCTTTTCTAATACATTTCTTGATTTGGCAAGTTCTGAAGTTTCCCTTGAAGATCAAAATCTGGTTGAAGAACCCTTTGCTTTGGAATTTCATCAAGCAGGCATGCATGATGCAAATGGAAACAAACCTAATAGAGCTAACCAAACAGATTTTCCTTTCCCTATTTCTCATCATAATGAAGTAGAAAACCTCAAAAATATCCCTGCTTTAGTTCTTCCTAAGTTCTATGGGCTTGTCACAAAAGATCTTGATACATTCTTGTTTGAGTTTGATATCCTCTGCAAAATTTATCACTACACCATTGATGCCCATAGGCTTAAGCTATTTCCTGCCACCTTGAAAGAAGATGCATTAAGATGGCTCATGAGTCTAGCCAAAGATATTGTGGAGACTTGGGAGGACATGAAGACAAAATTCCTTGAGAAATACAAAGAGTATTGTAGGGGTAGTGACATGAGAGGATATGACATTTTCATAATGCAACAAAAGGAAGATGACAGCTTGGAAGATTTCATTTCAAGGTTTATATTTTTTCTGTAGAAATCTCCACACCATACACTCAATGAAGAATCACAAAAGATGATTTTCTTGAGAGGAATTAATGACAGCTACACTGATGCCTTGGACCTGATAGGAGGAGGAGATATCACCCAAGTTCCTTGGGAAGATATTAAGAAAATATGTTAGGATTATTTTAGGGTAGCCTCAAAGAAAGGGAGAGCTTAGAAATATTCTATGGGTAAGTCATCTACCAATGGAGTTTCAAGGATGGATATTACTCACTTATTAGAAGATTTCAAGAAAGACATCATAGATAATATGGCTACTTAGCTGGATTCATTTTAGGCCAAGAAGAAATAAGAGGAGGTAGAGGAAATGTTGGCAGAATATTGCCCTCATTACAAACAAAAGAAGAAGGACTACAGATGCAAGATAATAGCTATGTGTGTGAATATGTGGAATAAACTAAAGAGTTAAACAAACATGCAAATGTGACATTATATTAAAGAAATCTAAGTTAAGAATAAACAAACTCTAAACAGAATAAATTCTTTAAAGACATCTCATTGTCCTCTGTCTCCAAGGATTTGTTTTAAGCTGCTTGCTCTTAGATTGTGTAAGTAGTAGCTTGACAAAATGACAACCTAGAGAATGAGATTATGCAACATGCATATCTATGCTAAATGATATGAGATGATGAAACTAAGATATGAAACTAAAACAGATTGTGCACACTATTCTACCATGATTTCTTATGCTAAAATGATCAAGCTAAAATGCTATACTATGCTCAAGAAATCTAGTATAATAAGATTACTAAATGTTGGATAATGCAACTATAATGCTCACGCTAGATTCGATTGGATGGATCCTTTTCAAAGAACAAAGAGGCTGTATTTATAGAATTTTGGAGGAAAAAATCCTAGTTGGAAAAGATTGACGGTTGAAATCAAGCCTAGAAAGATGAACGGTGGAAGATCAAGAAGTTGGAGAGAAAGAGGGAAAATATTTTCTCTTACACAACCTCTTCCATTCAAAAGTGAAGGAAAGTATCCATTTGAAATTTTTATTTATGAGGGGTTAGTTGGTAGTTGAGGATAAATTCATAATTAAATTATTTATTTATTTAATTATATGTGACATGAATTTAGAAGCTTCCATAATTAAATATTAAAATATTTAATTATGTGTGAAAAGTTAAAAACGCACTTAATTAAATATTTAGAATATTTAATTAAATGTGAAGTGAAGAAGGTGTTTAATTAGATATTCAAAATATTTAATTAAATATGGAGTGAAGAATAAGGAATAATGAATTTAGAAGAATATTCATATTTGAATTTAAAAATTCAAACTTAAAGTAACATGATAATTAATTTAAATAAATTATAAAATTTATTTAATTAATTAAGAGGAAGATAGAAAATGGTAATTGTTGATGCCAAAAATTGGAAAGGTAACAAACTTTTTTGGGAAACTCAGTTAAAGGGGGGACCTATTGCGCTAAACTGAGTGACCTCCAGATTTTAAAGAAGTCGACTCTTCTATAACTGGGGTTTTGAATGGGAAAAGGAAGCAGGTATGAAAATAAAAGTGTCTAACTAGGGAAATGCAGTGAGACTTAGATGTAAAGCAGAATAGACCTATCTTGTAGATGTGATCTAAGGGGCCGTTCAACAATCTGCTATGTTCAAAATGAAAGGAAACTAAGGTAAAATCTAAATGATTCTCTTTAATGACATAAAATAATATTCATATGCATTTACTAAAAAGAGGAGTCGAAGACATGATCTAAATCAACAAACTTGCATTCAAATTATAGAAGTTCTGCAAATGAAACATTCAACACCACAATGGCACAGTAAAACTTTATCAAAATCTTCAAGAAATAGAAAGGATGAACAATGACACAGTCTGCAAGTCTTTACAATAATATAAAAAGCGATAAAGGCTTGGTTCTTCTACCAATATTTCTTCTCTCAATTCTCAACCCTTGCTTTGATGAAAGAAGCAGTATTTATAATGAAACATAGCTGGGTGAGCCAATAACTCAAAAGATCCTCCTATCATGGGAAATGATGCATTTAGCAATGATTTCCCCTTTTTCATTGCAACCGAAAATATTCGAGCCATGAACAAGGACACCCCAGAGCCAGATGCATCCCCTACGAATGATGGAAGTGGTTCCAATAGACCAAAGTGATGACACGTGCAATTCAATCATGGTGGCAATTAAAAAAATAGGGCATCTAGTGATAGGTTGTTGCCTACTCAGTTTCCCTTTGTGAGGAAATTTTTAGAAGATCATGTGGAAAAAAGTTAGTGGTTTATGCTCATTCATCCCCTTAAGTGATGAAAAACCTACAATGTGAAGACACATGGAGGTCTCTAAACATATTGTGTTGAAGGTGGGTTCAACCAAGGAATGTGCGTGGATAGATGCTACACAGCAGCCGATCAGGGCCTGAAAGGGGAATGATGCAAAGGGGCATAGAAGATTGTGAACTACCAACATGTGGAAGCATGATTAAAACTTTTGAAAAGTGAGAGGAGGAAAACCTTGCGAGGAGCGCTTGGTTGACAAGTGGCGGTATTCACAATGAGACTTTGTGGAAGGAGTCCGATGTTGCTTTTTCTTTAGAGGAGGGTGTGGCCAATACTTAGCCAAAATAGGACTACCCTAAGAGAGCATGGGAATTTTTTATTCATAGCTCTTGGTGACTTAATAGGGGCATTTCGCCTGCGAAACAAAGAACCCAAAATTTTTGGTTTGTAGACCAGAGACTTATCCATCAGGCGGTGTGATCGGAGCTTAGAGAGGGAGGTCTGAAGAGGCAACCATCCATCTTTAGATTGAGTTGATATGTTGTTCTCTTGTACTCCATGCAAATTGATAAATTCTTTGTAAGGCAACACTGACAATATACCAGCCCAGGATTCAAGTTGAAAAAGAAGCTACGCGATTAGATGAGTGATGCCCTCAATATCTCCTACAACAAGGGGCTGACTAAAACTTTGAAAGGTAGATGGGTCTCGTTGCTTCTCCTCGATCTTTGCTGCCATATGCTCAATCATGGCCACTAAATCATCTTCCAGAAAAGGAGATGGTAAGCCCATTTGAGTTAGCTGACCAAACCTGGTCCACATGCTACCCATGAGATGATCCAATTTGGTGGCACACTCATTGGCATGCAAGATAAATTCATGATAGTGGATGAACCTATTGGATGTTTTTTCTACAGCTTTTCTATCTTCAATCCCTGCACCTACCAAGACTTCGTCGAGGACCTGATATAGGCTCTCCAATAATTTTTTGGCCATTGGAACTCTTTTAATGATGGACTATGCGAATTGCCTAATCGTCAAACAAACATCTCTGCCCAAGTCTGTTGCTTATTCCATAAATCAAAGTGTTGGCTGTAGAGTTAGGCAAAAGGCCTTCACTCTTTCCCAATATGAGACATATAATTGTTGAGCCACTTGAAGAAGGTCTGCTTGATTGACGGGGGTTGAGGTGGAGTCCTTTAATAAGGAAATCTCCACATTCCTTTTCTCCATATCATGGGCTAGCTCTGCAACCTTTTGGTTTGTTGTGGTGAGTTGTCCTTGTAGGACTCATGATTCTGCAACCCAACTAGCCTTAGCTCACTCTTTGTTTGTTGTTGCTTGTTCTAATGAAAACTTCAGTTCAACAATTTCATCTTCTAATTCAGCATGATGGATATTGAAACCCTCATCCTTCTATTGCATTCACTGCTCTAGTTGAGCACATTGGTGAGAAAATTCTTCATCATTTTTTCATATCTCTTGCTCCAGCTTTGCTAACTAGTCCTGATACTCCTTGTTCTTCTATTGTAGCTCAACAATGAAGTTAGGATCGAGGGATCGAAACTTTGCTAGTTCTTCATATAATTTTTCTTGCTCCTCCTCGTTTTGTTGGGATAGGCACTTAAATTCAACCTCCCTAGCTTTCTCCTTGGTGAGAAAGACCTCGACCCTACTCCTTATGCTCCTTAGCTCTTCTTCCTTTTTCTTTAGCTACTGATCGAACTTAAGAAAGCTGGTGGTCACCACCCACTGCATTTCCTCCATGAGCTCCACCTTGTCTTAAGGTCAGGCTATGCTTAAATTGAGTTCGATGACATACGTGTTGTAGTAATCTAATTGCATTTCTCCCTATGGCTTGATGACAGTTGGGTACATAGCCGCAAAGTATAGTGATTGTTGAGCTTCATTGAAATTTGTATGTACTCTTGTTTCATCTGACTTCTTAGCAAATTTAGCCTTTTTCCTTTGGGTTCTATTTGCTTGAGCCTACTTAATCATGTCTACTTTCGATAAGAATTCAGAGGGCGACCTGATGAGTCCACTTGCGAAGGGTGCACCAATGGGAAGGGAAAAAGGGAATGAAAGGGTGGCAGTACCAAGAGACTTTTTCTTTGGTACACTAACTTTCTGAGGTGAGAAAGGAGGGATACTCCAATACTCTAATTATGGACTAGTAGGAAGACTTAAATGAAGCAAAGTCATTGCAAATTCTATCTACTGGGAAGACTGGATTGACTCTGATACTATGACGATAGGAGATGCATCACTAAAGGTAGTGGAGGAAGAGTATGAGAGGCTTTGGGATGAAAAATGGGTTGAAGCAAATGGTGTGAGGTTCTATAGAGGAGTAAGAGAAAATGGGGCCGCTCGAGAGGATGGTTTTGAAACTGCGATGACTATTGGAACAATGGCTGAAATGCATTGGTCGGTGCATGAAGCAAGATGCGGTGTAGACACAAATGGGGCAACTAAGGTTTTTGAAACTAGAGAAGAGGGAGCGAAAGATAAATGTGGTACATGTGATTGTTGTCCCTCATCTGTTGCTGACTCTGTTTTCCTTAAGGTCTTGTGAACCTTCTCCCAAAGATGCCTCAATTCATGGCCGCTTCTTCGGCAGCAAGTCACCTTTTTCTACAGTTTCTGATTGTAACAGAGAGGTTTCCCGAGTTCTCCTTGCTCTCTAGGTGTGAGTCAGTGAAGACCTCACACATGATATGTTAACCCATACATTAGAGGAGACCTTTCTAGGTTGTTTCATGATCTTTCCCTTTGATTGAGTCAAGATGTCCTATGTGTTTGCTTCAGGTTCTACTCCCTCATCTAATTGCGATTTGGCCGACTCCGAATTGGATTCCTTTTCACCACTCTCATCAGAATCTGGGTGCTCGTCATTCCACAATTTTTCAAACTTATCATCCATCTCTTCAATATCATATGGGGCCTCAATGTGTTAGGTCTCCTGTCGATATATCCAGAAATCATGGACCTTATCCTCCTTCCAATTGTAGTTATTTAGCAGATTGTTGTAGAGAGTAGTCCCCATTTTTCTTGTCTTCTCATACTACATAGTGGGAAGGTAGATACTGAGCCAAGGGGGTTGACCACCTTCAGTAGGGATGTACGTTAGGTCAATAATAAACTCATCTGCATCCGAAATTGGGTTTCGATGCTTCTCCTAGTAAGGCCAGGGGGAGTGTGCCACTTTGACATGCTTGCTTGGCAAGTCATAATTTGGGTTGTAATTCCATTTATCATAGATCCACACCAACCCCAGATGATCCAACTTTGCTTCTAGTATGTCATGAGCTTTTCTCTTAGCCATGAATATAGTTTTCTAGCACTTTGGGCATTTAATAAATCCTTTCTTTTTTTGCTTTCATGCTGCAGAAGGTGATGTCCATAATTGATAATTGGTAGAATAATTCAAGCACCGATACCCAGTCTGTAAGACATGATGGAAGCTGCTATAACTTGCAAATTTTACCCAGAAAGCACACTGAAGCGATATAAATGGAACCTAAAACACAACGTAAGGTTTCTGGTTTCAAAACTAGAAAGCCTTTCACTTTAGGTTTAATTTACACCGGGGTAGTGAATTCTCTGTGATTAGTCCTGTGTTTGGCTCCTTTTGCGACAAAATTGCATCACACCTGGCTCCTTAATAATTCTATTTTTTAAAGTCTTTTCATTACTTCAAGAAGTTTTATACTCTATCTGATTTTTGCATGCGATACTTAGCTTTTCTCTTTAATTTCTTGCCTTCAACTAGTAGACAATGATTACCATTCTACATTTAATTCGGCATGTACCGCAAACTCCTCTGTCCACACAAAAAGAGTTACTCGCCATTTTTGATAAGATAAGGATTCATAATTGCATTAGAGATAACGTCCTTTTAGTACAATTTTTTTATGGGAAAAAGAGCCTCCATCTCCCCGTTATTCACCTTCTCGCTTGTCCTCATCATTAATATCTCTGAAAGCACAATTAGGCTGATGCTGTAATGATTACTTTAGAAGGATTCTTGCTCAACCTTGGAGCTTGAAAAGGTCTGCATGCTGACACCTAAGAACTTGTTCATATTTTCCATTGCCTAAGCTTGCCACCAATTCATATTAACTGATTACCACTCCTTAATCTTGCACGTAGCAATTTGTACTTGTGGACGCAATCGGGCTAGAAAATTAAGTTGGCCTTTTGCGTGGGATTCTCGAGCTAAACTCGATTAACATCATGCTTGGGATGTAGGCTACCTCGGGTGTTTCTATAAAAGGGCCTTATTGTAGTAGTGGAACTATACTTAGCATTTTAGCAAAAGAATTAGGCAAATTAGATAGGATAATTTCTTAGGTGGTTGAGTAGTTTTAAATTTCCATAGTGCTAGACTTAGGTGTTTTAAGTAGAGGCTGACACAATGAACACTTCGATTAGGCTAGTGTGTAACAAGTCTCAAATGGATTTTCTGGGAGAGATCTCCAATAGGCATCTGAAACATATAACCAAAAAAAAACACTCATTGGCCATCATAGCCATAAAATGGGTTTTGGGTAGAGATTATATTGAGTATGAATATAAATATCGGGTGAACACCGATATATGCTCCTACTTTTTTGCCTCGCTGCTTGATATTTAGGCCCCAAAATCCATGATACTTCACCTAATGCTTTAAATTTTCCTGAAGCGATACCTTGAAGGCCTCAATGAAGCAGTAACCAATGCAGTGTATGGTTTGGGCCTTCCAATAGTGAGCGACCTGCGAAGGCATATTGAAGAGGATGCAGTGGTACCATGGGTACCATTTCTAAGCGGGTTCTAGCCACATTCGCTAATTGAGCATCGTGAGAGAGCCACCCATGCATGTCACTTCCTTCTGTGCTACTACAATGTGGTGCTATTCTATGACATGGACTAGTACACTGACTTCAGGAACCTTGTGTTCCCTCCACTACTTGTTCTGGGTGTTGGTGCTGCTATTTTGGATCTTGCTACTACTGGTGATAACCTTCCTACTTTCCCTGACAATGATCCACTTGACAAAGGAAATGTTGATGTGGATGATGAAAATGTCCATACTTCAGCCACTTGAAGATTAAACATCTTTTTCTCTTTTGTATATATACCTGAAAGAGGGCTTGCATACACATATATATAAGGAAGCCTCATATAATGTCATATTTTGAGTGCATGGCCCTAGAGCCATTTTGTCAAAAAAATTATCAAAATATATATATAATGAATATACTCGCTATCTTCAAACCATTTTCTTCATTCTTGTGCTCTCTGCAACTCCTATGGAATTCTCTACATTTGAGCTTGATTTCTGCAATATGAGTGATAATGTCCTTCTATGTTTTTGTAAAAATGGGTCTTATAAATTTTCCTACTTCTGTCACTTTGAAAATGTTGAAAAGAACCAGTCAACAAACAAGAAAGGGAAAATAATTACATTAATCACATATTTACACTTGTATGAATTATTTAAAGCTTAATTAATAATTTTAAGTGAATTCCATTAACCAGAATTCCCAATAATTCTTGTTCCATTTTTTCCAATTCGAATACATTATTCTATTTGCATTGAATTATTTTTAAAGGGCCTTCCCATAGTCTATCAAATTTCCCATACAGGTCAGGCTTCACAACTCTTTCATTGAATTTTAGTAACAGATCTCTGCATTTTAGACTCTGGTCTTAAGCTTTCTTGTCAAACCATCTCTTAACCACCTGTTGGTGGTTAGTCATGGCTATTAGGGCTTTTCCCCTTTTTTCTTGTACCTCCAACAATTCGACCAACCGAACTTCCATAGCTCCATTTTCTTTAATCTCTAGAGACTTGTGCAACTGTAGTGTAGGTATCTCTATAGATATTGCTAATAACACCTCTTTCACATATATTAGGTCTAATGGAGCCTCAAATGGTGTTATTTGAGTTCCATTATTATCTTGCCTCTTTACTGGTCTGTCATACTATTCGAAAGAAACCTAAGGTTGGGGGTTTTATTTTTTCCTTCATAAATTCCTAATGTTACATCTAATACCTTGGGTAGGTTCTATTCCGCCGTTACCTTTTTGAGGGAGCTTTTAAAATGACTTATGTCCCATTGAATCGTCTAGGCCGGGCCCCCTTTTTATAAACAGTGTTAAATATTTTTCCTAAACTTTATTATTTCCTAAGTCTAGGTTGGCCCGTGCCCCATTTTTAAGAACAACATTAAGCCATTATTTGTTGTTGGCCTAGGCGATGTCCCCTTGTCCCTTTAATAATGGTTTTTATATTTTGCAGGGAACATTTTTTAGTAACCGTCGATCTTCCAAAAGTTGATCCTGACCATTCCCCGTGATGGCTTCACTGTTGGGTTTCAACTTATTGCAAAATCATGGGCGGGTGCCATGTGTCTCAGCTGCCGATGTCGAAAAGGATTAATAAAGTGCTTTAATTTTGTATCAGGTTTTAATACATTAAGTAGTGGGTTACTAAAACAACTGCGAGATGCACGTGCTAAAGATCGACAATGATGTTATAATCTTGATGAAAAGTTGCTCAAAGGTTATGTTCAGTGCTAGTGACTGCAGTGAATGAACATGATTGCCGATGGTGGGAATCAATGGTTTCCCGCCATCATGTGATCCAAAGATGTAAGATGTTTACTGATTGTTATATCACATGCAAGTGCCACGTGTATTCCTTTGGCACTGCATATTGTGGTGGGACCTTGATGCTGAAATGGAGATTACATCAGCCCTTTTGAAGGTGGTCATTCGATGATCTGACAAAAATGAAAGATCGATGACTGGAATTTAAATTCGCATCAAATGCGATTGGAGTTGTTGGTGCAGCATGCAAATGAGCTTTAATGGCAGATGAGACTTTTACTGGCTCAATTCAATCGACATAAAGTATCTGCTTTCATTCTATTTCACCACGAAGCATTCAAGTATTTTCGAAGCAGTTTAGAGCCAGAGATAAAGTTTTCAAGCAATCACAACGAAAGTTTAGTTTTCTGCAAGGCACAAAATCCTGTGAGTTGTTTTCTATACTACTTTTTTAATTTGACTATGATTTCATGAAGGATTGTAGTGTGCATGTCGGAGGGGTTTGTGATTATTATTGTAGGGTTACTGGTTTGTTTAAATTGTGGTAATTTCATTTTCTGGGTAGGCCTAGTTAGTTCAAGGATTTGAATTTTAAAGAAGCCCTAGTTGTTTAAGATGGCACCACCAAAGCAGCATTCTGACCATATTGATTATTTGTAGAGGAATTTATATGATGAATTTCTGGATCAACTCCCATTATCAACAAATGACAGGAAGAGGGGTTTAGTTTTAATGAGTGGAAGAACCCTGGGCGAAGGACTATAATTATAATATTGCATATGCTAGGGTTCCTATGACTAGTCTAGAAATGTTTAGGCTATGGTATGGGCAATGAAACTTACCTCAACCCTTCTCTAATGGTTCGAGATACGACATGGGGAAACTAGCAGTGCTAAATATGTTTCCTGATGTGGACCTAATCAGAGCAGTGGCAGCATGATATGACCCTATTACAAGGGTAATAAGGGATAATGATGGTGGGATTTTGCTCATATAAATATGGATCAGATTCAACAGGTGTTTGATTTGAGTGAGTCTAGCTCATTTTTGGTTCCAATTGATCTTGAGGAGATGAAGCAGGAATATGCAAGGTCAAAACCTCTCTTCAAATTGAAGTTGCTTCCTCCTCATTTGGCTAGGGCAGGTAGTTCAATGATTCATATCAGCCCAAGTGACCAGGAGCCTTTCAGGCTGAGCTATTTTTCCAATCACTTTTTGGTGACATTTTATTCATTGTGCCAGATTTTGGGGTTCAGCCCTAATATTGTGATGCCTATTGCATACATGTTCATGGGGGCCCAAATTCAGCATCTCAATTTCTCTATGGTGTATGACTTTGCATCTTTTCTGGTAGAAAAGATGCATGAGGGGTTGCTGAAGTTGCAGGTGGTGGATATTGGCACTCCTTTATTTTGGTAATCCCTATTAATGCACATGTTCCTATACAAGAATTTTCACTTCTTCTCAGAGAAGATGGAGTTGAGGCAAGAAATGAATGGAGAAGGATTACTAGTACAAGTGTGGAGTGCAGACTTATCATATAACAGGGGAGGTGCGAGTTTTGTGCAATTTGACAATTTCTTTGCTTCTAGACTCAGGGCTTAGTTGGTAGTAAATGTGCCTAGAGTTCCTGAAGACTTACATGCCTTTCTCCGACCAAAGGTGAGGAAGCTTGTCTTGAAAATCTGCCACAATTGGGGTGACATCATCTTGTACCTCGTAAGTATTGTTCTAAGGGCATATGGTTTCAAGGGATCCCCACATATTATCCCATTTAATGTACCATCAAGAATGGGGTTCGTTGAGGTCATGTGGAAAATGGGTTGTATTCATGAGGACAACCTGATAGGGAAGGGAAAGGGAACTTTGTTCCCTGACTACACTATTGTTTTTTATTTTGTCTTTTCCAAGGGAGGATGGGTCCACTTTGGAAGGTATTTTGATGATTTCCATTTGAAGAGTGGTTCTAGGAGGCAACATGACCTTGAGGGATTGTTTGCCTTGTTCGGGCAACAAATTAAAGGTGGTAGGTTTGTACATGAGTTCAATTTTCCTTAAGACCTAATTAGAAATGAATTTGATTTGAATAGGGAGGAATTGAATAAAGAAAAATGGATTGCATATGAGAAGTTATTAGCCATGGTGCATAAAATGGATCCAAAATATGATCCATTAATGGATTTCACTCCATTCCACAAGAGAATTGCTTTCTTGTTGGATAACTTCAAAGAGATCATGGGCACCTTGATGACCAAGAAGGTCAATTTGGAATTGGACTTTGGAATTCAAAGACCAGAGGAGAGGCCTGAAGAAACAAGGCCAACTTATCAGCCCTCAGTGAATCGACCTCTATACAAGAGAAGGAGGAATGACAATAGTGAGGAGGAGGAGGGGGATAAGAAAGGAAAACAAATAATGAAGACATCATCACAACTAGGTCCAAATATCAATGTAGCTGGAGGGATAAGGATTATTGATTTGGATTCACCACTACGGAGTGATCCTGTAGTGCTACCATCAGAGCCAAGCCCTAAGAGGTAGAGAGTTGAAGAAGCAAGAGAGACTCTGATGGATGAAATAATTGTTACAGATCAAGACATGTAGGTTGGTATGCCTTCCCCTCCTAGATCAACACAGTTGGTGTTATCTGATATGGATGTAAAGGGGAAATGTGTACAAGATGCCAGAATGGAGGCCTGCAAGGCATTCTTGGACGATGATGCATTTGTGAAGACTCTTGTATTCTTGCAACTAGTGTGGAGAATGAAGCTAGAAGAATACCAAGACAAATGCAAGACGAGGAGATAATCAAGACCCGATAGGTCTGAGCAGGAGAATGATGATGAGGTGAAAGCCGAATTAATGGAAGAATTCAAAAAAATCACTCCTGAGGAGGGAAGGAGACTTGTGACTCAACTTGGTGTCCTAATTTTTCCTAAATGGGACATAGCCAATGCATTAGCATTCAATTCTATCTTATAGTCCAAGCATCCCATACAAAATAGTGAGGAAGAAGTTAAGGAAGCTCTACAAGACTCTGCCTTCAGTGAGGAGTATGAAACTCTGGCAATATGGCCATTGGCACCCCAAGGCAGAAAGCCAAATGTAACTGATATTAGCCCAAACTGAAGGGGAGGGTTAATAATCAAAAGAGCTTCTGAAACTTCAACTACAGAAGCTACAAGCCTGACTGTTAATGTGGCCAAATTGGCCCAAAAGATAGCTGAAAGGGAGGAGGCTGAAAATAAGAGTTTGATGGAGAAATACAACATCATAATTGGGGAATATAGTAGGATGTAGCAAAGGAATGTTGAGCTACAATCTGAAGTAGATAGGTTGAAATATGGGTAGGTGGGAGAATCCTCTAGTGCTCCTAGTGTCAGGGCATTACCCTCTATTTCTGGATTAGTTCCCCCTACTACAATTATTTGTACTCTAGGATCCCCCATCCAGACACCTTCTCTTAATCTTACATTGGGGCCAGTTCAGGAAGAGGTTGAATACTCTGTAGACCCCACTAAGAAACAAATATTAAATAAGATTGCAGAGTTACAAGCTGTTTTAAAAGTGAGGATGGAGTAGTTGCCAGACAAAATGAGGTTGTTGATATAGTTTTGAGGCACATGAATGAGAAGGCTAATGGTAGATTACCATTAGTACATTCTTTATATTCTTTATTCTTAGATGAAATAAGAAATATTAATAGGGATCGGGAAATAGTTTTGCCTTTGGCTGAGAAGTGGATCCCTAGGGCCAATGATCTGGATATTATGTATAAGGCCTCTAGGTTTGATGTACATAACAAGCCCCAATCATTGAGGCCTACTCAATTTTTTGTGAAATCACTGAAGGGTTTCTAGGCCCTACCTGATGATTTGAGTGGGATAATTAGGGAACCGATAAAGAGCTTTGATATTGGAGTGATACATTTTTTCCAGATATAATTGAGGCATAAGGAAACATTAAATTACTGCAACAGTGGCAGGAAAGGGCAAATGAAGTTATCAATGCATAAATCAAATTGATTTGTGATGATTCAGACTATGATTTTTTGGTGAGTAGTATGGATAAGATAATTAACACTAGCACATTTTTAGAGTTGTTTGAAAGAGAGGAAAATCAGATTGTAGTGAAATACACACCTTACAATACTAAGGTGAGTGAGGTGGTGAATTTTGATTGGCCAATGGATGAAGAGTATTAGAGGTGGGTGGAAAAATACTTAACCGAAGAGGAGTAAGATGGTGCCTACTACCGACAGCTAGCAACTCAACGGATATGGTTATAACTGATAGTGGTTTTGTCTCCATAGCAGTTTTTTGGAATAGGTTTTGAGGTTTTGCCAATGCAACAACTATTCTCTAATGAGTGGAATATACAAGAAGATGCTTCGGGACTCGGTGATTGTAATTATTTTTTTTGAAGTGTCACAGGGAGGTCCAATTGACCGGTGACATGTGTATTTTTTGGCTCGATGCTTGTTTTCTCCTTCATTCTCTATAAGAAGTATTTCAAGGCCAAAAATAAGGGTTAACAAGTTAGATATTTTTGAGGTCGAGTCTAGGCATAGTTGCAGAGCAAGTTGTAAAGCCTGTTGATTCAGTGTAAATGCAATTTAGGTTTTGTGTCATTTTGTAGTAGGGTTTTGAATTTATGAAGGTTTCATGTTTCATGAAAATACTAGCATTTGAGTTATAATGATTCACTTCGAGCTCATGTCTCTCCTTTGTATAAGCATATCATAATCTTGAGTAATATAATCAAGGGTTATTGCATTCATCTCACTATTATGGTGTGTATGATTTTAATTTTGGCTTTAATTCAAAGAATTAATTAAAATGCTTCAATGGAGTTATAGGTGGATATGTTTATAAAGGTATTTGGTAAGAAGTATTGGGTTAGGATATAAATTGATGATGTTGTAAGGCAATATTGTCATAGATCATGCGTGTTATGTGTTTGAATCTGTTATGGAATTTTAAATGCTTATGAATCTGACTCCCCAATGGTATATGGCACTGGTCTAAATCGTATTTGTTTGTAAGGTTCTGTGTTTGATTGTCTTTGCTTAGAGCTTGCTACAAAATTGCAAATTAAATAACTATCTTAAGTTGTGAAGTATTGTTGTAATCATCTCATGCTCCAAGTAGTTGATACTATTGATGAAAAGCCAATTCAATTTAGTATTATCCTATTCTATTGAGCTATTAAATGGGATTATTTGTTAATTGTTAATGATTGTTTATAAGTTTGGTGCAAAGATTATAAACACATTAAGGGGACCACCCTCCTGGGTTTCTCAAAGCTCGAAGTGTAGGCGGTTTATTGTTAAAATCCTCGTCAGTTGGTCTAGGTCCTTCATGCTGCCCTTGATTAGAATTGGCAATTCTATAAGTAGAATATTGGATAAACTTGGCTATAGTAAAAACAACCAACAAAATGGTGACTCTACTAGGGACTTAGTTTGAATATTTCTTGTCAATGGGTGGGTTATCCATTTTGCATAGAGTAATCATCGTATTTTTGTGATTTCAAGGTCGAGCTCATGGTTTTTTGTGTTTTGTTTTATCCATTTCTTCGGTCGTTGAAAGTTTTGTGTTATTCCGTGAAGTTTTCTTTGTACATTGTCAGTACAAGAAGTTCTAAAGGTCTTTTACAATTTCACCAAGTGTTTCTGAACAATTGGTTTTCCCAAGATAATTGGGTGGCGACTCTGAGGTCTCTGCACTAGTGTGCATTTTATTTAAATTTTTTTATATCAATTAAAAGATCTCTGAACAAACACGGGGAATGAAGAACACCAGGTCATTCGTGAAGAATCACTCAGAACAAAAATTGGAAGATGAACTTCCTAAGATGAAGAAGAAGGACTAGATAAAGAGGAAGCCAAAATCTAGTATTGTTGCTCCCGCGTCAGAGAATCCTGTACACCAAGGTACAAGTAAGCCTCTACATCCTATCCCTGAGACTTTTGAACATGTGTCTAGACATTTAGAGTCAAATAGTTGTGGATTTTTTGATACATTATTCAATACACCTGTTCAAGAGGATGTATCTTGTCATAATAAAGGGCTTGTTAGTGTCCAATATAATGAGAGAAGAAGTAGGAGTAGGAGTCAAAGCCATCATAGAGAATGCACCAGTGATGTGCCTCCTCCTCCTGCTAAAGATGATGGAACCCCTTTATTATTTAGGCATGAATTTGCCTGACCCTGATGATGTTTTTGGAGATATTGACTCTTTAAGATGAGAGATCCAAAAGCAAGCTAAACTTAAGATGAAAAAGGACAAGGAGAAAGAAAAAAAACTGATGCATGCTGTAATTGAGAGGGATAGATTAATTAGACAATTAGCAAAAATGAAACTTCTGAACCAAAGGAGAGCTGACCCAAAAGAGGAAGGTCTTGTTGTACATAAATTTTTTGATAAGGAGGTGAATCCAGTGTCTAATGTGAGTCTTGTAGGTCAAGCTGAGGTCCAACCAAAGCCTCTAGACCCAAAACCCTTGAACCCTATTAAGCCCCAATCAAGTAATCCAAATCCTAAACTTGTTTTGGACAAGGTAAAATAGAAGGCTAAAGGGATTAAGATAAATGAGAGGGTGGTTTCTCACGATCCTAAACAAGATCACCTTCCACATGTGTCATAGAAAATAGAGACTGCCTTGGAAAAGGTTAGGAGGGAAGGGGAAGCTCTAGCATAAGAACTAGAGAGGACTTAAATTGAGGCTGCAAATAGAGAAAAGAGAAGGAAAATAAGTTTCCTAAGAATGTCAAGTGTGGATGAAGTTGCACAAGCTACAAACTTCATCAGGTCACCAGGATGTTTTGAAAAATGATCCTAAACCTAGTTTGGAGAATACCACAAATAATTCCAGTCGAAAGATTCATGCAATCAAGTTAATAAATCTGCATCAAGATGGTCCTAAGACTCAGAATACAGGGTTGGGTGAAGACTCTAAGAAAATTGATGGACTATTTCAATGGAGACCTATACAATTGGTGTTAGTGTAATTAATATTTAATTACACTTGCATAACTTTACTTAGGTAATAATTAGTTTACTTAATTAATAAGTAAGATTTATTTAGTTGAGCTAATTTTAGGTCAACATTAGGGTTGCATACATTGCTTTTACAAAACAATTCTCTCATTGTAATATTGAATTCTTGAATATATCATTTTGCACATTCGCATGTAAAGCTCTGCTTTTTTATGTTTTCTCTTCTATGGAAGGTGTTTAGGTTTGCATGTCTAATCTAGGGTTTCTAACATGGTATCAGAGCCTTGACATGTAGCCCCTTCTCAAATTCTGGAGAAATTCATTACAGAGTTCGTTCGAGGTTCCTCGAGGATTTCATGCCTTGAGTTCATCTATGTGGCATCTTGGATCAGATCGGGCCTTTCCATTGGATTCAGAGCACTAGAAAAAGTCAGGTTTGGCTTTTATTTTGTGAATTTTGGTCATCGTTTGCCAGATCTGTGAGGGTTTCAGTTTTTGTATTTTTTTGCAAGCTCTGGAGGTCGCCATTTTTTTGGAGCATTTTGAGCAGAAACGGAGGTCACCATTGCATTCGCAGCGGCCAAAAACCCTAAGATCACTTTTCGTTTCATTGATTTTGGCAAAGTTGGTTCGGAGGGCAAAATTTTTTTGCCAGGGAAGCCGTACGGCCTCCCCAACACGCATCCCGAAGCGCGTTTTTTGAAAAAAATGAAAAAAACTAATTTTTTTTTGAATTGCGCCTGCCCCTGCAAATCTAATGGATTCCTGCCACTGCCGTGCCACCGAGCAGCCACCCATCCACCGCTGCCACCAGTGGCTCCCCCATCCGGTCGCCGGCGTTTGCTCCGCCCCCGTCAGGCCCCTTCTGCGCTTCGCCCTGGTCATATGGAGGACCGGGAGCTACCCGCCAGCCCCTGAGGGCTTAAATCTACAACAACAGTCATATGGGCGACCAGGGGCTCTGCCCCAGCCCCTTGTCTGCCCCCATTTTTTTTAGCCCCTTCGGCTACCTGCAGGCCTTATAGGCCATTCTGGAGCACTTTCACCAAATCGGGCATAACTTTTACATACGGAGTCGGTTTTTCACAAACAAAATATCATTGGAAAGCTGGTTCCAAGCCCATTCCGTTAGTGCAGGTTATTTTTTCTGATTATTCTCCAGATTTCTTTTTCAGGTCCTTGAACTCAGAACTTCTATTTTTCACTCCGGAGGGCATATCTTTTGAGTCGGTGATCCTTTTTTCGCCATTCTTGCGGAATTGGAAAGCTGGTTCAGTCCTCTACACAAACCTGAGGTCTATTTTAACTTTCTATTGATGAATTTTAGGCATTCTCTCATTTTTGTATTCATTGCGGATTATAATAAATGAACTAATATAAAGTTCCATCAGGGGGGTTTCTTGCATAATAATCTTCATCATGTTTTGATGACAACTCGCATGGGTTGTAATCTAGTTTCTTAGTTTCTTTTGGCCATATTTTTTCTTAGCTTGACACCTACCAGATTCATTTTGGTTCACACTTTAGATTGAGAGCCTATGGTTAGTGATCTGCATCGGATGCATCTCAGTTTGAGGGCCACTAAATTTGTGGTTATTGTTCCCGAGTCTGTATGGTACTTTTTCCCATGGAAGAGTTTTAGTCTTATTTTGACATCGACATCAAGATTCACAGCTTCTAGATTCTGTCATCATCATATCATCTACTGTTGCTTTATGGATTCTAGGGTTGTTCCAGTTTGGAGTGTTCGAGTGTTTTGTGGCATTGGGTTTGCTGTCACATTATTACAATTATGATATGGTTTCTTGTAGATAGAAGTATCTTTCCTTGCTTGCTAGATTGCGGTTCCAATGTTACTCTACAGTGTTCTTCCAGTGCTTCTTTGCAATAGTTATCTCATTGTAGGGGGGTTGTCCCACTGGGCTTTCCTTCTCTACCTCATTATTGCATTTGTACATGGGTACCTGATCAGGCCTTGTTGCCAGGACCCATTCATGCTTTCTTGCATTCATCTTAGTTTTAGGTGCATGCTTATCTAGTCTCCCTAAGTTGCACTTATGGGGGGGTGTTAGTGTAATTAATATTTAATTACAGTTGCATAACTTTACTTAGGTTTTGCTTAAGTAATAATTAGTTTACTTAATTAATAAGTAAGCTTTATTTAGTTGAGCTAATTTTAGGTCAACATTAGGGTTGCATACATTGCTTTTATAAAGCAATTCTCTCATTGTAATATTAAATTCCTGAATATATCATTTTGCACATTCGCATGCAAAGCTCTACTTTTTTATGTTTTCTCTTCTATGGAAGGTGTTTAGGTTTGCATTTCTGATCTAGGGTTTCTAACAATTGGAAAGGTATAGACAATTATTCTTTGATGGTATTCTTGGTTACCCAAATCCCATCCCTAATGAGCTAAGAGAAAAGATGAATAAGTTTGTTGGGAATAATTCTTTTTCAGTAGAAGAACATTTGAAGGCCTTCATGGATATGTTAAATGACTATGAGGTAGAACATGAAGATGTAGTAATGAAATTATTTGTACAATATTTCACAGAAGATGCAAGGGATTGGTACAGGGGTCTACCGAATGCTAGTATTGGTTCATGGGAAGATTTTGAAAAATGCTTCAAAGAACAATATGGTGATAAGACTAATGCTAGTTTCATGTTGACTTGATTCAAGAACATCAAGAATTCAGTTAATGAGCCTGCAACATAATTTAACCTTATATTTCAAAAGACAATGTATAAGTTGTTTCAGGTGATGAGAATTGATGATAATGTTTGTTTAACCACTTATTTCAAGGTTTTTGATGCTAAAATGGTATATCTCCTTAGACATAAGGACCCTCGGACCATGAGGAATGCTTTCAGAGCAGCCATTAATATTGAAAGCACTAGGAAATCTTCTAGAAAATATGGTAGGAGGGAGGAACCTACTCTTTTGAAAAATCCTAAGGATAAAACTGATAAAGTCTCTACTGCAAACCCTAAGGATGATTAGAAGTGGGATAAGGTCCTCAGTACTTTGAAAGACATAAAGTATAATGTTGATAAGAAAGAGAAGGGTCTTGGAAATGATAAGCAGCAGTATAATAAAAATGACAAACCTCCTAGAATACAAAATTATCCCTACAATACAAATTGGAAGGATGGAAAACCAATACTACCAAACCAGAAGCCGAAAACTGATCAATAGACACTAGATCCTTTGCAAAAGCATTCTTTAAATTTTCTACAAGATAGACCATGGTGTGAGGTGTGTGTGCATCCACATGATTAGAATTATTGTGGAATTTCCTAGCTGCTTGTTGTTGAAGGAAAAGAAGAGGATACTCATGAGCACAATCCTGATTTTGAGCAGCATGATGTAAATATGTGTATGGCCCTGCCATATATTGAAAAATCTGAATGTTCTTCTAGTGAGGAGTTGTAAGAAGGTGATGTGAATAATCAACAAAAAAGAAGTGAAATGTATCATCAACAGGTATTTTATGATGAGGAAGGTGATTTTGATAATCATGCCTGCAATATGGAGTAGGCTGAACATTTAGTGTCTCTAAGAAGACCATCAGAAGATGAGATTGCCCAGTTGACTGATGGTTGCTCAGATGAGAAGTACATTGTAGCTAGGAAATAGAACTGTGGGTGGCGAATAGGGTAAACCTGCTGGCCTTTTTATTAGAGAACAAAAAGATAAAACAAAGGGTGTTAAAGAAGAGAGCAAAAATGATGATGTGAAAATCAAGGAGGTCAAGAATGACAAGACATGGGAAAAAAGGGCCGAGGTTCCAAAGCCCATGAAGATGTTACTCCTTTATTGGTAAAGACCAAAGTGATTACCAAGTCCACTGAATCTGCTTTTGAAGATAAGCAAAAGAAACTTGAAGGAAAGCAGCAATTGGAGAAGAAAGAAAATAATGAAGGTATGACTCTTGACTTGTCTAAATACACACCCTTAGACATGTTTCAAGTACTATCCCAAGTTAAAGTTACTGTACCTTTGCTGAAAATGATGAGAATAGCTGAGCATAAAGAAAAACAATAGCCTTAATTTCAGGAGTTGCTAGTAGTAAAATTGAACAAGGAAATTGTAAAGAAGCAAAGGAAAAGGAAGAAATAAAAGAGAAAGAAGTGGAGGGAATTGTAACACAAATTCCCCCTGTGTATCTAGGGAATTCTATCAATATGTGCTTTGAGAATATAACCCCCTTTTTCTTGAGTGTTGATATAAATGGGAAGACTCTGAGAAATTGTATGATAGACTCAGGGGCACTCAATAATGTTATGCTAGTCAAGATTATGGAAGCAATGGGCTTAATAGTAGACACTACTCAAGGTAAATGCTATGCATTAGATTCAAGAGAAGTGCCAGTTATTGGGACTATTAAAGCATTACCTTATAAATTAACCCAATACCCTGATAAGGTTTTGGCCATGACTGTTTTAGTTGTAGACATCCCTCCTCATTTTGGGATGCTTTTGTCAAGGAAGTGGAGTGCATCAATGGTAGGTAACATGCAGTGTGATTTGTCATTTGCTACCTTTTACATTGATGGAAAAGATGTCAAGATTGAAAGAGAGTCCAAGGTGCCTCATATGATTGAACATGATCCGATTGACAATTTAACATGTTTTACTGACTGTGGCATAAATGAGTTTAGGGCTGAGGAATCTCCTAGTAATTGTGATAAACCTGTTGCACCAATTGATACAAAAGTTGAACATTTGTCAGAATCTAATGATTTTTGGACTATGTATTTTGATGGTGCAATTTCAAAGGAAGGATCTCATGCAGGTGCATTACAAAGGTCTCCGAGTGGAAAGACATTCAGGTTCTCTTTCACTCTATTATTCGAATGCACCAAAAATGTAGCCGAATATGAATCCTTGTTATTAGGGTTGAGGTTGGCTCAAAACATGGGATCAAGAAGCTCAAAGTGATTGGAGATTCCGAGCTTGTGATTTCCCAAGTCAGGTCCATATACGTGTCAAAGAATAAAAGGTTGAAACAGTATAGAAATGTTGTTTGGGATGAATTGGAGAACTTTGATGCTTTTGGTATAAATTGGATGGAGAGAGGCCACAATAAGGTGGCAGATTTGCTAGCAAATATTGCATTGAGACCAGATGACATGACTTATACTGGGATTTCAAAGGTTGAAGTGCAAACCAGACCATCTGTTCTTGATAATATCAATAACTGGAAATTTTTTGACAGTGATGATGATATATTGAGATTTCTAAGTTATGTGGATGATTATGAAAGTCAAGAAATTGAATTTGGAGCTTTTGCTGAAAAAATTGATGGTAAGGATACTGTGTTTGGGAATGAATTTATTCAGTTAAAAACCAATGCAATTCCTGAAGGTTTAGTTGTTCTTGAAATAGTGTTTGACAACCAAGATAGGATGAAGGCTAATTGTGTTGCTTCCCATCCTGGTGATTTGGAGGAAATAAACCTTGGAACAAATGCATCACCAAAAAAGGTGTATATTGGAAACAAATTATCACCAAAGGTGAGAAGGATGTTAATTGATTTGTTAAGGAAGTTCCAACATGTGTTTGCTTGGTCTTATGATGATCTCAAGGCTTATAGGTAGGATTTATTTCAACATGAAATTCCTTTGAGTAATGATGCTAAGCCATTTAGGCAAAAGAAAAGACCTATTAATCCTACCTTTGCCCCAAAAATGCAAGAAGAAATAATGAAGTTAAGGGATGTAGGGATCATCAAACCAATTGGACATTCATCTTGGGTATCAAATTTGGTGCCTGTGAGAAATAAAAATGGAGACATTAGGTTATGTGTGGATTTCAGAAATTTGAATGTGTCTACATTGAAGGATAATTACCCATTACCAAATATGGAAGCCATGTTGTAGAGGGTGATAGACTGTGAGCTAATGTCTATGATGGATGGGGTTTTTAGCTATAACCAGGTCATGGTTAAGGATTCTGAATAGTTTAAGACAACTTTCACTACACCTTGGGGAACTTATGTATATGTGAGAATGCCTTTTGGTCTAACAAATGCAGGGGCTACTTTCCAGAGAGCCATGAATGTGGCATTCTCATATTTCATTAATTTTTTTGGTGATTTATCAGGATGATCTAATAGGATATTCCAAGAAAGAAGATGAACATTGTGAAAATCTAGAGAAAGTATTCACTAGGGCATTAGAATATGGTATCTCTTTAAATCCAATGAAGTGTGATTTTGGAGTAAAGGAAGGAAAGCTATTTGGACATATTGTTTCTAAGGATGGGGTCAAAATTGATCCAAAAAGGGTAATTACAATAGATAAGGTCCCACAACCCCGAAATGTCAAGGGAATACAATATTTCTTTAGACAGATTAATTTCCTAAGGAGATTCATAACAAATTTTGTTGAGATAGTTTTCCCTATTTCTAAAATGCTTAAGAAAGGGGCCAAGGTTGAATGGGAAGAAGAGTCAGTACAGGCTTTCCAGGCCATTAAGCAAGCTACAAAGGAAGCTCCTGTGTTAAGAACCCCTGATTTTTCAAAACCCTTATAGATCTTCTTATTTGCTTCATTCCACACGATTGCAGCTGTGTTATTACAAAAGAATGTTGAGGGTTTTGAACAGCCTATAGCATTTTTCAACAAGCCCTTGCAGGCTGCAAAACTTAAATATGACATAAATGAAAAATAGGCATATGCACTAGTAAAAGAAGTAAAAGCTTTCAAGATATATTTTATGGGAGCTAGTGTAATTGCCTATGTACCTAGTGTTGCTGTGAAGGACATTTTTACACAACAAGAAGTGTCAAGAAGAAGATGTAGATAGATCAATAGGATCCAAGAATTCAACATTGAAATATAGATTACCAAGCTGGTGAGAGGACAAGGACTGGCCAGGATTATGGCCCAAAGTAATCTAGAAGAAAATCAGATAAATTTGCTTGAAGAAGAGAGCAGATCACACATATGTGACATGGAACATTCTAATTGGTACAAGGGTGTGATGTATTATTTACAAAAGATGAAATGTCCTGATAATCTAAGTGAAAATGAAAAGAGGACATTGAAGTTACATGCTATCAAATATGTTGTCATAACGGGAAAGCTCTGGTGGAGAAATGGAGAAGGTGTTATGGTGAAATGTGTAGACCAAGATCAACCAAAAGAACTCTTGAATGAAATGCATAGTGGATTTTGTGGTGGGCATTATATGGCCAAAAAAACTGCACACAAAATAATGAGGGCTGGGTTTTGGTGGCCTACCATTTTTAAGGACGCACACCAATTGGTGAAGATATGTGATGCTTGTCAGAATTTCTTAGGTAAGTTGAAAATCTCTGGTAACTTAACTTTAAAACTAGTTGCAGTGCAATCTCCATTCCAGCAATGGGGTATTGATTTCGTGGGAGAGATAGCATGCAAATCAAGTGGAGGCCATTCATGGATATGGTGGCCACTGATTACTTTACCAAGTGGGTGGAAGCAATTCCAACAAAGAAAGCAACTTTTAAGGTGGTAATTGATTTCTTAATGAGTAATATAGTGACTAGATTCAGATGTCCAAAGCAGATTGTGTTAGATAATGCAATGTGTTTCAAGTCTGAAGAATATATGAAATTATGTGAGAAGCATGGCATCGAAGTCTCTTATTCATCACCTTACCACCCACAAGGAAATGGACAAGAAAAATCAAGCAATAAAAGCTTGATTAAGATTATCAAGAGAATCCTGGATCAAAATAAGAAGGCATGGGATTCTAAACTAAGATTGGCAGTCTGGGCAGATAGGGTGACTGTGAAGAAGGCAATAGGTTGTGCCCCATTTGACTTAGTCTATGGAATAAATGTAAGGTTGCCCCAGAATAACCTGATGGAGATGTATAAATTTGTCCAGATGTATGATAATGAAATAGAAGATGAAATGCAGTTGAGAGTGGAAGCTCTCATAGAATTGGATGAGACAAGGAGGGAAGCTCAAATGAAAAATTCCAAATTGCAGTTACAAGTAAAAAAAATGTATGACAAAAAGATAAATGCAAGGAGTTTCCAAGATGGAGATATGGTCTTGATGTGGAATGCCAGGTTGGAAGATAAAGGAAAACATGGTAAATTTTGATGCTATCTGGTTGGGTCCATTTCTGGTGAATAATAAGTGGGGGGAAATTCATATTTACTCCAAGAAATGACAGGTGATATTCTTGAATTCCCAGTTCATGGACAATTCTTGAAGTTATACTTCAGTTGAAGTATTGTTTTCCATGAACAGTAGCTTAGGTCTTTATATATGTTAGTTGTAGGTTTCCTTCTTGTTTGATTGTCTTGTCTGGACAATCCTTTTTTGGTTGTCTCTACGACTGGTCTACTCTACCTAAGTTTCTATTTATCTCACTTCATTTCAGTGAAATGAATGTCCCCAACTGGAGCCACTGATGGAGCCTCAAATGGTGTTCTTTGAGTTCCATTATTATCTTGCCTCTTTATTGGTCTGTCATACTATTCAGAAGAAACCTAAGGCTAGGGGTTGTTTTTTTTGCCTTCATAAAGTCCTAATGTTACATCTAATACCTTGGGTAGGTTCTATTCCACCATTACCTTTTTGAGGGAGCTTTTAAAATGACTTATGTCCCATTGACTCATCTAGGCCGGGCCCCCTTTTTATAAATAGTGTTAAATATTTTGCCTAAAATTTATTATTTCCTAAGTCTAGGTTGGCCTATGGTCCATTTTTAAGAACAACATTAAGCCATCATTTATCGTTGGCCTAGGTGATGTCCCCTTGTCCCTTTAATAATGGTTTTATATTTTGCAGGGAACATTTTTTAGTAACCATCAATCTTCCAACAGTTGATCCTAACCATTCCCCGCGATCTCATGATGGCTTCACCACTGGGTTTCAATTGATTGTGAAATCATGGGAAGGCACCACGTGTCTTAGCTTCTGACGCTGAAAGGATTAATAAAGTGCTTTAATTTTGTGTCAGGTTTTAATACATTAAGTATTGGGTGACTAAAACAGCTGCGAGATGCACATGCTAAAGATTGACGATGATGTTATAATCTTGATGAAAATTTGCTTGATGGTTATGTTCGGTACTGGTGACTACTATGAATGAACATGATTGCCAATGGTGGGAATCAACGGTTGCCTGCCATCGCGTGATCCAAAGATGCAGGATGTTTAGTGATTGTGATATCATGGGCAAGTGTCATGTGTATTCCTTTGGCGCTGCATATTATGGTCGACCCTCGATGCTGAGATGGAGATTACATCAGCCCTTTTGAAGGCGGTCATTCGATGATCTAAAAAAAACAAAATATCGATGGTTGGAATGTAAATTCGCATCAAATGCGATTGGAGCCATTGGCACGGCATGCAAATGAGCTTTAATGGTGGATGAGATGTTTACTAGCTCCATTCCACAAGAGAATTGCTTTCTTGTTGGATAACTTCAAAGAGATTATGGGAACCTTGATGACCAAGAAGGTCAATTTGGAATTGGACTTTGGAATTCAAAGACCAAAGGAGAGGCTTGAAGAAACAAGGCCAAATTATCATTTCTCAGTGAATCAACCTCTATACAATGGAAGGAGGAATGACAGCAGTGAGGAGGAGGAGGGGGATAAGAAAGGAAAACAAATAATGAAGGAATCATCACAACCAGGTCCAAAGATCAATGTAACTAGAGGGATAAGGATTATTGATTTGGATTCACCACTAGGGAGTGATCCTGTAGTGCTACCATCAGAGCCAAACCCTAAGAGGCAGAGAGTTGAAGAAGCACAAGAGACTCTGATGGATGAAATAATTGGTACAAATTAGGACATGCAAGTTGGTATCCCTTCCCTTCTTAGATCAACAAAGTTGGTATTATCTGATATGGATGTAAAGGGGCCATGTGTACAAGATGTGAGAATGGAGGCCTGCAAGGCATTCTTGGATGATGATGCATTTGCAAAGACTCCTGTATTCTTGCAACTAGTGTGGAGAATGAAGCTAGAAGAATAGCAGGACAAATGCAAGAGGAGGAGAGAATTAAGACCTGATAGGTCTAACAAGAGAATGATGATGAGGTGAAAGCCGAATTAATGGAAGAATTCAAAAAAATCACTTTTGAGGAGGGAAGGAGACTTGTGACTCAAGCTGGTGTCCTAATTTTGCCTGAATGGGACATAGCCAATGCAGTAGCATTCAATTCTATCTTACAGTCCAAGCATCCCATACAAAAAAGTGAGGAAGAAGTTAAGGCAGGTCTGCAAGACTCTACCTTCAGTGAGAAGTATGAAACTCTTGCAATATGGGCATTGGCACCCCAAGGCAGAAAGCCAAATGTAATTGATATTAGCCCAAACTTAAGGGGAGGGTTGATAATCAAAAGAGCTTTTGAAACTTCAACTATAGAAGCTACAAGCCTGACTGTTAATGTGGCTAAATTGGCCCAAAAGATAGCTGAAAGGGAGGAGGCTAAAAGGAAGAGTTTGATGGAGAAATACAACATCGTAATTGGAGAATATAGTAGGATGCAGCAAAGGAATATTGAGCTGCAATCTGAAGTAGATAGGTTGAAATATGGGTAGGTGGGAGAATCCTCTAGTGCTCCTGGTGTCATGGTATTACCTTTGATTTCAAGATTAGTTCCCCCTACTTCTCCAATTATTTCTACTCTAGGATCCCCCATCCAGACACCTGTTCGTAGTCCTACATTGGGGCCAGTTGAGGAAGATGTTGAATACTCTGTAGATCCCACTAAGAAACAAAGATTAAATAAGATTGCAGAGTTATAGGCAACTTTAAAAGTAAGTGAGGATGGAGCAGTTGCCATATAGAATGAGGTTTTTGATACAGTTTTGAGGCACCTGAATGAGAAGGTTGATGGTAGATTACCATCATTACATTCTTTATATTCTTTATTCTTGGATGAAATAAGAAATATTAATAGGGATCGGGAAATAGTTTTGCCTTTGGCTGAGAAGTGGATCCCTAGGGCCAATGATATGGATATTATGTATAAGGCCTCTAGGTTTGATGCAGATAACATGCCCCAATCATTGAGGCCTACTCAATTTTTTGTGAAATCACTGAAGGGTTTCCAGGCCCTACTTGATGATTTGATGATTGGAGTGATACATTTTTTTCAGATATAATTGATCTACAAGGAAACATTAAATCAATGCAACAGTGGCAGGAAAGGGCAGATGAAGTTATCAATGCACAAATCAAATTTATTTATGAGGATTCAGACTATGATTTGTTGGTGAGTAATATGGATAAGATAATTAACACTAGCACATTTTTAAAGTCGTTTGAAAGAGAGGCAAATCAGGTTGCAGTGAAATACACACCTTACAATACTAAGGTGAATGAGCTGGTGAATTTTGATTGGCCAATGGATAAAGAGTATTAGAGATGGGTGGACAAATACTTAACTGAAGAGTAAGACGGTGCTTACTACTGGCAACTAATAGCTCAACGATTATGGTTATAACTGATTGTGGTTTTGTCTCCATGGCGGTTTTTTGGCACAGGTTTTGAGGTTTGGCCAATGCAGCGACTATTCTCTAATGAGTGGAATTAACAAGAAGATGCTCCGGGACTCGGTGCTTGTAATTATTTTTTTTGAAGTGTCACAAGGCGGTCCAATTGATCGGTGACATGTGTATTTTCTGTCCCGATGCTTGTTTTCTCCTTCATTCTCTATAAGAAGGAGTTCAAGGCCATAAATAAGGGTTAGAAAGTTAGATATTTTTGAGGTCGAGTCTAGGCATAGTTGCAGAGCAAGTTGTAAAGCATGTTGATTCAGTGTAAATGCAATTTAGGTTTTGTGTCATTATGTAGTAAGTTTTTGAATTTATGAAAGTTTCATGTTTCATAATAGTACTAGAATTTGAGTTATAATGATTCACTTCAAGCTCATGTCTCTCCTTTGTATAAGTATTTTATAATTTTGAATAATATAATCAAGGGTTATTGCGTTCATCTCACTATTGTGGTGTGTATGATTTTCATTTTGGCTTTAGTTCAAAGAATTAATCAAAATGCTTTAATGGAGTTATAGGTGGATATGTTTATAAAGGGATTTGGTAAGAAGTATTGGGTTAGGATATAAATTGATGATGTTGTAAGGAAATATTGTCAGAGATCATGCATGCTATGTGTTTGAATCTGTTATGGAATTTTAATTGCTTGTGAATCTAACTCCCCAATGGTATATGGCACTGGTCTAAATCGTATTTTTTTGTAAGGTACTGTGTTTGCTTGTCTTTGCTTAGAGATTGCTACAAAATTGCAAATTAAATGACTATCTTAAGTTGTGAAGTATTGTTGTAATCATCTCATGCTCCAAGTAGTTCATAATATTGATGGAAAGCCAATTCAATTTAGTATTATCCTATTCTGTTGAGCTATTAAATGGGATTATCTGTTAATTGTTAATGATTGTTTATAAGTTTGGTGTAGAGATTATAAAAACATTAAGGGGACCACCCTCCTGGGTTTTTCAAAGCCCAAAGTGTAGGAGGTTTATTGTTAAAATCATCGTCAGTTGGTCCAGGTCATTCGAGCTGCACTTGATTAGAATTGGAAATTCTATAGGTAGAATAGAAGATAAACCTGGTTACAGTAAAAGCAACCAACAAAATGGTGACTCTGCTGGGGACTTAGTTTGAATATTTCTTGTCATTAGGGTGCTTATCTATTTTGCATGGAGTTATCATTGTATTTTTGTGATTTGAAGGTCGGGCCCATGGTTTTTTGTGTTTTGTTTATCCATTTCTTCGGTCGTTCAAAGTTTTTTGTTATCCCATGAGGTTTTCTTTTAATTGGTTTTCCCAAGCTAATTGGGTGGCAACTCTGAGGTCTCTGCACTAGTGTGCATTTTGTTTACATTTTTTTATATCAATTAAAAGATCTCTGAACAAACACGAGGAATGAAGGACACCAGGTCATTCGTGAAGAATCACCCGGAACAAAAATTGGAATGTGAACATCGTAAGATGAAGAAGAAGGATTGGATAAAGAAGAAGCCAAAATCTAGTAGTGTTGCTCCCGCATCAGAGAATCTTGTACCAAGGTACAAGTAAGCCTCTACATCCTATCCCTGAGACTTTCTAACATGTGTCTAGACATTCAGAGTGAGATAGTTGTGGATTTTTTGATGCATTATTCAATACACCTATTCAAGAGGATGTAGCTTGTCTTAATAAAGAGCGTGTTAGTGTCCAATATACTGAGAGAAGAAGTAGGAGTAGAAGTCAAAGCCATCACAAAGAATGCACCAGTGATGTGCCTCCTCCTCCTACTGAAGATGATGGAACCCCTTTATTATTTAGCCATGAAGAAGCAAACCTGATAGACTTAAGTGAGACATCAAGTTCTGACATGACTTTGCCTGACCCTAATGATGTTTATGGAGATATTGAGTCTTTAAGATGAGAGATCCAAAAGCAAGCTGAACTTAGGATGAAAAAGGACAAGGAGAAAGAAACAAAACTGATGCATGTTGTAATTGAGAGGGATAGATTAATTAGACAATTGGAAAAAATGAAACTTCTGAACCAAAGTAGACCTGAGCCAAAAGAGGAAGGTCCTATTGTACAACAAATTTTTTATAAGGAGGTGAAGCAAGTGTCTAAAGTGAGTCATTTAGGTCAAGCTGAAGTCCAACCAAAGCCTGTAGACCCAAAACTCTTGAACCCTGTTAAGCCCCAATCAAGTAATCCAAATCCTAAACCTATTTTGGACAAGGGAAAATAAAAGGCTAAAGGGATCAAGATAAATGAGAGGGTGGTTTCTCACCATCCTAAACAAGATACCCTATCACATGTGTCATCAAAAATAGAGACTGCCTTGGAAAAGGTTAGGAGGGAAGGGGAAGCTCTAGCAGAAGAACTAGAGAGGACTGAAATTGAGGCTATAAATGCAGAAAAGAGAAGGGAAATAAGTTTCCTAAGAATGTCGAGTGTGGATGAAGTTGCAAAAGCTACAACTTCAACAGGTCACCAGGATGTTTTAAAAAATGATCCTAAACCCAGCCTAGAGAATACCACAAATAATTCAAGCCTGAAGATTCATGCAACCAAGTTTATAAATCCACATCAAGATGGTCCTAAGACTCAGAATACACGGTCGGGTGAAGACTCTGAGAAAATTGATGGAATACTTCAAAGGAGACCTATACAATTGGAAAGGTATAGGCAATCATTCTTTGATGCTATTCCTGGTTACCCAAAGCCCATCCTTGATGAGCTAAGTGAAAAGATGAATAAGTTTCCTTGGAATAATGCTTTTTCAATAGAAGAACATTTGAATACTTCATGGATATGCTAAATGACTATGAGGTAGAACATGAAGATGTAGTAATGAAATTATTTGTACAATCTTTGATAGAAGATGCAAGGGATTGGTACAGGGGTCTACCGAATGCTAGTATTGGTTCATGGGAAGAGTTTGAAAAATGCTTCAAAGAACAATATGGTGATAAGACTAATGCTAGTTTCATGTTGAATGAATTCAACAACATCAGGAATTTAGTTAATGAGCCTGCAACAAAATTTAACCTTAGATTTCAAAAGACAATGTATAAATTGTTTCAGGTGATGAGAATTGATCAGAATGTTTGATTAACCACTTATTTCAATGTTTTTGATGCTAAAATGGTATATCTCCTTAGAGATAAGGTCCCTCAAACCATGAGGGATGCTTTCAAAGTAGCCATTAATATTGAAAGAAATAGGAAACCTTCTAGAAAATATGGTAGGATGGAGGAACCTACTCTTTTGAAAAATCCTAAGGATAAAACTAATAAAGTCTCTACTACAAACCCTAAGGACGATGAGAAGTGGGATAAGGTCCTCATTACTTTGAAAGACATAAAGTATATTGTTTCTAAGCAAGAGAAGGGTCTTGGAAATGATATGAAACAGTATAATAAAAATGACAGACCTCCTAGACTACAAAATTATCCCTACAATACAAATTAGAAGGATGGAAAACCAATACTATCAGCCTAGAAGCCTAAAACTAATCAGCAGACACCAGATCCTTTGTAGAAGAATTCTATAAATATGGTACAAGATAGACCATGGTGTGAGGTGTGTGTGCATCCACATGATCAAAATTATTGTGGCATTGCCCAGCTGCTTGTTTTTGAAGGAAAATAAGAGGATACTCATGAGAAGAATCTTGATTTTGAGCAGCATGATGTAAATATGTGTATGGCCCGGTCATATATTGACGAAGCTGAATCTTCTTCTAATGAGGAGTTGTAAGAAGCTGGTGTGAATAATCAATGACAGAGAAGTGAAATGTATCATCAACAGGTTTTTTCTGATGTGGAAGGTGATTTTGTTAATCATGCCTGCAATATGGAGTAGGCCGAAGATTCAGTGTCTCTAAGGAGACAATCAGAAGATGAGATTGCCCAGTTGACTGAAGAGATGGCTGCTCATATGAGAAGTACATTGCAGCTAAGAAATAGAACTGTGGGTGGCAAAAACGGTATACCTGTTGGCCTTTTTATTAAAGATAAAAAAGATAAAAATAAGGGTGTGAAAGAAGTTAGCAAAAATGATGCTGTCAAAATCAAGGAGGTCAAGAATGACAAGACAAGGGCGAAAAGGGCCGAGGTTCCAAATCCCCATGAAGATGTTACTCCTTTATTGGTAAAGACCAAAGTGATTACCAAGTCTGTTGAATTTGCTTTTGAAGAGAAGCAAAAGAAATTTGAAGGAAATTAGCAACTGGAGAAGAAAAAAAATAATGAAGGTATGACTCTTGACCTGCCTAAATACACACCCTTAGACATGTTTCAAGTACTATCCCAAGTTAAACTTACTGTACCTTTTCCAGAAATGATGAGAATAGCTGAGCATAAAGAAAAAAAAATAGCCTTAATTTCAGGAGTGGCTAGTAGTAAAATTGAACAAGGAAATTGTAAAGAAGCAAAGGAAAAGGAAGAAATAAAAGAGAAAGAAGTGGAGGGAATTGTAATACAAATTCCCCCTTTGTATCTAGGGAATTCTATCAATATGTGCCTTTAGAATATAACCCCCTTTTTCTTGAGTGTTGATATAAATGGGAAGACTCTGAGAAACTACATGATCGACTCAGGGCGGTCCAATAATGTTATGCTAGTCAAGATTATGAATGCAATGGTCTTAACAATAGACACTACTCAAGGTAAATGCTATGCATTAGATTCGAGAGAAGTGCCAGTTATTGGGACTATTAAAGCATTGCCTTATAAATTAACCCAATACCCTGATAAGGTTTTGGCCATGATTATTTTAGTTGCAGACATCCCTCCTCATTTTGGGATGCTTTTGTCAAGGAAGTGGAGTGCATCAATGGGAGGTAACAAGCAATGTGATTTGTCATTTTCTACCTTTTACATTGATGGAAAAGATGTCAAGATTGAAAGAGATTCCAAGGTGCCTCATATGATTGAGCATGATCCAACTGAGAATTTGACATGTTTTACTGACTGTGGCATAAATGAGTTCAGGGTTGAGGAATCTCCTAGTAATTGTGATAAACCTATTACACCAATTGATACAAAAGTTGAACATTTGTCAGAATCTAATGATTTGTGGACTATGTATTTTGATGGTGCAAGTTTTAAGGAAGGATATCATGTAGGTGTGTTACTAAGGTCTCCAAGTGGAAAGACATTCAGGTTCTCTTTCACTCTGTTATTCGAATGCACCAACAATGTAGCCGAATATGAAGCCTTATTATTGGGGCTGAGGTTGGCCGAAAAACACGGGATCAAGAAGCTCAAAGTGATTGGAGATTCTGATCTCGTGATTTCCCAAGTTAGGTCCATATATGTGTCAAAGAATAAAAGGTTGAAACAATATAGAAATGTTGTTTGGGATGAATTGGAGAACTTTGATGCTTTTGGTATAAATTGGATGGAGAGAGGCCACAATAAGGTGGAAGATTTGCTATAAAATATTGCATTGAGACCAGATGACATGACTTATGCTGGGATTTCAAAGGTTGAATTGCAAACCAAACCATCTATTCCTGATAATATCAAGAACTGGTAAGTTTTTGACAGTGATGATGATATATTGAGATTTCTAAGTTGTGTGGATGAGTATGAACGTCAAGAAATTGACTTTGGAGCTTTTGTTGAAAAAATTGATGGTAAGGATACTGTGTTTCAGAATGAAGTTATTCAGTTAAAAACCAATACAATTCCTAAAGGTTTAGTTGTTCTTGAAAGAGTGTTTGACAACCAATATAGGATGAAGTCTAATTGTGTTGCTTCCCATCCCGGTGATTTGGAGGAAATAAACCTTGGAATAGATGCATCACCAAAAAAGGTGTATATTGGAAAGAAATTATCACCAAAGGTGAAAAGGATGTTAATTGATTTATTAAGGAAGTTCATACATGTGTTTGCTTGGTCTTATGATGATCTCAAGGCTTATAGGCAAGATTTATTTCAACGTAAAATTCCTTTAAGTAATGATGCTAAGCCATTTAGGCAAAAGCAAAGACCTATTAATCCTACCTTGGCCCCAAAAATGCAAGAAGAACTAATGAAGTTAAGAGATGCAAGGATCAGGAAACCAATTAGACATTCATCTTGGGTATCAAATTTGGTGCCTGTGAGAAATAAAAATGGAGAAATTAGGTTATTTGTGGATTTAAAAAATTTGAATGTGTCTTCATTGAAGGATAATTACCCATTACCAAATATGGAAGCCATGTTGCAGAGGGTGATAGGATGTGAGCTAATGTCTATGATGGATGGGTTTTCTGGCTATAACCAGTTCATGGTTAAGGAGTCTGAATAGTTTAAGACAACTTTCACTACACCTTGGGGAACTTATGTATATGTGAGAATGCATTTTGGTCTAACAAATACAGGGGCTACTTTCCAGAGAGCCATGGATGTGGCATTCTCAGATTTCATTAATTTTTTTTTGCTGATTTATTAGGATGATCTAACAACATATTCCAAGAAAGAAGATGACCATTGTGAACATCTAGAGAAAGTATTCACTAGGGCATTAGAATATGGTATCTCTTTAAATCCAAAGAAGTGCGCTTTTGGAGTAAAGGAAGGAAAGTTGTTGGGACATATTGTTTCTAAGGATGGGGTCAAAATTGATCTAGAAAGGGTAATTGGAATAGATAAGGTCCCATAACCACAAAATGTCAAGGGAATACAATCTTTCTTTGGACAGATTAATTTCCTAAGGAGATTCATAACAAATTTTGCTGAGATAGTTCGCCCTATTTCTAAAATTCTTAAGAAAGGGGCCAAGGTTGAATGGGAAGAAGAGTTAGTATAGGCTTTCCAGGCCATTAAGCAAGCTATAAAGGAATCTCCTATGTTAAGAACCCCTGATTTCTCCAAACCTTTACAGATCTTCTTATTTGATTCATTCCACATGATTGTAGCTGTGTTATTACAAAAGAATGCCGAGGGTTCTGAACAGCCTATAGCCTTTTTCAGCAGGTCCTTGCAGGCTGTAGAATTTAAATATGACATAAATGAAAAATAGGCATATGCACTAGTAAAAGCAGTAAAAGCTTTCAAGACATATTTGATGGGAGCTAGCGTAATTTCCTATGTACCCAATGCTGTTGTGAAGGAAATTATTGCACAACAGGAAGTGTCAAGAAGAAGATGTAGATGGATCAATAGAATCCAAGAATTTTTTCTTGCTCTTCCTCAGTTTCCATCTCTTCGTTGTGTGCCAAATATTTGCACAGTCCTCTTCCTTTGATAGTCTTCATAGGGCTGACTTCAATGTCATATTCTAGGATCTTAGTGATCTAGTTGGACCTTTTGTCAGTGATTTCTCCTTTCATGATGTACTCCTGTACACTGAAATGTGCGATGTAAATAATTACTTTAGTGCAAGCTTTAAGGTGTCAGAACTTCTTGAGCCCCTTTATAATTGTGAAATCTTGTCTTTTAATGAAGTTATTGTTCATCTTATATTCCTTCAAAATTAAAGAATGGAATGCTATAGGGTGTTCTCCCTTTCCTTTATCATCTTTCTAAATCAGAACAGTGGCGATGCTTGTCTCACTACTAAAAACATACATTATGAAATCCTTTGACAAGTCAAGATTTACCAGCATAGGAGTCAAAGAAATAACATCTTTCACTTTCTCAAAGTCTTCTCTTGCTTCTTTGGTCCATTTGAATATTTGGTTCTTTTTCAGCATCAGGGTGATTGGTCTAATTGTTCCTACAAAATCAGGGATAAACTTACTTAAAAAGTTAACCTTCCGCAAAAAATATTGTACACCTTTCTTGTTCACTGGAAGAGGAAGCTCTTTGATTTATTTCCCTCTCTCAGAATCAATAGCGATTCCATCTTGGGATAATATATGCCCCAACAATTTTCCTTGCAGTACTTTGAAAACACATTTCTTCAGGTTCAGGGACACCCTGAACTCCTGGCATTTTATGAAAACCCTTTCTAGATGATCAAAATGGTCATCTTTAGATTTTGAAAACATAGTCAAATCATCTAAGTAGATGAGGATGATTTTGTTGATCAGTTCGCTGAAAGCGATATCCATTGCTCGTTGGAAGGTAGCCCCCATGTTTGATAGGCTGAAAGGCATTTTGGCATATGCAAATTTCCCCCATTTGGTGGTGAACATGGTCTTGTGATGGTATTCTTCTTTAACCCAAACCTGGTTGTAGCCCAATAAACCATCCAATAGAGAAAACATCTCTGAACCCGCTACAGTCTACAAGATTGATTCCATGAAAGGTAGCAAGTAATGATCCTTTAGTGAAGCCTAGTTTAGGTCATGGAAGTTAACATAGAGGTGAATGTATTCATTTTTATTTTGAACTAGTATGAGATTAGATACCCACATATTGTGCTTGATTGGGAAGACAATCTTGGATTGGATCAACTTTTGTAGCTCTTGTGCCATTAAGGCTTCAATCTTCAGATTGACAGGCCTCTTCTTTTGTCGGATAGGCTTAGCACCTTCCATTAGTTCAATGGTATATTGGATGACATGGGGATCATATCCCCTAAGGTCATCATAAGACCAAGCCACTACTCCTTCGTATTTTTTGTAGAAGTGTATCAACCTATCTTTATCATTTTGCGGAACTTCTTTCCTGACTTTAAGTTTTCTTCCGTGCCTAACCTCAATGTCGATGTAGTCCACCTAGTCTACTACAAATTTCCTTCTATTATTCCTCATGTCATCATAGTCAAATAGATTTTTGAGGGTGACTAACCCTTTCAGAAGCTTGTTTGATTTCAACTGGATGATCTATCCTTCGTATACTTCTTCAATTTTTGGCTGAAATTGATTGGCAAACTCTCCCAACTGTTGAATGAACAAGGCGATGTGTTCATCACTTTTGAACACTTGCTAGCTCTAATCATTGTCAATAATGGAGGGTTGGATGATCACTTACATGAAGTGTACATTTTTTATCAAGTTAGAGACAGGATCAAATTGGGATCCTATCATTGCATCTTGATCCACATCTAAATTTTTCTCTCTTCACACAACATGGATTTTAAAAGCTTTGAAACCTTCAATGAGGTTCCATACCCTTTTCCTGTAAGACCTTATACGAATATTTTTTATAGTAGAGACATTTCTAACTTGGTTGATTACAAGTTCAGAATCTCCAAATACCACTAAATGTTTGATACCCATGCGTTCAACAAGGCTTAGTCCTTGCATGGGACCCTCATACTCAGCTTCATTGTTTGAGCAAGAAAACTAGAAGTGGAATGACCTAAAGATATGCTCATTGGATGGAGACATAAGGCGTATCCTGGATCCTATGTCGATCTTTCATCTCACACCATTGAAGTGCAACCTTTAGAGCTCTGAAGCTTGTTTGGGAATGGAATCCTTCAATATCCTTGAGAACTCTTGATCTTCATCGTAGATGACATAGATGTCCAATCCAGTAGCATGATAATTGTTGAAAGAATCAACGCTTGCATTCTTAGTCAAGAAGACTTCTTCTCGATGGGTTCTATCTTTAGTTGTCTGCCCATGCTCCAATAATTCACTACCATTGGCTTCTTCTTTGGTAACAAAGGCATCAATTCCTTTGTGTTTGATCATAGATTTTTTGGCTACATGCTCCAAATGTAGGGATTCTAATACTATCTTCATCTTAGAACCATGCTTGGTCTTGAGAATTAGGTGAGACCAATCCAAAGAAAGGTATCCACCAATCTTCGCTGTAAACTCTCATGATAGGCAGAGGCCAAACATGGGAGGAATTTCAATGATCATGGTATCTTGTAGTACTGTGAGGCTAGGGCAAGAAAGTAGGGTTAAAGGGGGGTTTTTAATAAGGCCCACAGTTTTGACCTTGTTCCCATCCAGCTGCATAACTTGTCTCTTTAAAGGCTCGTAGTTGAGCCCTAAAGCTTCAACTATTTTCTTGGGCATGACTGTGGTGCTAGCACTAGAGTCAATCATGGAATTATGTAGTAGTTTCTTCCCTACAATGAGGGTCAAGAAGAAAGGCTTTGGTTTTGGCTTCTCTCCTTTACCCCTAGTTGGGGACTCCTCCGTAGAACTAGCAAGAAATTTGGCTGGAAGTGTTGCATCCGTTATGATTTTGGGAGATTTCCATTTTGATAGTTCCACGAAATCCTTCTGTAGAGCCCTCTATAGCAATGAGTTTTGTTTTGGAATGGCTAAAATATTGCAAATGGATATGTTAGTGGAAGATTTTTTCAATTGTTCCACCACTTTGAAGGGTGACGGATTTGGAGGTTTTTACTTCTTTGGTTTGGTGATGATAATTTCTTTGCACAGCTACAACTATGGAGCAATTCTAGAAGGGCCAAGGGGATGGTCTGAGACATTTATAGGCTGCAGAGTGATTGTTTTTCCTATGAATCTCCTCTTTGAGCGAGTGTTGTAGTTAGACTATACTTGCAGAGCCATCGATGTAGATGCTTCATGGGTGAACACTGCTTCCTCTCCTTCCATGAATGAGACAAGAGCATGGTCAAGGGCCATGCCATTTTCCTATTATGAGGGAATTCCCTACATCTATGCAATGAGAATCACATTCTCCATTTGGTGAGAGTCGTATGTATATCTTGAATTTTTCACTACTCCTTGGTTGTGTTGCTCCGTAACTTTATACTCTAAATTTCCATGTGAACAATTTTGAGGTATATGAGTGTCGCCACAGGGATAACACCAGGGATTGAAGTCTTTAGTGATATTTTTACTGTCCTATGGTCAGCTCTCTGCTTGTACTAGTTTCAGCGGCTCCAAGCGAAGTTGGTACTAGCACCATTTGGTTATTTGTCTGAGTCGATGGATTTGCGTGTGTGGCTCCTTGGTATTGGTTATGTTTGTAGGAGGGCCTGCCACCCTAATAGCCTTGGTAGGATGGTCTTGGAGGAGTAGCCTATTTACACTTAATGGTGGTTACTTCATTTTTTGAATTCTATAACATCTCCCTTATGTTACTCATTTAATCCTTTGAAGCATTGGATGTAGAAGCAACATTTTATGGTGCACTTGGATATGTATACATAGATGGAGGAGGTGCAAGTATGCTAGTAGATGGAATCTCTTGAGTAGAAATTGATATTTCGAGGAATATTAGCATAATGGGTCGAGGTGGCAACTTTCCAGCGTCAATTAGGTTTGTTCTCTGCCTTTATTGCTATGTTGTATGCATCTGGTAATGTAGTTTCACTGAGTGATTGGATCATCGTGGAGATGTCGGCGTTGATGGATTTTAGGTAGAACATGAATGCTAACTCAGCCAGTAGTCACCAGGTTGTATGGAAATGGGCATTGAAATCAGTGATGGCTTCAGATGGGCCTCGCTTGATTGTTGATAGCTAATGATATAGCGAAGACTTGTCTCCATCATTGGAAAATATTTCATAAAATTGATCCCCGAGCTCGTCCCATGTGCTGATAGTATTAGCTGGTAGAATGTGATACCAATCTAGTGCTTTTCCTCACAAAGAAGTAGCAAGCAATCTTAGCGTTATGTTCTGATTTGTGACTCTGTGTACTAGACACACATCTGCAACATCTTGTAGATGTTTGGATGGTGTTGTTGAGCTATCTCTAGTGAAATTTGGAATAGCTTTGAGAGAAGAGACTAGGATAGGGGCCCATATGGCAAGTGCAACTAGGGGGACAAGGGGGCTTCTAGCGTTCCAAGCTACATAATTTTGGTTGGTGATAGGTAGCGTGGCTGGGAACCGAAAACTCAACTCAGGCAAGTTCAGGTATGATTGTTACTGGTGGAGTCACTAGCAAGTTAGGATTTTTTGTAGTTCATGACCTAGTAATAGTTTGATGACTTGTACACCCTTTTGATTTGGTATATCTAAGAAAAGGTCCCACTAGGGGTGCTAGGAAAAAAAAAATTGTTCATTCCAAAAATTGGCAAGGTAACAGATTTTGTGGGAAACTCAGTTAAAGGGGGGACTTATTGTGCTAAACTGAGTGACCTCCAGATTTTAAACAAGCCGACTCTTCTATAACTGGGGTTTTGAATGGGAAAAGGAAGCAGGTATGAAAATAAAAGTGTCTAACTAGGGTGATGCGATGAGACTTAGATGTAAAGCATGATAGACCTATCTTGTAGATGCGATCTAAGGGCCCATTCAACAATATGCTATGTTCATAATGAAAGGAAACTAAGGTAAAATCCAAATGATTCACTTTAATGACATAAAATAATATTCATATGCATTTATTGAAAAGAGGAGTCAAAGACATGATCTAAATCAACAAACTTGCATTCGAATTATAGAAGTTCTACAAATGAAACATTCAGTACCACAATGGCACAGTAAAAATTTATCAAAATCTTCAAGAAAACAAACAGGCCGAACAATGGCACAGTCTGCAACTCTTTACAATAATATAAAAATTGGTAAAGGCTTGGTTCTTCTACCAATATTTCTTCTCTCAATTCTCAACCCTTGCTTCGATGAAAGAATCGGTATTTATAATGAAACCTAGCTAGGTGAGCCAATAACTGAAAAGATCCTCTGATAATGGGAAATAATACATTTAGTAATAATTTCCCCTTTGTCATTGCAACTGAAAATATTCGAGCCATGAATAAGGACACCCTAGAGCTAGATGCATCCCCTACGAATGATGGAAGTGGTCCCAATAGACCAGAGTGTTGACACGTGCAATTTAATCATGGCGAAAGTTATAAAATAGGGCAGCTGGTGATAGGTTATCACCTCCTTACTTTCCCTTTGCGAGGAAATCTTTAGAAGATCATGCGGCGAATGGTCGAGGGCCAATGCTCATTCATCCCCTTAAGCGATGAAAAACATGCGATGTGAAGACACATGGAGGTCTCTGAACATATTGCATTGAAGGTGGGGTCCACCAAGGAATGTGCACAGATAGATGCTACGTGGCAGCTGGTCAGGGCTTGAAAGGGGAGCGATGCAAAGGGGCACAGGAGATTGTGAACTTTCGACACGTGGAAGCATGGTGCAAGCTTTTGAAATGTGAGAGGAAAACCTTGCGAGGAGCGCTTGGTTGACAAGTCGTGGAATTCACAATGAGACTTCGTGGAAGGAGTCTGATGTAGCTTTTTCTTTAGAGGAAGGCATGGTTGATACTTAGGAAAAATAGAACTACCCGAAGGGAGCATGAGAATTTTGTATTCATAGTAATAATTAAATAAAATTATTTATTTAATTAAATTAGAAGAATTAGAAAGTGAACGATATAAATAAATAATTAAATTTATTTATATGTAGATGACATTTAGAAGATTAATTAAATAATTTGTATTTAATTAATCATCAGGCTTGATTTAATGTGCCATTTTTAGATGTATACATTTTTCCCCTCTTTAAAGTGATGTGTTTTATGCATTGGTTCAAAGAAAAATTCAGATAACGAAAATTTTGCCCACGACTTTGAAAAATTGATTGATGATGCTATATGGCCCCTTGGGAAATAAATCATGAGTTTGAAGATTTTGATGATGGTTCGAAGATTTTGGATAATTTAATGCAATTTCACTGATTTATCTCCCAAAATAGCGTTCAATGTGGTGAAAAATAAAAATAACATTACCATAGTTACCCCCTTAAAAGGTGGAAAAGTTAAAAGTCCTTGTTATTTGAATAGTTACATTTGGGTGAAAACAGATCTCTCAGAAATTAGATTTGAGATGGAAATCTACTACGAGTGACATAGATTCAAGTGGGTGCACAGACATCAAAGACGAGTTGCATATGGACCTCTGGTAAGATCGTGAAACCTTGTGAACTTTTTCTTGAATTTCACACGCAATTTGAATTTTAGAAATTTGAATTTCTGATTTAGCACATAGAATTGTGTTTTAGCGCATGCGAGCCCTCAAATAAAGCATAGGCTAGGTAAATTAGTGCATCTAAGTTAGTGCATATACACCAAAAAGTAGCACATCAAATTAATAGATTAGCACATAGGTTGATTTAGTGCATAGGTGTGATAAAGTAGTGCATAGGTTAGATCTCGTGCATAGGATGATAAAGTAGCATATACATTTAGGTGTTTAGTGCATAGATTTGATAGTTTAGCGCATATATTGGATAGAGTGGTGCACACAATGGATTAGTGCATTTACACTCTACTTTAGCACATCCATGGATAAACTAGCGCATTTGCTGATTTAGCACATAGATGGTTTGTTTTAGCGCATCCATGAAATTTAGTTGTATTTGATTGTTTGAAGATCAATCTATGATTGTTTGATATTTGTTGCTATATTAGACAATTGATCTGATAAAATTTAGTAGCATCAAGGATAATTGATTTTATTTTGGTGATGATTTGATAAATTTGTTCTCATGTTGAAAAAAATAGTAAAATGATGTTGATTATGATAAATTTGTTGTCTGAAATGAAAAACAAATTGTAATGATGATGTGATGTCATTTGGCTGATAAATTTGTCTTCATGATTGATGAAAAGATAATAGTAGAGATTATAAATTTGTCTTCATGCTTGATGAAAAATGAATAGTAATGATGAGCTGATATGATATGTTGTTGATGTTGACTTTGATAAATTTTCTTTCATGTTTGATGAAAAACAAATAATAGAATGATGATTTCATAATGAAGCTGATTTGATTTTGCACGATTGCTCGATTTTCTAATAATTTGATGCAATTTTCTGATGATGTGATCTGATTGACTTGATATTGGTATGATATATAGGAGTCTTTTAAGATCCTCCAGATTAGAGAGAGATTTCCCAGGACCTGGGAGATGATTCCTAGATTGTCTTAGTAGGAGGTTGGAGTTATTTCCAAATGTGGTTTGGGTTCACTACTTAGGATCCCACAGTATAGAGTCAATAGGGTACTATTGACAGCTTTAGCTGAGCAGTAGCACAGTGAGCATAACACCTTCCATTTTCCCACTGGAGAGATTACAGTCACACCAAAGGATGTATATAGGATACTAGGGATCCCAGTGGTTGGTGAGATTGTGGTTTATGACCACAAAGAGATTGAGGGACTGATGCCTTGCGGTGAGTGTTTCAGGATCCTCACATTTGCGGATATGAGATCCCATGGAGAGAGATGGTTGAGGGTTATGCCCCACTCCCTTTAGTTTTGGTTGGTTTCATTGGTGGCTTATTGTATCCCAACCATAGGTCAAAGGGATTGTCTATTGATTGGGGTCAAGTTCTAGAAGACATGATCCTACATTAGACCAGGTATGCATGGGGTTCATGCATGCTCACCCACCTATACCACAATTTACATCGGGTGGTATAAATAGGTGGGAAGAGCATATCTTTTGGGGTCATGCTTTTACAGATTTGGGCATGGGAGAACATCACTATCACCCACCCATTTGTATGGAGACATCATCCCATCGACCGCCCCTATGTTTATGCATACATAGGTCCACTTGTCCACCCTAAGCTAGGAAAGTTGGAATATTGGAGGAGAGTACTTGATGACATGGACACTGTGATTTGGAGGCCCTATGTCGATTGTGAGGCTTGGGATGAGGATGATATTGAGTTTCCCTTTTGTGGCATATCCAGATAATTGATCAGGAGGACCCCGTTCATCATTAAGAGATTTTTGGTTATGTGGGTTTTGAGACAGTTTGACCGAGTATAGGTCATTCCACAGGGTGTGGCCCATTATGCGAGGTGGTGATAGGATGTCATGGAGTGGGGGCCCTTCATCCCATATGAGGTAGCTAGGGTAGAGTTTCTTGGTTTATAGACAAAGTTTTTGGATTACAGGCTAGACACTTTAGATGCAGAGATGACAAAGGAGTATGCAACATACTTCCACACTCAACCATTCTCGAGGTTGAAGAGACCTAATGAGCCTGCCCCACTACTAGATGGACCAACACTACAACATGCATAGAGACAGCCACAGGCATAGGCACAAGAAGAGCATCCCGCCAGAGGATGAGGAGAGGATATCGGTAGTGGTGATGATATGTATATTGATAGGGATGAGTGAAGATGATAGTGATGATGATGATGATGATGATGGGGATGATGGGGGTGGTGGGGGAGACCCATTTTTAATGTTCCATTCAGGACTAGATTGAGGATAGTGAGGATAGTGGAGCAGCTAGTTGTGGGTCCATCACATATTACCATTAGGGCTCCATCTCAATAGCAATAGGGCTAGATTGACTCATTGTAGACATAGGTACAGGATCTCCAGAGCCAATTAGCACAGGCCTAGGTTACTATCTCATAGTTACAGGAATAGATGGAACATCCACCACCCCCAGACCCATAGGTAGCCTAGCTGATTGCAGAGAGAGATAGTTTGAGGCAGCGCTGCTAGCAGGCAGAGGGGATAGTTGAGATATTACTGAGATATGTGGATGATACCTCTATCAGAGAGGTTGTGGCAGACGGATTGGAGATTTCTCGAGAGGTTGAGTACTACAAGATGAGATATTATGAGGAATTACCCCCTGAGCAGAGGATAGCCTACACACAGTCGGGCACTAGATCTCGTACTCACTTTTTCAATCATTCTAGGAGTTCCACAAGGAGTGTGGGACAGCCAGACAGATGAGAGATAGGTGGTACCAGTGGCCGAGATCTAGCTAGACCCACTACTTCTAGAGGTAGCTACAACCATGGACCTCACTCTAATTCTCCTCATTGATGACTCTATATACATCATTTTTGTCATATTTTATGTATCTCTCTTGGAGATTTGATATCATTGTACATTTGGACATTTATTTGATGAGATTATATGATATGCAGCAGTGATCTCGATATGCATGTGTCTTTTATTATGCTATGATGGATGTTCATGTATGCATTTATATTTCTATATGCTATGTTGATTATGTTTATGTCATGATGATGCATGTTTATATATGATGATCTTTGTATGATTATGATGTGATGATGGTGATGATACCTATGCACATTATATGATGATGATGATATTTATGAATTTTACATGATTTATGATTGATGAATATGCAACATGTATATTATGATGGATGATGCAAATGAAATGTGAATGATTTTTATGATGTATGGAAAAATGTATTGATTATGGATGCAAAAATGATGTAATGAAATGAATGTAATGGATGCATTTTATTTTTTATTTTTTTCCAATGTATGGTTATGTATAATGATGCAATGATATGGATGTGTTAAATGAAAAATGAAAATGAATGAATGGAAATGAAATTAATGAAAATGTAATAAATGATAAATGAAAATGTTTTTGATAGGAATGATGTGACATGTCACATAATGATAAAATGATAATGAATGACAATGGTAATGAATGTGATGAAATGATATGAACATGATATGGAAATGAAATTAATGAGTTGAAATTATAAATAATAAATGATAAATGAAAATTCAATAATGAACAAATGATAAAATGATGTGATACGGATGATATGATGTGTCAAATGATAGTGAAATGATGAGATGATAAGAATATGGAAATGTCAATGATAATGAACATGAAAATGATGATATGATGTGAAAATATAATGAATGTGAAAATGATAATGCAAATGATGATAAAGAAAAATGATAATGCAAAAATGATAATGGAAAATGTTTATGAAAATGAAATGACAATGAATGAATGATAAAAATGACATGAAAATGATATCAAGAATGATATGACAATGACAATGAAAATTTTTATGAAAATATGTGAAAATGATATGAAAATAATGGTGAAAATGATAATGATAATGAAAATGAAATGATATGACATGAAATTAATAATGATAATAATATGATATGATATGAAAATGATAATAAATGATAATGGTAATGAATGTGATGAAATGATATGAAAATGATAAAATGAATACAAAATGAGAATGATTTCAGCCAATGTCCAAATGTACTCAATCTTTGTTCAAAACAGACATATTGTTTTTGATATCTTTGCCAACCTCCAAAAATCTATTATACAACTGCAAAATGAATGCAATCTATATGAATCATGTAAACCTAACTATGCAAAATGAATTGCACACTGCTGTCATTCTGTGAACCAATTTTATGCTTGTTTATCATCATTGAGATTTTTGAAATGTTGAAAGTTAGTACAAGCATCATAGGGTAGATCTGCCCTGATAATGTCCTAAGTACAAATTTCATGATGTTTGATATAGCAAGTTAATACAAGCATCGAGGTATAATTGAACCGAGATGACCTAAATATTGCTTGCATAAGCAGACAAAAGTTAATCTTTTTCCTATGCAAATCTCAAAATGCCATCAATGATACTTTTGTAAACCGTGTCTCATGTTAAATTTGCATAGTAATAATGATTCACTTATAGAAAAAAAACAAATAAAAATCATATTCCTTCCTTGTGACTCTAGTTCAGTAAATCATTGAGCCACTCCAGAGATATGATATCATCAAATTTTAAAACAATAGTTCAACTTATGCTTTAACTGTTCCAATCATTTTATTCAGATTAAGATCATCCAGTTTGGTTCAGTTTCATTATGTGACATGTCTCATAGTTGTTTTGACTAGGCTTGGTCGGATAGTTGACGCATGTTGGGTTTTACCTGTTTTAAAAGCTCAAAAGTTGATTTCCCCTAGTGAGTTGGACTTTGACTCCCGATTAGACACAACCTACTGCTTGGAATATAAACAATGATCATCAAGCAATGATGAAATCCTTGTTATCTCTAGGAAATGTTGTATGCATGATGCAGATATGATGACAAGGGATAGATTTTGATGCTGATAAAAATGGCTATGTACAAATGATGCAGGACATAACTAAATAGATGGAAGAGCCAACTAGATCCCATATAGTGCTTGTTTTCCAAGTTTTCACCATTTGTTTGTATTCAAATTTTTCAGATTTTGTGATTTTTTTGTTGTTACCAAGATGCCTATTTGCCAAGTTTTCATCAAGGCAATGATTTTTTTGATTTTTGATTTTTTTTCTTTTTTCTTTTTTCTTTTTTTTTTGTATTTTCTTTTTTCTCTTTTTAATTTTTTTTATTCTCACCAAGATGCCCATTTGCCAAGTTTTCATCAAGGAAACAATTTTTTTTTTCAAGACATTTTTGATTTTATGGATTTTTTCATGACTTTTTTCTGATTTGTATGGATTTTTTCATGACTTTTATGTTGCTTTTGGATTTTCTCAAACATAGAAATTCTTCAAATGGATTCTATTGATTAGATCTTCGAACAAGCCTCCTTTTGGTGTAGATAACTGATATTCTCTTGAACCATATGTTGCAATGATGAAAAATAGACCCAACCAATTTAGCTCAAACTTTCATTTCTTCTCCCGATCTTGTTGGTTGTGGGGATTGTCCTTCAAGACCAAGTCACCCACTTGAAATGTTCATGTTCTGACTCTATGATTGTAGCTGTGGGACATAAATTTTTGATAACCCTTCAAGTGATTGGCTGCACTTTGTTGTCTCTCATAAAGCAACTCCAGTTCTTGTAGTTTCGAAACTCTGTAATCCTCATCATTTATGAATCCCTTTAGTGAGACTCGAAGTGAGGGAATCTCAAATTCTAGTGGCAAGATTTATTTTTCTCCATAGACCAAGGCATATGGGGTGGACCCTATTGGTATGTGAATGCTAGTTCTATATGCCCACAAAGCTGGATTTAACTAGACATGCCAATCACGATTGGCATCATTTACCGTCTTCTTCAGGATCCTTAGAATTATCTTATTTGAAGCTTCGACATGGCCATTTCCCAGTGGATAATAAGGTGTAGAGAACCTATGTTGGATATGAAATCTTTCACAAAGTTCATCAACATCTCGATTCTTAAAAGTTCTTCCATTATCTATGATAATGGAGCTAGGAATGTCGTACTGACATATAATGTAATTCAAGATGAAGGATGAATTTTTTTTTTTGATTAATGTTGTGAATGGCACAACTTCAATCCACTTGGTAAAATATTCAGTGGTTGTGATTATAAACTTATGTCCACTTGATGAAGAGGGGTGGATTTTTCCAACCAGATCTAGTCCCGAATGAGAGAAAGGCCATGTGGTAGTGAAGGGTTGCAGTTGTTGAGGAGGAGTGTGAATGAGGTTTCCATGAATTTGACATTTCAGACATTTCCTTACAAAGGTGAAGGATTCATTTTCCATGGTTGGCCAATAATAACCCATTCTGACAAGTTTCTTAGCTAAGGTTAGTCCACTTGAATGAGTCCCGCAAATACCACCATGAACCTCTTGTAAGGAATTTCAAGATTCATCACATTCAATACATCTAAGGAGGGTACCATCAAGACCACATTAGTATAGGGTGTCAGTGAGAAGACTGACGTATGAAATTTATTTTTTGATTCCGGGATAAATCCGTGGGTAAGATAGTATCTTTCAGATAGGTATAAATTTTTTCGTATAAAGGGGAATCAGAACCAACTAGATGACAAATGATTTGGGTCTTAATATTTTCATAGGCAGGGGAAATTAATTGTTCCACCGAGAAGTCATATCGAGCTTGGTTTTCTGACAATTGTAGCCATGGCATCTATAGCTTTGTTGTCAATCCACGAAATTTGTGTGAACTTGATCTCAACAAAATAATTTTTGAAATCATCTACCATGTTTTTATAAGGAATTAACTTGTCATCCTTAGTTTGGTAATCATCGTTTATTTGATTAATGACAAGTTGTGAATCACCATAAACTTGTAGCTCTGTGATCTTCCAATCCAATGCTATTTACATTGCAATAAGTAGTGCTTCATATTTGGCTATGTTATTAGTGAAAGGAAACATCAACTGATAAGACTTTGGAATGGTATGTCCTTGAGGTGTGACAAAAATAATTCCTACCCCCGAGCCATGTGTATAGAACCCATCAAAATATAGTGTCCATGACTGCTTGGTCATTGTTGTGAAAACATCAACGCCACGAAATTCAATGTGCATTGGATGATCTATTTATAAAGGTGCCTCCACCAATTGATCTGCTATGACCTACCCTTTGATGGCCTTTCGATCTATATAGTGAATGTCAATCTCACTCAGGATAATTACCCATTTAGCTAGTCTTCCTATTAAAGTTGATTTGCTCAAAAGATACTTTAAGGGATCAATTTTGGATACAAGTTTCAATGTATGAGCTAAAATATAGTGCCACAACTTCTGGGAAACAAAAACTACTGCTAAACAAGCCTTTTCAATGAAAGTGTAATTAAGCTCATGGCTTGTCAATTTCCTACTGATGTAGTATATCACTCGCTCTTTTCATGTTCTATCCTCTTGTGCCAATAATGCCCCTAGGGATACTTCTATGGCTAAAATGTATAGTATGAGTGGTTCTCCTGGCAATGGTGGAACCAAAATTGGTGGAATTATTAGATACTACTTTATCTAATTGAATGTTGCTTCACACTTGTCTTCCCATTTGAACGAAACATTTTTATGCAAGAGATGCATGAAAGGAAAACTCTTTTCTACTAGTTGTGTGATGAACCTCCCGATGGATTGTAGTTGTCCTTGCAATGACCAAAGTTGGTTGATGTTCCTTGGTGGTGGCATCTCCATTATTTCTTTGACCTTCACTAGATCTACCTCTATTCCTTTTTCTGACACAATATAGCCTAATAGTTTTCCAAATTTAACCCCAAAGACACACTTCTTGGGATTGAGTCTAACCTTAAATTTTTCCATCCTGACAAAGATTTTAGATAAGATATCTAGATGTCCCTCTCTTGTGTATGATTTTTCTAAGAGATCATCTACATAATCCTCCATGAATGTGTGCATCATGTCATGAAAAATTATAGTCATTGCTCATTGATAGGTCACTCCAAAAAATTTGAGTCTGAATGACATTACATTCCAACAATATTTGCCCCAGGGACATGTGAAAGTGGTCTTATCTTGATCTTTAGGTGTGATATTTATCTGATTATACCTTCAAAATCCATCCATCAGTGAATACATGGCATGCGCAACTGTCAAATCCATAATTATGTCAATGTTAGGCAGAGGAAAATCATCTTTTGGACATGCTTTATTCAAATCCAAAAAATTTGTATAGATTCTAATCCGTCCATCTAGTTTTGACACTGGTACAATGTTGGAGATCCATTCTGCATAATCGATGGACCAAATGAACCCTACATCCAATAGTTTCTTCAATTTTTATTTGACTAGCAATGCAACATGCAGATGCATCTTTCTAAGTTTTTGTTTTACTCATTTTACCCCTGGAATTATGGACAAATGGTGCATGATAATATTTGGATCCGATCCAGACATATCTTCATATGACCATGCAAATTTGATTTGATTATCCTTCAGGAATTCTGTGAATTTTGGAATTTCTTCCTTTGTAAATGATGCAACAAGTTGCAGGATCTTCGAGTGTTCTATAGTGCCTATATTTATTGCTTTTGTTGGTTCTATTAAAATAGAAGATCTCTCTTGATATTTTTTAGGGAGAGTGTCAAGTTTCTCAAATTTCAGTGCCTTTGAAAGGTTTTCACCATCAGATATGCTCTTTATTTTTCCTTTTTCATGATCTAACACTGCCTTTTTTAGTTTTTCACCATTAGATCTATCTTTTATATTGTTAATTTTGTAGCTAAGAAACTTGGCACTCTGTTGACTAAGATTTTGATCATGAGATTCACTGGTGGAACTTGTTTCCTAGTTGGAAGAACAAAGAAAATTTACAATGGTTTCATCATCTAGGAATATGGGGATATCAATTGGTTCAGTTTGTTCCCAATCAATAAGCTCAAGATGGACCAAAGGAAAGGGGTCGTCTGGTTGGGTGAGGTCAGTGGCGGTTAAGGTCATGACATTATTATCATTCTCACTATGGGGAAGATCTATGATGGTATCCTCCTATCAATTATATGTCTTGCTTTGAACCGAATCATGATCACTCGAGTCATGGTCATTGTCAAGTACATAGTTAAGTGGGGGCCTTGAACTTTCTCCTTGTGTAAGCATGGGTGTATATTTTTATATAACGTCCACCTGTTTGTCTCTCTAGAATTCATCATTATAAATGGTATCCGATTCATACTCATTTGAATCAGTGTCAGAGTTCTCCTACAATCTAATAAATGGTATTCGATTCATACTCTTTTGGACTAGTTCTTTTGCATCTTCACCATATCCAAGTCCAATTTTATCTTTTGGATGTGTTATTTTTGGTTGAATGGGTTCAGTGATTCCTTCTTTTCTTTTGCCTATGGGGTCAGTCCCTTCATACCCCATTCTTTTCACTATTCTATAACCTTTCCCATATTGCTCGGTAGGAAATTTGATATGCTAAAAAGATTCATCCTCATCTTGATATAGCCAATTGAGAATAACTCTATCTTCATCTTCACTTTCTTGAGTGTTGGCCTTAATGAATCTTCCATAAAACTTGGTGATGGGAACTAAAGTTTGTGTTCCTGACATGGAAGTTGTTGTAGCTTGTTACATGTGGATACTATATGCTGACCATGTGACCTTGGAGAGATAGGTAGGTTAGAGAGACATTTTGACTATTCTCCCACCCCGTTATCTTTTAGTTATAGCTTTGTGTCAAATATTTTTATCAATTCCTTTGTTTGATCACTGTGCTTTGAAGCAAAAACAACAAGAGCCTCTCTATTATGTAGGACAAAAGTGTTCTGGGTTACTTTGTAGTTAGAACAAATCTGAGTGTTATTATGATCTACTGGTATGGTTATTTCATGTCCATCATATGGAAATTTTAGACATTGAGGGTACATTGATGGTACCACTTGTATCTCATGGATCCACAGATGGCCCAAAAGTATGTTATAAGATAAATCTTGATCCAAAACTTGGTAGAAAGTGTTCTTTACAATAGGTCCCACTCTGATAGGTAGTATGATGAGGCCTTTAGAATCTCATTCCTCATCATCATATGCTTTGATTGTTATCTTTCTACTTGAATCAATAGACTCTTCAAAATACCCTAAGGCAAGAACCAATTTTAAAGTACAAATATTTAGACCGGCTCCCCCATCTATTAAGACACGTTTGATTCAGGTTTTATGAACCATGAATTCTAGATAAAGTGATGAGTTATGGGGATGTGTCATGTAGGCATCATCTTTCTCACAAAAGGATAGGCATGTGAGTGAGGACAAGTGTCCCACCATGGCTTGAAATTTGTCGATATCTAAATCAGGGGATACGGTTGTGTCAACGAGAGCCTTCTCCAAAATTTTATGCACTAGAGATATCTTAAGAAGCTCTAAGATAGAAATTTGAGCCGATGTTTTTTGTAATTGATCAACTAAATTGTATTGCCTTGGAGGAGGGATAGTTGATTTGGAAGAGCTTCCTCTCACAACAATTTTAGCTTCTCCCCTTGTTGTTGCATTAACTTCTCAATAACCTTACTTTCCTTTGACCTTAACAATGTTAACTTGTTCATCCATGTAGATATGATTGATTGTGGTGTCATAGACATGATTTACAATTTTTCCTTGGTCACCTGAAGATTCCCCTTTTTGATAATTGGGAAGAGGGTCCTTAAATTCCTAATGATCTTCATTGGCATGATGTCCCTCGATAGTTATGGTGTGATTGTTGATCAAATCTTGGACCAAAAGTTTCAAACCTTGGCAATTATTCATCCTATGACCTTTGCATCTATGGTAATTACAATAATACGAGTCATTCCATGATGGTGGTTTGAATTACGGCTCATAATCTCTCTGTGCTGGCAACCTGATGGCATTTTGATTCAAAAGATCTTTGAGAATTGATTGAAGAGACTAGCCCAAGGGAGTAAAAATCCATCGATTTGAGAAAAATTGTGATTTGGGCAGATTTGAATTTTGATTTCTGCTGAGATTATTATTGAAATTACCATGATTATTGGCCATATTTCCTTGATTGGCATTGTTTCCCTGATCGGAATTGTTATTGCCTTGGTTAGTTGAATTTCCAAGATTGTTTTTATTGCATTGAATACCTGATAGATTTAGAATGTTTGGCTTTGCTTTCACATTGTTGGCATCTACTAACCCATCATTTACAACATTCTTATTTCTAGTCCAAAATCTAGATTTATCATTGTTGTTGTTGTTGTTGTGATTATATGAATTTGGACTATCTTTGTCAAGCTTTAGAGTTCCCCTCTTGACTAGAGCTCCTTCAATAGTGATTGCATTTTCAATCAACTTCTCAAATGATGAAGGGAAATGAAGGTTGAACCTATAACTCATCTCTTGATTAAGACTATCAATAAAGAATTCCATCTTTTCCTTTTCAAGAACTGGATGATAATATCTTGCAAATAAGCTTCTCCATCTTTGCAAGAATGTGATGAAGGGTTTCCTAGTCTTTTGTTTTTCTTTGCATAAATAAAGCATGGTTATCTGATGTTGTATGTTGTAGGAGTATTGTGATATGAATTTATTGATTAACTCCTCAAACATTTTGATGGGAGGAGTGATTTTGGAAAGCCACTCCATGGATTTCCCACCTAGACTTTGTGGGAACAATCACATCAGGTATGTATCTTCATGAGCAAACTCCAGGCTCATATTATGAAACTCCCTCACATGATCAATAGGATCCGTTTTCCCATTGTATTTGTCAAATTTTAGGATTTCATAATGCTTTGGAAAAGGAATCATGTTGAGATTTCTATCGAAGGGATATGGACAAATATCTTCCAAAACATATTTCTGAGTTGTGCCCCCTTGTACTTCTTCAATTTGTCCTTGTTGTGCTCTTATATGATGGGTAAGAGCACTAAGATCATTTAAGGGGGTTTCAACTCTTTCAGGATCTCTAATTTTCTCCATATCAAAATCAGAGGGTAATTTAGCTCCTTGGTTTGCTAATAAAAGAAAGTATATTTATTTATTCCACTCTAAGATCTTGTCCAAGAGAGTATGAAACTGTGGATCCTATTCAGCTTCTTGAAGCACTTCCTTGGTTATTTCATTATCATTTGAATTATTCCCAATACAAAACCTATGAAAAGGGTTTTCTTCCCTATCACCCATGTTTCCAAATAGATTTTCCCTTTCATCTTCTTCTTGGTATTTTCAAGATCTTGTCATAACAGGCATATGCTTGTACCAAATTTTTACTAACTTTGATCACAAATGAGAGAGTGCAATTTGTTGGATGCCTTAGTCAAAATAGAATGATGGATTCTATTGATATGACTAAAGAAATTTCTATTTTTTAATTTGTGATTCCTTGGATTGAAGGATGTTGATCTTGTTATGGGAATTAAACTAGAAATTGGAAATGGATGTGATGATGCACTTTGCGATGTTTTGATCTTAGTTTGAGAAAATAAGGAATTTATAAAAATCCTAATGCTTCCAAGTTCTTTATTGAAAACACTTGATTGGGGTGATTGGAATACTGAATTGCGGGTTGCGGGATGAAAGAAGGATGAATGGGCTAACTATGATTATGCCTCTACGAAAGAGCTCTTTGTTGAAAGAAATATTGTGAAGATAAAGGCTCTAAAGCAAAATCATCAGTAAATCCCCTAGCAAAGTTCGATGCTCAAGCAAAACTTTATGTCTTTGGTACAAAAAGCGTCTCCTTTTCAAAAGCTTCTTGTAGCTAAGGGGCCTTTTTGGTTTCTTGATTCTTTTCTCAAGGGATTTCTTAACAAAGGTTGAAGATTTCCAAACCGTGAGCATAGAAAAGACCAAAATTGGTGGTAGATTACGTAAGAAAACTATTTTGACTCAGAAAATAGATTTGCTATTATGTGCCATGGATGCACTAAAATTTTCAGTGTATGCACTAAAAGATCATATCAATGCACTAGAGTGTTGTATGGACACACTAAACTTTTGCATAAATAAGCTAAAACATAGCATGGATGCACTAGAATAGAGCATAGATGCACTAGAACAGAGCATAGATTCACTATAAGATGAAGTCAATGTGTTGAAACATACATGTTTTTGACAGTTTACTGAATTGGATGATCTTATCTGAATTATCGTTTGAAAAACACGGCATGCAGTAGGAAAATAGTTGTCTTTAAAGTCTTAGAATCTAAACAAAGAGTGTATGTTCTCTAAAATTTCCATGGGTATTTGAACAAAACAAACACTCCAAGCAGACTCACTCTTAATTCTCAAAAGGTTTATCATAGTCATCACAACCCACATCTTAGAATTGTGTCAAATCACACAGCCATCTCACCCCCTAAAGGGTGCCTGTGTTTTTTTTTTTCCAAGTGTGTACTCAAAGTTAGATTTCTCGATTCCTTGAGCAAATAGTCCTTGGAAATTATATGGTGAGTGTCTTGAGGCATATTCTTCCCTCCCCTTGCACTATGAGAATTATAATGTTTGGCTCCTGACTCGGTTAGTTTCTACACTAAGGTTTGTAGTAAGGGTTTTCGTTCAGTGTGAAAAATGGTATACTCCCTCAAGAGACCTCCCAAACTTTAGAACAAAGGCTTTGGGGATGGTTATCTTGCACACTACTATCAAGTGGATTTTCATCATTATCTCACTTTTTTTTATAGTGGGTTGGAATCCTTGGCTTTAGGGGTTCCCACTTAGGTCATTCCTCTTGGGTGAGTACTTTTTCCCACAAGAGCAGGCCTGCTAAAGGTTTTAATAAAGCATAAAATACATGAAATGAAAAGATCAGTTTGCAATTTTGATCACCCAGTTAAGGGGAGAGCATAGGCCTATCACCTGACAACCACAACAAATAATTTTGTTCAATTTTAATCCCAAATGAAAAATTTGCTAAGCCAAGTGAAGATGTTGCTTCACAAAAGACATGAGATTCATTTTATCCAAGATATTTCAATTGTTTGGTGACTACCCTAGGATTTATTTATTTTAATTTGAATGTCTACCCTAGGATTTATTCATTTGAACCTTATGCAGAAAGTATTAACCTCTGTCTGTAGATGTGTCGGAACTAGGATTAAAAATTTACAGTTCCCTGTATGTGTAGACACCTAAATATGACCTAGGCCTACGACCACTATTTTACCACCTTTCATCATAACATGATTATAACTTTGTAATTATGTTTTGAACCCACATTCAACTATTAATTAAATAATTTATAATTATTTAATTAATTCATGATCCTTTATTCTTCATGATTATTAAATAAATAAAACTTATTTATTTAATGTGTCACTAATTATCAAAGTCTTCTTACAATTAAATAAAGTCTCATATATTTAATTAATCCTTATCATTAATGTCCTCCTGATTATTAAATAAGTATATTTTAATATATTTATTTAATATGTCACTAATTCCTAAATCCTCTCGTAATTAAATAGATTTACTAATTTATTTAATTAATTAACTATCTCTTCTAAATTAAATAATTATTATTAATTATTCAATTGCCTTATGTGACATTTCCCTCTTTTTAAATAGAATAATTTATTTAAAAATGACTTCACATTTGTTAGTTGATTCTTTTTTTAGTAATTAATTGCAAAAATCAATTACTCATTATCTCACAAATCCATATTTTGAATTAATTTAATTCAAAATGGAAATATTCTTCTACAAATCAAGTAATTGCTAAAATTACTGATTTTCTAAAATCTCATCCTCTTATCTCTTGATTTTTACTAATTTCATCTCAAGGTCACATTTATTCTCCACCATTGATTTAATTTATTAAATTAAATCTCGTCCACACTTTTGAGGGTTTTACCCTAACCCTAATTGAGAGTTGTCAACTTGAATCTTGACCATTGATTCTAGAGCATTTCTCAATCTCTCATCTCACCCGTCCGTTCAAGATTGCATTTTCTATAAAATGACAATCTTGATCTCATTTTTGGGATCTCTTAATCTCTTATTATTTTTATAATCTCATTATTGTCATTTTCTATTATCATATCATCTTTTAGGCTTACTAATAACTTGCATAATAGAATTAAATTTCTAGTTTACATAGAGTTTTCAACATAAATCCTTCAAAGTTTTGTCTAGGGCTAGATATTTAGAGTTTGCTCATATACACAATCTGAGGGCGTCAATTATCACAGCAAGTCCAAGGAAGTGCAATGCAAATCAGTCATGGAGCATAGGAATGGGTGAGATCTTTCTAGTTTCTTTCATTTCTTGTTATTTCTCCTTTGCATTCGATTGCTTGATGATTTTTATTAACTTGCATGTGTTACTAATCCAGTTTTAACCTTGTAGAAAATATACCATCATTACATTGGTGAACCCGACCCACTCACATGTTTTTTGCAGGTTCTCGTATGGCCTCGGATTTTGTTTTGCAGGTATAGGAGTATGGAATGACGCAACCGCCAGCCTACGCGACGCAAGTGCTCTATCGCACCACATTTGCGCTCATGAATGAGGCATACAACTTGTCGCAATGCATACGAGCTCATGAACGATGCATTCGAAAGGATGCAACGCATTTTACAGACCCTGAAACGCATCTTCTCTGCCGAGCCACATCCACTCTTCTGAGCCGCATCTGCTATCTCGCACCGCAGATGACTAGTAATCTTCATTATTGAATTATAATCTAGATCCGACGCGACCGTGACTAGTAGTTTGATTAATTTATGGGGATTAAAATGAACCAATCCTAGGATAGGCACTTTAATATGGAATTTATCAATCCTAGGATAGACATTTTAATTTGGAATTTATCAATCCTAGGATAGTCACCAAATTTTTTATTTTTGTTTGGTTAAAATGAACCCCATGCTTGTTGTGAAGCAACATATTCACTTAGGGTAGAAAATTTTCCTTTGGGTTTAAAACTAAACAGCTTGTCTACTGTGTTTGATTGGATAATAGGTATATGCTCTCCCCTTTACAAGGTGACCAAAAAACCAGACTTACCCATTTTTATGCATTTTATTGTTTTATTAAAACCTTTAGAAGGCCTACTGTAGTGGGAAAAAGTACTCACCCTACGGGAACGACCTAAGTGGAAACAACCAAAGCCAAGTTTTCCAACCCACGATAATCAAAAGTGAATTTCAGGAAAACCCATATTCAACGGCAGTGAGCAAGATAACCATCCCCAAAGTCTTTGTTCTAAAGATTGGGAGGTCTCCTGAGGGATTTTATCTATTGCCACACCGAACAAAAACCTTGACTATGAACCATAGTGTAGAAGCCAACCGTGTAAGTATCTAGACATTATTTCAATCACAGTGCAAGGGGAGGGAAGAATCTACCCCCAAGACACTCACCATATAATCGCCACGGATTGTTTTCTCAGGGGATTCGGTATCCACTTTCGTCACCTTGAGTAAGCACCTGGAAAAGACAAAAACACGGGTGCCCTCTAGGGGGTGACACGACTGTGTGACTCGACGTGATTTTAAGTTGTGGGTTGTGATTGCTATGATGACCTTTTGACTATTAAGAGTGAGTCTTCTTGAAGTGTCTTTTTGTTCAAATACCAGTGAAAACAAAAAAGGGTCATGCTTGATCCTTGAATACACACTCAATGTTTTAGTTTCTATGTGTTTTCCCACTGTTTTCAAATAAACTTCAACAAACTGATCATCAACAATATGGGTCCAAACTTGTCAAATCAGCCAAACTGTTTTCTTTTTTCCAAAATTTGCTTCATGCGATGCAAGCACTCTGTTAAACCACAATCGCCATATTTTGAGCCGTATTCGCTATACTGTGCCGCATTTTTCTAGTATCAAACCGCATTAAGTATCTCGAGTCGCATTTGAGAAATATCAAACCGCATTTGCTAGATTGTGTCATAATCGACACTTTCTGAATGGCATTCACCTCTATGAGCCGCATTCACTGAGATGCATTTGCGAAGAATTTCAAATCACCTTATCACTATCAAAACTGAAAGTCCACAACTTGTCTTTAATTCAATCAAGTCTTCCTACACTATTACAGTTCAAAAACCAGACACTAAATTTCTCAACTTCCCTTCAAACATTGCATTTTAGGTACCATCTTGGGATCACAATAGGGGTCCATTTCTATTTCTAGTCCATTAGATTGCATTGGTAACTTCACCATCTCTTTAGGCACTTACTTTTGTAGATTTTAGGAGTTGACTCTTACCATTCATTGTAAAAACTTTGCATTCAATAGCAGGTTATCATTGGACCCAATTACCCTTTGTCATTTTTCAAAACTTTTGTGAATTATTTCCCACTCAATAGTCTAGTGTGAAAACTTCACTTTGTCCTCTTTATAGTCCTTTTATGGTCCATTGGTCTTCCAAACTTGAATCATTGCAAAAAAATTGTTTTCTCAAGTTGTCCTCTTTAAATCCCTCAATAGTAGGTACATCTTAGGCTCCTTTAGTGGCATATCATTTAACATCTCCATTTTAGTATCACACCATTTGCATTCACAATTCTTTCACCTCATTTTGGTCTCACTTGCGTTCCATAGCATTCCTTAAAAATCCAAAGAAACCAAAAACATAGTATCATACTTAGACCATTCTCTCTGTCATCCCACGTTGAGCAAAACGTTATGGTTGAAACTAGATTACAGAAAAAGAAGAGACTCATGGATTCCTTTAGACAAGACACCAACTTTCTTGATTTCACAACTGGCATGGATTCATTCCCTAATGCCACAAATAATTCTTGTTTTGACATGGGAAATTCCAACATCAATCCTTTCAGTGAAATGAACATCCCACCATCTCCATCGCATATTTTTGAACCATTTATCCGACGGGATCAAAATGGGGAAGTCTTTGAAGAAAACTTATTAGTTGTTGCCCAACATCCAAAAGTTGTTGCTTTTGTGGAAGAAGTAGCCTTACATGACTCTTCTAGATTCCTAGCTATGCTCATTGACCAAGGGGCTAAGTTACCAAAGGGATTTAATCTCAACACTCTTAGAGCAACTTCTCCCACTCCACCATCACACAATCCTTCCATGGGAGCCTCTTTACAAAATGTCATCAACACCATCAATGCTACCTCCCTTGGTCATACTACCACCACAACCAACACAACATCTATTGGGGGATCATCTTCCCAAACCAACACCACATCACAATCCATCCCCCAACAAACATCCACCATCCCTTCACAAACAATGGGGGAAACCACCTCAAACCTCTTTGGAACTACATCTAGTTCCATGAGTACATCAACAAACCTATTATTAGGTTCTTCAAATGCTATGGCAACCAACACATCCAACTCTTTTGGAAGAAATAAACGAAGAGTTGTCATACAAGGCACCCAACCCACTTCCTCATAGGTTAATACCAACATTCCTGTGACCCAAAACACCAACATTCCTCATGGCCACAATCTCTTATTTGGGCAAAGAAATCAAGGCGCCCAATTTTTCACTCCATTTGGGCATCAACAAGCTCAAAATCAACAAGGTGCTCAATCCTTCACCCCATTTGGACATCAACAAAATCAAAACCAACAAGGTCCTCAAATTCAGTCCAACATGGCAGGATATCACATCCCCACTTATGCCTCTCAAGTCCATACACAACAACACATCCCTCATCAAAACACTCATTTCCAACAATCGCCTAATCAAAACACTCATTTTGCTCACCGACAACCCATTCCAAATCAACACATCTCATCACAACAGTTGGGGACTCAAGTTGCCCCTATCACCAACATGTGTGATGCTACCAACCATCCCATGGTGGAAGCACTCACACTCCAACTCACTGCTCTTCAAACGCAAGTGGAGACCTTGCAACAAACCAACAAAAAGTCATACATGTCACATGACGTGTCCATATCCATTTGACACAACCTTGTATATTCCACCCTTTCCTCATGGATATGTGGTACCTCATTTTCCCAAATACAAAGGCAAAAAAAACCCCATTGAACACATAAGATAATTCACCACTAGTTGCATGGACATTGCATATGAGCAAACTTATCTCATAAGACTTTTTTCTAGAAGTCTCGCAAGTCATGCACTACAATGGTTCTTGCTATTGCCTAAGGGAATCAAAACATGGGATGAATTGGAAAACAAGTTTGTTAAAAAATATGCCTATAATATTGACACAGATATCGACATTGCCTCCTTATGCAGACTTACCCAAGAGGATGCAGGAGAGACTTTTATTCCATTCTTTCAAAGATGGAGAACCCTAGCAAGCAGATGTCCGGTAGAAATACCTGAAAAGGAGAAAGTCACCATGTTTGTACAAACTCTCCTAGGACCAATAAGGTATGGCTTACAAGTCCATTGTTGCACCACCTTTTTTGACCTTGTTGAAAAGGGTGTTCAACTTGAGAAAGCCTTGATCGCCAAAGGTGAATTAAAATATGGTGGAAAAACCATCAACACCACCACAAATAATAACCCAAGTAGCTCAAATGACAAAACCAAATACTGGGTTAAGAACAAGCATATCACAAATGATGGTGTAGTTGATGCAAAAACCGTCAATGCAACAGGTCATGTATTCATAATCAAAGGAGTACAGAATCAAAATGCACCTATAACTACACTGACACAAACTACCAATGCTTTCCAAAACAATCATGCACATTCTAATCAAAGGTAGCTGCGTCAACCCCGACAATTCCAAAAACATACATACACCCCTTTCGGTGAACTTATTGAAATTGTCTTGAAGAAACTTCTTCAAAATGGTGTCATAATGCTGGAAGAGCCAAAACCGTATGACCCTGGTTAGTTCAAGCTGTCATGGTGGGATGACAGTGCATTTTGTGATTACCACCGTAACAAAGGGCACAAAACTTCCTCTTGTCATCAGTTGCGAAATATGGTACAAGACCTCATTGAGAAGCACACCATTGAGTTAGGTGGTCAATCATTTACATCTAATGCGGACCATACTATTCACAAAAACCCACTACAGGATCATGGTAAACCTTCCTCATCTGGCACAAAGAACACCAATAATCAAGCCAACCACATCCGTCCAGCCTACAATAATGTTCAACCTACATACAATTATCCCGGTGGTACCATTATTAACAATCTTCGCACTGCTGATGAAGATAAATGTGTTAATACCATTACCATTAAAAAGGCCCCGGAGTGCAATGTCACCATGCATAAAGGAAAGGTCACTATCCCAGGTCCTCCTACACGTCAACCTAAGATCACCATACCTGGTTTGTCCACCATACAGCCAAACACAAAACCGGAGTTCAACATTATTGAGCAATTGAATAAAACACCTGCTCAAATATCCATTCTCGAACTGCTCTGTATCTCACCCGCACATAAGGCCATCTTGGATAAAGTCTTGCAAGAGTTGTTTCTCCCAACCAACATCGATGTTAGCCACTTTGAGACTGGTCAGATATCTGAAGTCGCCTCATCACATCACCTTTTCAGATAGTGACTATTCCTCGCCCAAACCATCTCATAATGATGCCCTTCACATCAAGGTTTTTGTCCACAAGCATAAGGTTAAACGATTCCTAGTAGATGGTGGAGTAGGATTGAACATCTACTCTCTAAAATTGGTTAAAGCTCTTAGTTTCTCTGATGCATGTGTAGATGCTAGCAAGAGCATCATCATCAAGGCATACGATGATGAAGAACGTGCTTCTAAAGGCGTCATTACCATTCCACTTCGGGTAGGACCAGTTATCATAGATACAACATGCCAAGTCCTGGATTGTGACATACACTATAAATCTTACTTGGTCACCTTTGGATTCATGCTCTAAAGGCAATTCCATCCACATACCACCAATGCCTGAAATTCCCTTTTGATGGTACTGAGATCACTATCCCAGGAGATCTCGATCCTAGGTACCTTATTTTTGTAGTCGTTACGTCCTTATTTAAAATTTCATGGGTACGTTGATCGTCAGTTCTGAATTGGTCAAACCCTAGCCCTATGTACCGTGGTCTTGCAGTCATGATGATAGGTTCCCTCCTTCCATTTCCATCTTCTCCAAGACCGCTTCTTCCGTCAAAACCTAGGGTTTTGCATATATCATAGCCTTTTCCATAGAGGTGCACTAGTAGTGGAGGTAACTCCTTAGGGTATTTGTAGCTACAGTTAGCTATGTCGTCGATGACTTCATTACCCATATCGCCCCACAGTGTGAAAACACTTTTTGGTGGAACCTTGAAATTTGTTTTGGGCTCAACTGCGAAACATGGTCTACCATAGACTTTAGGCGGCTTAGGTATTGTGGTGATGCAGTAAGCCGTATTCAATTTGAACTCTCCACAACCAAGGTCCTGGATCTGAAGGTCTTTACTTGGGATGGAGGCCGATGACGATGGTGTGGTAGAAGGTGATGGAATGGATGATTTTGTGAGTGTCGATGGGTCAATATATTTGGATGAGCTGGAAGATGAGGCTTCTCGATTGATGGGTACCTTTATCGAAACTGGCTCAAATGAATGGGAATGGGGATCTGAAAAAACCCTAAGTGACTATGATATTGACAAACTATTCCTGGATCCTGGTCAACCCCCTATTGAAGAACGATTCCACCAGGAATATAACATTGACCATATTGACCGACGTTCCAAAAATAAGGAATGGGTAAGAATTCCTTGCAATCCGAAAGAACATAAGGTGTCATCGGCAATACCTCAATCCGCCCACCCCATTCCTGAGCCCACCCATGAGCCTAACTTATTTGAGCCCACTATCCATACTTCTGAAATGCCAACCACTAGTCACGATGTTGATACTTTTATCCCATATTATGATTTTGAATTTCATTCATCTGACTCAGAGTATGGGCCATCCATTGCATCTGACATGAAAGTTGAAATTGACAACTTTTCCTTTACACTCAAGGCATCAATTTACACACTTTCCACATCCTCCCCATCTTTTACCAACACTGATGATGGGATCCCCCTTGTTTACCCACAATTGATCGACTGGGACAAACAAGATTCACCAGCGATGGACATATTTCAAAATGATGAGGCAATTGCAAAATTCATGGGGCTAAGAGAAGGTATTCCATCGGGTGATCACAAAATAGGGTTCTCCATTGATCTAGATTGTGCAGCTTACTCTGGGGAGACTGTGCAATCCTCTAGTTGCAAAAATACAAAGAATAAAAAAGGAAAAGAAATGTCTTTAGGTGAAAACCGCAAGGCACCTTCTGACAATAAAATAGTAAAAACAAAGGACGTATCCGAAGGTGAAAACCTCTCTAAGGTGCCTAAGGATGGAGGATTGGACTTTCTTCTTGTGACACAGGAAAAATCAGCTATGCTCATAGAGGACACAATGGAAGTTAACATAGCCACACCAGAGAATCCCAAAATGATTCTCTTGGCTGCATCATTTTCAAACGAAGAAAAACCCGAATTTCAACAATTCTTCACAGACAGGAAAGTTAACTTCGCATGGTCATATGGTGACATGCCAGGCCTTGATCCAGAATTGGTTTTACATCATCTTCCTTTAATCCCAAGAATCAATCTGGTCAAACAAAAGTTGTGCAAAATGCATCCATAGATTGCACTACTTGTCAAGGATGAACTAAAGAAGTTACTGGATGTTGAGTTCATAAGTTCAATAGACTATGTTGATTGGATATCCAACATTGTCCCTGTTAAAAATCAAAATGGAATAATCTGTATCTGCATGAATTTCAAAGATTTGAATAAGGATTTCCCAAAGGATGACTTCCCCTTACCAAATATAGACATGATTTTTGACCTCACAATAGCGTATGAGATTCTATCCCTCATAGATGGTTTCTTGGGCTATAACCAAATCCGAATTGCAACAGAGGATCAGCATAAAATGGAATTCACTTTCCCATGGGGAACATACTATTGGAATGTCATGCCTTTTGGCTTAAAGAATGCAGGCGCCACATACCAAAGGGCTATGACAACAATCTTTCATGACATGATGCATATCCTAATGGAAGATTATGTGGATGACCTATTGGAAAAATCTTTGACACGGAAAGAACATCTCAAAGTCTTGGATAAATTTTTTAGGTGGCTTGAGGATTACAAGGTTCGATTGAACCCAAATAAATGTGTCTTTGGAGTCACTTCAGGCAAGCAGTTGGGATACATAGTTTCATGACGAGGCATTGAGGTTGACCCAGCAAAAGTAAAAGCAATTCTAGACATGCCTCCACCAAAAGGGATCAGTGAGTTGCGAACACTTCAAGGCAGATTGCAGTCTATCCGCCGCTTCATCGCACAGTTGGCAGACAAGTGTCAACCATTTCAATATCTGTTACGCAAAAGCATTCCTTTTGTATGGACGAATAAATTCCACATAGCCTTTGAACAAATTAAAGAATATCTATTGACACCACCAGTGTTGATGCCGCCTATTGAGGGAAAACCATTGATCCTATATGTCTCTGCAATGACAACTGCACTAGGGGCATTATTGGCACAAAATGACCATGAAACAAAAGAAAGAGCCATATACTACATCAATCGCACACTAATTGGATCTGAGCTCAACTACACAACCATTGAACGGGCATGCCTCACAGTTGTATTTGTGGCACAAAAACTAAGACACTAAACACATTTGGTAGCCAAGATTTACCCACTAAAGTATCTTCTAAGTCAAGCAGCATTGACAGGATGTTTGGCGAAATGGGTCATGATATTAAGTGAGTATGAAATACAATATGTGGAGCGCAAGGCAATAAAAGGTCAAGTAATAGCAGATAAACTGGTAGATGCACCAATCCAAGCCACTCATCCACTGATAACTGATTTTCCTGATGAATCTATCTTTCACGCAAAACCAGCTTTACCATGGAAACTATACTTTGATGGGTCCCACACTGGTCACAGCTCAGGAGCTGGCATACTATTTATCACACCACAAGGGGATTCAGTTCCTAAATCATTTCGGATCACCTTCCCTTGTACAAATAATATTGCAAAATATGAGGCATTGGTCACCAGTCTCAAGATAGCAATTAAATGGAAGATTCAGACATTGCTCGTATTCAGGGATTCTCAATTAGTCATCAATCAAGTGAATGATGACTATGACACAAAATATGAGAAGTTGCTTCCCTACAAATGAATGGTGGGTAGTTTCTTGATGTATTTCAAAATTATTGCATTTGAACAAATCCCAAGGACACAGAATAAGGTAGCTGATGCAATGGCTACCATTGGATCTCTCTTAGACATCCCTAAGAATGTCACAATTTGAATTCTTAGTTGAACAGCTGTTGATGCTTGCATACGATATTCCAGAGTCAGAAATGGTGTACGAGATTGTTGGTCCTAGTTCACCTTGGTACCAGGACATCTATGATTATCTTAAGTCCCAAACCCTCCCAACTAACCTTTCCAACAACCAAAGAAAATCCTTTATCCAAAAAGCGGCTAGATACACCATTGTTAGTGACACCTTATATCATTGTGGCTTTGATAACACCCTTCTTTGCTGTCTCGACACTGATGAAGCCCAAATGAATTTATGAGAAGTACATGAGGGTATATGTGGATCTCATTCGAGTGGTCCAACGTTAACTAGGAATGTCACTAGTCTTGGATACTATTGGCTGACATTGGAAAAAGATGCTCTTCAATTTGTTAGAACATGTCAGAAATGCCAGATGCATAGTGACCTAATTCATGTACCTGCACAAGAATTGAGACTGATCACTTCTCCATGGCCTTTCACACAATGGGGACTTGACCTCATGGGTAAGATCCATCCATCCTCTTCTAACGGCCATAAATTCATAATCACCGCCACTGAGTAATTTACCAAGTGGATTGAAGCCATCCCTCTCACTTACATTACCAGTAAGCAAATATCCAAGTTTATCCTAAATTACATCATTTTCCGATATGGTGTCCCACAATCCATCATCATAGATAACGACAGTCCATTCAAAAATCAAGATGTTCATGAACTTTGTGAGCGATTCCACATCCAACACCATTTCTCTACCCCATATTACCCACAAGGTAACGGCCAAGCTGAGGCGTCAAATAAAACAATTCTTCGCATTCTGAAGAAGACTATCAATGACGTTGGCTGAGATTAGCACCTATAACTTAATCTTGCTGTATGGGCCTATTGTACAAGCATTCGTACCCCCACTGGGGCCACTCTATTTTCCCTGGTCTACGGATCTGAGGCCATATTACCCATCGAGGTCGAAATTCCTTCTCTCTGAGTCTCTTTCAAAGGAATGATTGATGATGAAGAATACAGACATACTCGCCTACATGAGCTAGAAATTTTACAAGAAAGGTGACAAAATGCCTTGAATCATTTGCAAGCATATCAAAATCATCTCTACCGAAGTTATAACAAAAGAGTAATGGTGAGAAAGTTTGAAATCGGTGACTTGGTTCTTATGCAGAACCCCAAAAATCAAGCGAACCGTGAAAAGCCTGGCAAGTTTGAGGCTAATTGGCTTGGTCCTTATATCATTACTGCTGCATTTGGTTTTGGAGCTTATCAGTTGGCCACACCTGATGGAGAACAGTTGACGAAACCCATCAATAGCTTACATCTGAGAACATTCTACACATAGCATAAGAGAGCTTGGCTAAAAACCTAAAAATACAAAAAAAATGAAAAATAAAGAAAAAATCATCCCTTGATGAAAACCTGGCAAACAAGCATCTTGGTGATACCAAAAAAAATCAAAAAATGGAAAAAATAGTAAAAAGAAATGAATTCATCCAATAGTGAAAACCTAGCAAATAGGCACTTTGGATAAGTACCACGGTGAAAACCTGGCAAACAGGTGCCATGCGTAGTCAATCGTTGCTTCGCCATCTATGGTTACTCAAATCAACCTTTATCTATTTGTCATAATCACAAAGGCCTTACACATTCATGACATCTGTCCCAAGTCCTATCGATTCCGGCCATGGTTAGCATTTGGTTGACATCATCTATGGCATATCCTTGCGTTTTGTCTGCCTATCTCCATATCATTTGACTCAGATCATCCCCGATCTTTCTGGGGGCAAGACCTTTATCATGTAACTACAGTGGGTGTCGCACATGATCTGACATTCTTAAAAAGTCCTGAAAAAATCCTAAAAATCTGAAAAAAGTCTTGAAAAAATCCTAAAATTCTGAAAAAGTCCTGAAAAAATTCTGAAAAAAGATCTAAAAATTTGAAAATGTCCTGAGAAAATCCAAAAACAAAGTCAAGTTCAATGCCTGTCTAATCAATTCAACCGATCGTATCAGTCAATCTTTTGTCCATGTCCATACTACACTATCTCTACGCATTTGCTATGTAGGCAAGATTCATCTTTGAATCCTCGAGACTTTAGGTCAGTCCTTCTAAGTTTGTCAAAATAAAATCATGATTCAAACTTCTATCCTTTGGACAAGGTCATTGGTCGTGTCAAACTATGAGGTCTCTGAGTGCATGACGTAGGCAAGGCCATCAATCGATGAGCCCCCGAGGTTGCACTAGGTCAGTCCATTAGGGTTCGTGGTACAACATTTTCACACACGTCAAACTATCTTCAAATCAAGAAAATTTTATGTCAATCTCGAGCTATCAGTCTATCGAAAATTTGTTTCATCAACATTTTCAATCAATTCAACATGTCAGCAATGACATGTAGTCAAAATCATATCAAGACGATTTACCATGGCAAAATTTTTGGCTTCTTCTTCAGATGTGTCCTTCTGAAAAGAAACTCTCGTCATTTCTTTATGCTTATGGATATGTCTTTCCTAAGCATCGTCATCATCATCTGGCATTTTGATGGATTCTCCTAAAATTCGAGGATCGATCTCCTAGTTATCAACGTCATTTAGGATGTGTCCTTCCTGAATTTGATATCGCTCGACATTAAAACACTTGACATTAAAAACACTTGGAAAACACTTGGAAAACACTTGTTAAACTTTTTCTATCTTTTGATGATTATCATGATATTAGTTCTGTATGTCCTAGGAACCACGACATATCATGATGATTATCCTTTTCTGCTTATCACCCTACTATTAGTTTCTCTAGGATGTCCTGACTTCAGGATTTGGAGAAGCAACGACGTGGTATGATGATTTTACTGTCTGTTTTTTTTACTATCATGTGGCTAGTTTCTCAAGGATGTCCTATCATCCGGATTTAGAGAAGTAGCGACGTCTCATGATTGGTTTGGTTTTTCTGGTGGTTGGTCATGACAAAGTGACTAGGGGAAAATGTGTTCCTTGCATGAGTCATGATCATCCCTGTCTACGATTGTTGATCTACGTGATGGTTCGACCTTGCACACTATTGATCTACATTATATCATAGTGTTTGGTGGCCATCATGACATTTTCACCCAATGATGATCAAAGAGCAATAACTAGGATAGTACTATAGCAAAGCTTTGAAGGATTTTAATTTCTGCACTAACATGCATATCTTTCTTCACACTAACATCAATCTTCACCTTCTTTTTCTCTCATTCTCTGATGATATCCTGTGACATACAAAAAAACAAAGTTGCATACATAATTGCATGATCATTTCATATTCACATCTGCAAAAAATCAAATACCATAATTCACATTTCATAATGCTATCATTTATATTCATCCATCTCACATCATAAAACCATCATTTGCATCAACATATAAGCATCATAAATAAACATTTGCATTAACATATAAGAATCACATCATCATCACATTACACAATGCATACATAACCACTTCCATAATTGCATTCATAAACATAAGCATAATGTCCATAAACCTTATAGCATCATAAAGGCATCACATAAACATATGATAAAACATTAGAATACAATAATACATAACATAATATAGGCCACATCAAAACTGCATCGCATATATATAATCTCAAAACCATGTCATGTCATAGGATAGAGTCATATGATATCCCAAAAATGGAGCTCACAGGCTTGAATATCAAAAATATATAAGTGTCTAAAAATCAGTTCTATGATGGCCCTCCTTTGTCTCGTGGAGGTGAACTGTGAGGTGGTTGTGCCTACCCAACCGCATGAAATGTGACCTGAATAAGAGTAGTATCCTGAGTATGACTCTGAGAGCCCGAGGCCTCAGTAACATGAGGCTGGCTCTGCTCTGTCTAGTGTCTTGATGACACTGATCTGTGCCAATGATCTGACCTGTGGTTGTGACCTGATGAATGTCTGTGAGAGTTGTGTGACCTGTGGCCCAATGATTGACCTGATGTACTAGACCCCCCGACACTGGTATGACTACTGCTATGTGATCTGCTACTATTGTGTGTTTGACTGCCATTATCTATCCTACTATAAGATCGAGACAATCCTGGATCCCGTCTCTCTGGGGGAACTGCTTGCTCATATAATAACCTGTACCACCCCCTGCTCTCTGTCATCCTGGCCAGCTCCCTGGCCATGTCTCCTGTCAGCCCTGAGCATAACTCTGCAAACTCAGTGACCGATCGGTCTAACTCCTGTCGTCGAATGACAGCCTGATCTCTCTCCACCCGGGTGACCTCTAACTCCGTTGCCAAGGCCTTGTTTTGAGACAAGGTCGCATCAAGTCTACTCTACAAATCCACGATCCATTGATCAATAGTGGCATTGACAGGGAAAAATAGGTGATCTGTCACCCTCATCATCCCCGAAAATCATACACTCCCACAGTCTCTGGTCTGCCTCATCCTCCTCCTCCTCCTTATATCTCTCCTCCTCAGCTGGAACCTCCTCCACATCTATATCAAGAGAGTGTCCCCCAACAAATGGATCCTCCTCTGCCCTCTCCTCCACCCTCACCTCTATCTCCTCATCTCCACCCCTGATCTCCTCCTCTAACCTCACCTCCACCTCCTCCTCACCCCCTCTGATCTCCTCCTCTGCCTCCTACTCAGTAGGCACCTCTCTCTCCTCACCCTCCTCTCAGATGGGTGACAATGGCACACCTCCCACTCTCCTCCTAGCTCTCCTGGGCTACCTCCACCCTCTGCCATCCCTCTTCTTCCTCGCACCCCTCCCATCCCCTCCACAACCCCCATCATCTCCCCCACCTTGGCCTCCATCTCCTTGGCCTCCATCTCCCCTACCTCCATCCCTCCCCCCGACCCCTCTACCATCTCTGCCTCCATCCCTACCACCTTGACCTCTCCTCTGCACTTGTGGGATAACTGATCTGCGGTCAATAGGTGGTGGACTATCTAGATCTATCAACGAGATGGGATGGTGAATATGCCACTAGGCGTCAAACTCGACAGATGTACCTGCATCTGCTGAACCACCCCTCCACACCCACTGAACTACAACTAAACCATTAATATGCTGCTCAGCCACTGTCACTGATATGGGCGGCCCCCACATGGTCTCTCTAGAAGACCGTGCATACTCTGCAATGCCTACTGGCACATCCTGCTGCTCTCTGAACTGTCGTAGTACCCGTTGGGGTAAGTATATCTCAATAATCCGTTGGGTCTATACCATGCGGCCAATCAAATATCGAAACTATCTATAAAAGGATAAATGGCCATCCTCATCAAGCCACTAATTGCAATCTTTGTAAGGATTCCAAATAAAACTGATCATCGTATCAATTCGATGATGCCAGTACCCGGTATCTCCCACATGAGTCTGACTAACTGACCCTGCATAAAGATAGACATACGACATCACATCACCTAGCTATTGAATCTGCACTGGTGGTTGAAAAATGGGAAAGCGCTCCCATACCCAGATCATGAGTAAGGTAGTCCCGCAGCTGATACTGTGGCCTTGGTGATAAACAACCTCATGCAACTGATGATAAAGCGTTGCCAACAAGCAGGGCCCCCAGGCAAAAATTGTCCTCTGTGCTCACATACGGACTAGTACATCCCCCCATCCAATGGGAAATCCATGACCACGACGATCTAGAATCAGTAATCCAGCAATTAGTGTCATCAGCATAGCATCCCACCTGGGAAACCAGTCAGCTACAACATCCCAACCGATCTCATAACCATCCATGCCCAATTGGGCACCATCAGCATCCTCATACATCTCTGATAGGGCCTATCGCCCTCGGTGCGGATCATAGATAACTCTCTCTTTGATAATCGGAATGCAGAGAATACGGTAGACGTCCTCCAAAGTCACTATCGTCTCTCCAGTAGGCAGGTGAAATGAGCAAGTCTCTGAGTGCCACCTCTCACAAAGCATTATTAGCAAACCCCTGTTTGCCCGAATAATGGGCATATAGGTGATATGATATAGACCTAGTGCCATCAGTCATTGTCTTTGTCTATCGCTCAAGCGATCTCTAAAGGTGTATGTCACTGGCCAGAACTCTTGGGTGTAAACCGGCACAAGCCGACTCTGGACAATAAAGGCCAAGGATTAGCACATATTGGGAAACATTGTTCAAAGGTTATTACTAATCAGAATTTAAGGGTGCATCCAAATTAATCTCGGCATAGGGTCAACAAAAGTCAACTCTAGTCAACTGCAATTGCGTCATGTTGACTACAAATGTGCCATAATTAGTCAATTACGGCTCTGTACATCACACTTGCGTCACAATTTGTCAAATGCGTCGTTCTGATTGGAAAATGCACAACCTAACAACAAATGTGTCATTTGGCATGACAATTGTGTTGCAATTTGGAAAATGCATTGTTTGACTTGGCAATTGCGTCGCAAAATGTCAGATGTGTCGCAACCTGGCGATTGCGTTGTTTCCCCTTGCGGATGTGCAATCAAACAACAAACCCTAACCTACCCATCGCACTTGCATCACAATGCAAGCAAATGCGTCGAACGTGAAGGCATTTGCGATTTACGCGACATCATTTGCATCGCAACGCATGTGTTTACCCCTCCTAAAACCCTAATAAATGCATTAAATTCAAAAATTGACAAGGGGGATTGGGTACTTACCGATGACTCTGCGCCCTCGGGTAGTCGGAATGTCTGCACGTGGTATCCACGGTGGGTAGTCACTGGAATCACCATCGTCTCTCTAAGCTCTGATTTCTAAATTTTCTATATAACAAATGAGCAAATGACACTTGGATTGACCTTTTCAACCTATTTATAGGTTGAAAATTAGGGTTTTGACCTAGTAGGTTGTACTGGAGGCTCATTTGACCACCTTTGACCGGCATTTTGGCTAACTCAACGTCCTTCATTTCTGAATCAGATCGCGCCATCACTTTTCTGGTCATTAATTGAATTAATCGGAACACTTTCCAAATTTTTCTTACCTTGGTTCAAAATTCAAAAAATTTCTCGTGGGGGCATAGGCACTCCGTACCTTTACTGGGGCATATTCTGGACATTTTTTCTTTGCCACAATGTGACAAGCTGCATTATGACAAAGAGGGGAAAATATAGACACCTAAAAATGACTTAGGCCTATGACCACTATTTTACCACCTTTCGTCATAACATGATTATAACTTTGTAATTATGTTTCTAACCCACATTCAACTATCAATTGAATAATTTATAATTATTTAATTAATTCATGATCCTTTATTCTTCATGATTATTAAATAAATAAAACTTATTTATTTAATGTGTCACTAATTATCAAAGTCTTCTTACAATTAAATAAAGTCTCATTTATTTAATTAATCCTTATCATTAATGTCTTGATTATTAAATAAGTATATTTTAATATATTTATTTAATATGTCACTAATTCCTAAATCCTCTTGTAATTAAATAGATTCACTAATTTATTTAATTAATTAACTATCTCTTCTAAATTAAATAATAATTATTAATTATTTAATTGCCTTATGTGACATTTCCCTCTTTTTAAATAAAATAATTTATTTAAAAATGACTTCACATTTGTTAGTTGATTCTTCTTTTAGTAATTAATTGCAAAAATCAATTTCTCATTATCTCACAAATCCATATTTTGAATTAATTTAATTCAAAATGGAAATATTCTTCTACAAATCAAGTAATTGCTAAAATTACTGATTTTCTAAAATCTCATCCTCTTATCTCTTGATTTTTACTAATTTCATCTCAAGGTCACGTTTATTCTCCACCACTGATTTAATTTCTTAAATTAAATCTCGTCCACACATTTGAGGGTTTTACCCTAACCCTAATTGAGAGTTGTCAACTTGAATCTTGACCATTGATTCTAGGGCATTTCTCAATCTCTCATCTCACCTGTCCGTTCAAGATTGCATTTTCTATAAAATGACAATCTTGATCTCATTTTTGGGATCTCTTAATCTCTTATTATTTTTATAATCTCATTATTGTCATTTTCTATTATCATATCATCTTTTAGGCTTACTAATAACTTGCATAATAGAATTAAATTTCTAGTTTGCATAGAGTTTTCAACATAAATCCTTCAAAGCTTTGTCTAGGGCTAGATATTTAGAGTTTGCTCACATACACAATCTGAGGGCATCCATTATCACAACAAGGCCAAGGAGGTGCAATGGAAATCAGTCATGGAGCATAGGAATGGGTGAGATCTTTCTAGTTTCTTTCATTTCTTGTTATTTCTCCTTTGCATTCGATTGCTAGATGATTTTTATTAACTTGCATATGTTACTAATCCAGTTTTGACCTTGCAGAAAATATACCATCATTACAACTTCAACCTTGGATTGAAAGACATTTTTAAAAACAAAAAAATCTAGTGTTTAATTTTGTCTTTAAGGAATTTTAATTTCATACAGAGTCTATACATTAAAATACCTTCCACCGAGGGGGACATCAACCACCAATATTTTAATAGATCTAAAAATTGTGGATGACAAAACCACATCCCCTCAAATTTGAAAGATGATTTAATAGAGGATGTGATTTTCTTAAGATGAAAATCCATGGAAATTGGAAAATGATCAAATCCATACAAAGGTAAAATTAAAGACTGCATACCATAATTCTTAGATAGCCAAGAGGGAGTAATAAGAAACCTATCAAGCCACTCTGATATCTGACAAAAATCCCTCCTCTTATTTGTCCATGTGAACTTACCATTCATAGGTATAATGTCAATAAGAGCATTATCTTGAATAAATTTATTAAAATCTTCAATTGTTTTAGGAGGAATAATACCTCCTTTCTTTTCCTCTATTGATAACAGAGCATTAAAGTCCCCAGCCAAAATTACCTTTTCATCACTATACTTTTCAATTGTTTTTGACAACTCTACCCATACCAACTTCTTACCAACAGTAGAATTGGGAGCATAAACATTAATTAAACAACAAAAATTGCAAGTTGAAATGAGTTACCTTTAATAATTGCCAATTTGTTTCACTAGAAATAGGTTCCAAAATAATTGAATTTGAATTCCATAATGTTATTAAACCACCAAAGACCCCTTGTGCAATTGAGTGACATTCTTTCCACTTAGACCACCTTGAAATGATTGAGTTAAAACTTTCCAAAGAAAGCTTTGTTTCTTGAAGAAGAACAATATCAGCCCCACTATCAATTTTTTGTTTGATTCGAGCTCTTTTGTTAGGTGCATTTAAGCCCCTAAAATTCCATGAAACTATTTTCATTCAGAGATCGGAGAGCAATAGGCTCTCCTCAATATTTTCTTGATATTCCCATCCAAAGTGGATTTTTTACCCAATGCTATCTCCTCTTCGAGCTTAAGAACATTTTATTTGTGGCCTCTCTTACAAGGTTATTTTTGAAATGAAGGAGAAATAATTGGTGACTGAGCAATGAATAAAGTCGAAGAGAAATCAAAATCCTCAACACCCTGACCATCTTTTGGTCTTGTGTTGACAATATCAAAAAACAATGTAACTAGGTTTTTGTCAACAACAATGGAATCTTTTAGCATATAATTTGTAGACAAAAACTCTGAAATTTCAGTTCCTTGAAACTCCCTTTCAATTGACTCTGCAGTTTCATCAATTAATTTTGAACCTACCATGGAAGTTATCTGATTTGCTATGCCTTCTAAATTTCCCTCTCCCAACATGGACTGAAAACCCATGGAATCAATCTGATCCTCAAATTTATTTCCAGTATATGAAACATTAGATCCCAGTGTTAGCATGGAATGACAACTATTTAAGTGATGAGTTGAATCAAACTTGACATCCGACACAAGTAAAATGAGAGTATTTTGAAACCTAAATTGCAGAGAAAGAAACCTCTTTTCCCAGAAGGGTTCCAATGAAAGTTTAACCGGCCTGTGCATTTGAAGGCTCAAGGAATGAGCCTTTGAAGGGCACATGTTAAGATAAAAAGGATTAGGAATAACCTTTTTAGTTATAAAATCAAGCACGATAGACCAATAAACAAGAAAGGGCACAAATGAATCCCTTGATTGAGTATAGTTAATCAATGAAGCCTTAGATACTACATATAGAGTCAACTCATGATTGAAATCCTCCTTATCAAAGATAACCATTTCCTTGCCCATTTTTGGATGATCAACAGAGTGAACAAAATACTTAATATCATTAGTCAAATTAGAATCTAACTGAACATGATTCTTAGCAGGAGTAAAAGAAAGATCAAAATCTTTGCCATGTGGGGAAGGATGTTGTGGCAAGGAACAAGCACCTATATCGAAGTCTACCTCACAATCATAACTTGGGTGAATCACCTAGGGAAATGACATTTAAATCATATTAAATGTGGATCTTCAAAGATAAGAGACTGCTTCCAAAGTCCATGCTTAGTTTGGATATTCAATACTGATGGGAAAGGTTTAGAAACATCAAAAAGAATACAAACCCTAACTGGCATTGAGGGATTTTTGAAGAAATGCAGGTCCTGATGAATGAAAATTCCCAATTTATTACCCAACAACTCAACAAGATGAGTTTTCCTATATTCAAGAGGAAAACCTTTGAGCTGAAACCAAACCGAAATGAATTTAATCATGTTTTGAAGAGGATGAAAATTTGGCTTCCATATAGAAGTAAATAAACCATATCCTTCACACTTCCAAGTTTTCTTTCTAAAAATACCATTTCTATCACCTTTGGAATAAAAAATGACAACAAAAAAACCTAGGAAGCACCCTCCCAAGTTTGAAAAACCCAATCTTGAAAGAAATTAATAACAGGGGAAAAAATCTAGAACTTACAAATAAGAGTTTTTTCCTGAAGATCAAGAACTTGAGGCTACAATAATTCATCTTTGAGAATAACATAATGATCACCTTAAGTAGAAGATAGATTTTTTTGGATTTTGGGAACCCATTTCAAACCTTGGCGAGCCATGGAGCCTTTATCAAGACCAAAAGGTCGATGATTAGAAGCCTACAAACCAAAAAAAACCTTGGGATTGAAAGATTTTTTAAAATTATTAATAGGAATAAAATTCAAAAAAGAAGTCGGATTTGAAACAGAAGGCTTAGGATTAAAAAATCGTAGGTAAAAGATAGGGATAGAATTAGGGAATGAAGTTGGTTGCAAACAGTTAGGATTGAAGGGAGCTCATGTGAAAACCAGAATGGAATTTGGAAAAGTGGAAGGGGAATGCAAGCCAGAAACAATATCTGAACAACGCCTAAAATGAGAAGATCTCGAGGAGCCTGATGATTTCCTAGATGAAACTGATTCTTAGCCACAAATATAAAAATAGCTTGTTTTTTACCAGGAAGAGTTCTACGAGGATCACATGCATTAAGATGCGATCATGATAGAACACTAGAAGAATGCCTACGCAAATCCACAACCGCAGTTGGCTCCTGATTTGAAAAAGATCTATTAGAGTCAAAGGGCAAGCCCTTGTTTTTGCGGACCAATTTTTTCCTCCCCATCTTCTCTTCCTCAAGGCCTTCAATATTGGGTTTTTTTAATCTTTGTGTTGCTTGGTTTTTATTGTTTAAATCTTTCACATTAGCATGAATCTCATGCATACACCATAATTTCTAATAAATAATCAGCCAAAGTTTATAATTTTTTTCACATAGGTCTCTTAAAATAATTTTCATTATCTTTGTATCTTGTTAGGAGTAGGAATATTTGGTGATAAAATAAGGATGTTAATTTCATGCCCCACACACCTTAATTTATAAAAAACCCTTGATTAATTTCATAAGATGAAAAAATAAAAAACATAGCACTTGGTGCTCTCACATTGAACACCATTTAGGAATTTTACAAGAATGCATTTGTCCTCAACACAGGCGAAAAAATTACAAATGATGAAAAACAAGAGAGGTTATTGATTTTTTACCCTAAATCCATCTATAAGAATTGACAAAAAATTATTGGGTGTTACTAATATTAAGAAATGATCCATCAAAATTTGGTATTTTTTTCTCTTAGTTCTCCTAAGAGACTTTTCAATATTATCATAGCCTATAAGTATTGAGATTCTTAAGTGATGAAGAAAGGTCTCCATTATATTTCACATTCCCACACTAATATTATTTTTCCTTAGTTTGATCTCACAAGGCACAAAAAGAAAAATGTGACACTTGACACCCTCACACTAAACTCTATTGAGACATTTTTGAAGTATGCATCCATCCTCAAAAAAGTCAAATATTTTGAAGATAAAGAAAAATGAGAAAGGTTGCTACTTTTATACCCTAATTCCACCTCCTACTTATCAATTTATGAGCTAAAGGGTATCTATGATGAATGGTTCATAAAACACAATAGTTGCTAAATGATTTTCAAATGGAACCTAGCAATCTAAGTGGACTTAGCCTTAGGGGAACTCCATGGCTAAGAAAAATTGATTTGGACTAGTACTACGATGGATGGCCTCCTGATAAGGCCCAATGCTTCACCTTTGTGAGCATCACCTAGATGTAATGACTATTGAGTGGACCATGCATGCTCATGAGATATGGGTTCATGTGAACACTTACTCATAAAACATGGGTCAATGATTTTGACTTAAAAATCACATATTAGTTGAATATTGATAGAAATATCATAATTTGACACACTGCGAAAAATAACTTGTACTTATCAAGGAATGGTCTACTAATGTTTGGAATTTTTATCTCTTAGGTCTCTTAAGAGATTTTTCTAGTTTTTGTAACATATAAATATCAAGATGCTTGGTTGATGAAATGAGGCCTCCATTAGAACTTCCCCACCCACCCTAATTTTATCAAATCCTCCATTTGGTCCCACACATAAACATAAATGTTGGACTTAGAACCCTCACATTGAACTCCACTAAGGTATTTTGTAAGAATGTGTCCTTTCTCAATGTATAGTCAAATATTTTAGAGATGTAAAAATTGAGATAGGTTATTATATTTGGACCCTATATCCACCTATACCTATAGACATCAAATTAATTTTTTCCATAAATTCTAAGAAATTATATGACAAAGTTTGGTAACTTTTTTTATCTTACTTCTCTTAAGAGACTATTAAATCAATGTAGTTCAAAATTATTGAGAGGATTCAGTAAGAAAATGAAGCCTCCATTAGCATAACCCCATCCAAATTTATGTTCTCAGACACTCAATTTACACTCATGAGGTGTAGAAAAAATGTGGCACTTGACAACCTTGCACTAAACAATATTGAGGCATTTTCCAAGAATTCATGTCTTTTACATGGTCAAACAATTTAGAGATGAAAAAATAGATAATTTATTGTCTTTGGACCCTAAACCCATTTATAGGCATTCAAAGAACATTCCAAGCTACCCCAAGTTTTTATCTAAATGATCTATCAATTTTTTCTCTTAGGTCTCTTATGGAACTTTAATGAGAAAACATAGTGGAAACATGAAAAATAATTTGATAGAAATTATGTATGCATTTGTACCAACTTTACATATCATTATATCTCAATGAGGCATTGAAGTGTATGCCAAAAGGTAAATGACATTGTTTTCATGCCTTAATCAAATAATATTTTAAAATATATAATCTATAGAAAATATCCCCAAAATTATGCTACCTACTCAATAGATTTTTTCACATGATATTAGTATACATATATAAGTTCTTAAATTCAACAAAACCAAGTACCTACAATGAGAGAAAAAGTGTCAACTAATAAATCTACAATTCTATCTTTAGTTGCAATTCTTTCACTTTTAGACAAATGATGAACAATGAAATCTTATAGGGTAAGGTCCTTAAGAATAAAGGGATGAATTTTTTCCTAAATATCCAAAAGGAAATTAGGATTGTCATCTCAAATTTCATAAGCATCTAGGCCCTATCAAGTATTCCCTACTCAATTAAGAGGTCTAGGTTTGTACAATAATAGTTAGTCCAAAACTTGGGACAAAACTTTTTTAATCTTGCGAGGGGCTCAAATTCATCAAGCACCTTCAAACTAAGGTTCCTTCATTCAAAGGTAGTTTTTTGTTATTAAAAAAAATAAAAAATTGTTACTCAAAGGTGGCCTTCTAATGAAGGTATTATTTTAATATATAAGAAAAAATAATCAATAAAAATTGATGACTTTTTATTTTACCTTCACTTTGTAGATTCCAATGTGATGAGAAATGGATCTCCCATCACTTTCATGGGTTGACTTCGACAATGTGTACATAAGGGTCTCTACACGCTCATTTATCTTGTGATTCTTTCATGTGGATTCAAATGTAAACCCTAAAGAGCTCATTTTTACCCTAAATTTTAAAATTAAAACAATAAATAGTTAATTTGAAACCCTAAATGGATATTTTGAAGCCCTAAACAACTATTTTGAACCTTAAAATGTTCACATTTTAAAACATAAAATATTTAATTAAAATCTTGAACAACTATTTTGAAACCTTAAAATATTTAATTGAAGCACTAAATAGCTATTTTGAAACCCTAAAATATTCAATTCAAACAATAAAATGTTCATTTTTGAAAGCATAAAATATTTAATTGAAACCATAAACAACTATTTTGAAACCCTAAAATCTTCAATTCGAACACTAAACAATTATTTTGAAACCCTAAAATGTTCAATTAAAGTTCCCTTCTTATCCTTGAAAATAATTCAGTTTCTCTCTAACCATAGGTTTGACATAACTGTGTAGGGGTATACATTATAGATGAATCTTAGATATAGACAAGTGAAATGAAAAAGTTAGGTATTAAGACCTCTTCCCTTTTAAAGGACGTAGTTATTTTTTAAATAATCAACATTATGTATCTATGCATTCAACAATTAATTGATTAAATGAAGAGCGTGCATATATTTTTGTTGTTTAAGATGGTATTCATTGTTTTAATATTTTAAAACTAAAATTAGTAAATGACAATTATGTTTATATACTTCTACTATTTAAAATGATTTCAACTCTACTTTTTATATATTCACCTCTACAACATCACAAACATATAGAAATGTTCTTTGAGGCTGAAATATTTTTCTTTGTATAATAGTGACCAAAATAAGCCAAATTTTATATCAATCTTCATTTATTAGTCCTCCTAGATATAATGATGAGGTATGTTTTGACCTAGGGATCATTTGTGAAAATCCCCACCAAAACACCCTCATGATAAATGGCCAAAAAGGCCCTTTTTCAACTCATTTTAAAACACCAAATCTACAAAAAATCACAAAAAAAATACAAACCGCAAAACCTAAAATCTATAAATAACAACTTGCACAACATACCTCATACCTTGAAATGTTTGAAATCTCTCTAGCATTGTCATGGCTTAAATTTTGTATTAAATCTTCTCATGCAAAGGGTAAACCAAAATAAGGATCTCTAGTACTCCTCAACCATAACCATGCCTCTAATACCACTTGTTGGGAAAATAATGCAAGTTGATGAAATCATTTCCTACATAACCCCATGAAAGAAAAGAACACAAAAAATCTTATAGAACAACCATATGTAAATATCAAAGAAATGGCACAATATATACCTTGGGAAGACCTAACCACTTAAAGAACCCATACTCAATAAATTATTTGACACTGAAATATTACAATACACTTACAATCCATGAATACTTCTAAAACATCAAGCTCCTCTAATGCATTATTCATGTTTCTAAGCATGTACACACACATCCCATTCCATGCTTCACATATGCACTTTTCATAAGAGAGATCAGTACAATGACAACCAAGACAAAACAACTAACCAACCACTAGCCAACCTCAACCACTAAACATTTGCTTTCTTATCTGCAATCAAGATCACACAATACAACTAAGTGGTAAGGTAAAATCATGTGCCTCAAAACCATGACTACACAACACCATTGACCCCAACATTTTCTTGTTGGTACTAAGTTGAACAAAAATATTAAATATTTTTTCATGTGCATCCCACATATAAAATATCTAACCAATGTTACAAATTTACAGTTGGACCAAAAAAATATTTAATGTGGCTAAACACACCTCCTAATGATACACCACAAATAAATATTTATTTTACATATGAAAATTATTGTTTTCTTGTGTAAGGTGTACAACACCCTATTCCTAATAGAACCAAACTATTATCGTGTACACTCCAATATCCCATAAGAAGGATAGAAACATCAAAAAGAATAAAGTTGTTACCCTAGAGAAAATTAGAAACTAGATCCACTTTAAAGGAAGTTAATTCCAAAAAGGATAAAGAATTTCATCTTTAGAACAACACGGATGATCAACGAAAGGTCATGAAAGAAAAAATGTAGATTCTAATTAGCAAACTAATTTGTATATTGCTTACATTCTCTTCTCACATAGTTCAATTGAACAACGTCAAATGGATCAATTGAAAATCATCCTCCAATGTGTTATTTTTCTATTATTTAGGCTATTGATAATGATATTTGAGTCACTTTTAGGCCTATAACTAGATTGTTTATGTGGTTCTATCCTTGGAAACTTTGCTTCTAAATGGTTGTATCCAGTACTAGATTTCACCTTTGGTCCATATCTCTAAAACTTGTGAAACATGTGTTTGTACCTACAACTAAGAAATTGGTAGTGTTAAGAAAGTAACTTTGGGGCCTATGTTAGATGAAGGAAAAACCATTAAATTATTTGATAGCAAATAGGCCCTATTACAAATGTGACAAGATGGAAAACATACAAATAAGAGAGTGTAATATATAGATGCCACTAAAATTGATTAAACTAAAACTAAGATAAAATTGATGTTATAATAAAAAATATGAATAATGTCTATTAACATTTCTTTAATTCAAAATGGTTTGAAATGATATTCTTAAATATAAATTCTAGACACACAACTAAATACCATTGATATTAAAAAAAAAAAATTAAACAAAAATACAAAACTATAATCATAAATTAATCTAAGAAAATAAAATATTTTATTTAAAGTTCATTATATATTGGAAACCCTATTTTTTTTAGACTGTTTTACATAATAGGTGATACTACATGACACGTCCTTCGGTACCATGAGGATGGAGGGGAGACTAGACCTTGTGGCCTTTTGCTTTCAACAAGATGCTTTAACCAACTAAGCCCCACCCATTGAAAACCCTATCTTAAAAAGCTAACATGCTAACATTTTTTTTGAAAAGCTAAAATGTTAACCATTTGGTTAGAAGATTCAATTTTTTCAGACTCACAAAATCTTTGCTAGTTCACAACATTTACTAAATTGATAAATTAGAAGTAAAAATATTTGCATAAAAGGTCCTACTCAAGAAAGTTTGATAAATATAATATAAGTCAATGTAGTTTGATGGCATATAATCAGTGATATGGAAGTTGCTCATCCTACAGAAAGTGGCGTCCATTTGAAGGCGAAATGAAACGAAGCTTGGCCTATTTAAGGAAAGCATATGACAATGAAATCTTCCTTCATTCTCCATATCGCCTGCCACCAACACTCCAATTCAACAAATCTGTTTTCAGTCCATATCATCTTACTCTCTATAAATACATGCAATTGGGCATAAGAAAAACAATACAGATCCTGCAATTGATTAAGCAAGATGGCAAAGGCATATGGCGCAGGCATTGGGATCTTGGCTCTCGCTCTCACTGCACTGCTGCTGCTTAATATGGTGAGCGTTCTGGGCATAAAAGATCCCCTATGTCCCTCTGTAAATGAGGAGCCAGTGACACCCACATCGCCCAAAGAATCCATTGCAGATAAGCCACCTTTCTTCTTTCCCTCTGTAAATGATGAGCCAGTGACACCCCCATCGCCCAAAGAATCCATTGCAGATATGGTGAGCGTTCAGGGCATAAAAACTCCACGACCATCGCCCAAAGAATCCATTGCAGATAAGTCACCATTCTTCTTTCCCTCTGTAAATGAAGAGCCAGTGACACCCCCATCGCCCAAAGAATCCATTGCAGATAAGCCGCCATTCTTCCATCCCCTATCTCCCTCTGTAATTGTAAATGAGGAGCCAGCCCCACCACCCAAATCACCATTAATGTAATCGCTTAACTCCATCTGCACAACTGATATACTATTCCCATTTCTATCTTACTATTATCACCCTTCTAATAACATAGAATAATTTCTTGTTGGCTGTTGGGATCTCTTTGATGGCCATGGAAAATCTATTATCACCCTTCTAATAACATACAATAATATTTCTTTCAAAACATGAATTTTCATTATAACTTGGGTTTGGATGATTAATCATTTGGACTCATTTCTTATCAATAATATATATTAGATTTCTACAATTTGTATTAGTAGAATAAAAAATGTTTTAGGATAAAATTGTGTAAGACTTTTTTAAAATTAATAGTTGAAACCATATTCCATAATTTATCAATTACAGTTGAGAAAATAAATAATTAAATTTAGATTAAATTTGTTTATTAAATGGAAGGAAGAAGAGGGGGTGGACAATTTAGTATGTAATTTTAATCTGCAATCTATAATTTGTTTTTTTTTTATAATGAATCATAGTTTAATGATCTATTGATATATAAAAAAAATCTTGCATGATTCTATCTTAAAGTATTTCTAATTTCTTTATTATCATTTAAGTTCATTTCATTAGTATCACTATAAATCAAGTTGACATTCAATGTAATTAGGCTATTGTTAAATATTGTTTAATTCAATAGTCAAAGGTAAATTTTGGATAATAAAAATAGAATATTTAATTATTTACCAATTTTTGATGTAGATAAGGTGTACAAATATTATTGACTATTTGACCATTGAAATATAATATTTTATTGTGATAAAGAGTGGTAAACATTGTAATAACAATATAATACATTGTTCACATAAAAAGTGAGTGGAAAGGCATCACACCTAGAAAGTCAAAGCTATAACCAAAAAGCAATAACAACAATAAATCATCACAATGCTAAGTCCATAGAACTATATGAATTGTAGGAGGAGAGGTATCCTTATCAAGTAGTGGGCCCTAACCATCCAAGAGATCCTAGCCATCATGAATGCAATTCTAACCAATGATGGCATCATCATCTTCTTTTTCTTCTTCTTAATCAAGATCTACATGAATAGAAGAAATAGAAAGGTATAGGCAAGAGAATTTCCTACATTTAAGCCAACCAAATTCCCAAAATGACACTAGGAGGTAGAAGATTGGCCACATGGAGACAGGACCATCCATATGGAAAGGACAATAACGATAGTGTTGGTGATGGAAATAACCCTATGAATCTTGAGGGCTACACCTAGAGTTATAGTTATGGCCATGATAATGCCCACTGTGAGGAGTAGTCACCACATGAGAAATAGTACAAGGGGCATTTTGCTAGTGCTCTATGAGTGTTTGCAAGTGGGAATCTTCAAAAGCCACTTTATTAGATTGAACCTATATTTGTAATATGACATTAGAGCATATAATTACTTTAGTGTATATTTTTTTTAAATCACAAAAGGCCATTAAAACAAAGGAAAATTTATATCTTTCCATATTGTAAAGAGAATAACCACTTTGAAAGCATGTCAAATCTAGGTATATCTCATAATAATTTTGGGCCAATCACCTAAGTTTTATATTCTTGAAGAGAAAGGTTATGACCAAAAAGGGTTAAAAAATATGATTTTAGAGTCATGCAACTTGGGCCCATAGGAAAAACTACAAAATATTCTTGAGAGTTTCTAAATTTCCATAAAATCAATGGAGGGGATTAGAAACACCCAAATGGATAAGATGAGGATCAATGGGGATACCCTAGTATAAGAGACACCAAAATAAATAAGATAGTTTGGGCTTCATAAGCATGGACCAAACTATTTGAAACCTATGATATCATTGCATAATAGTGGACTAGATGTTCCACCTAGCATTGAATTTTGAAAATATGGGACATGGAGGAGAGATCCAATAACTCTCATTAAAGGGCTTATAATTCCTAAAAGGAGTGCTATTATACCATTTCAAATCCATCTACCAAGGCTTGATGCAACTGTTTCCAACCTTGTGAACCATACTAGGAGATATTAACAACAGAGTTGTGAGAAATGATTCAAGGTCACAGTTTCCAAGCCTATATTTGGATTTTAGTTTTAGCCAAGAAAGATAAATATTAATGTCTCTAGAGAAGAGTTATAAAATAGTGTAAATTCCACACTTATAAAAATTAAAGCATAAACTTGGGGAATTTCTGCAAGGGGTTGATCCTAGTAAGTGATCACAAGGGGACAACAAAGAGATTGTTGTTAGATAGATATTCCATCCCTAAAAAAGTTATTATTCTAAAAAATATATAACTTGATGGCTTCATAATCCTAGCTCATATAAATTTAGCAATAAAGTACCTATCTTTACATAGGTTCATGATGATGATAGAATAAAAACTTAATCCTTATATGGATTTTTATCCATAATTGATGTTAGAAGAAATACAATGCCTAAGGAGAATTTTCCAAGCCTCAATACCATCCAAGGCCTTTATTATCTTGTTATCACATAATATCAATCCTCACATATAGGTTTCAATTAAACCAAGACCACTAGAGTCATGGGGAAGGAAATTAAATTCTCAAGTGACTTGATGAAAACCATTTCATTACTTTGAGGAGGCCTTAAAAAATACTTTTCAACCAGTTGTTCTTACTTCTAGTAGTATTATTTGGAGGGGGTCTAGCATAAGTTGAGTATATGCAAGAATTTCATAACATGTCTTAAATTTCCTAGCAATATAAAGTAGTTTAGCAATCCAGAAGTGCATTTTTTCTGAGTGTGACTAAGAACAACCTACCAAAGAGTAGAAGAAGATGACAACAAATAAAAGGGGATACCAAGAAACTCAAACACTTCCTTATTTTCAATCCATTACCAATGATATAAATAAATCCAAGAGGGTCTCAATAAGAAGGATTAATGATAGCATAGTGTCTTTGTTTCATTGAATAATAGAGCCAAAATTAAGGTAAAAGGTGTTTGAACACTACACAACATGGATCACATTATATATCTCTTTCAAGAAAGTGAAAGAGGATTCATCAATAAAATGGCCATTAAGAAGCTACAAAGGGTAATTGGGAAGATAGATACCTTCAAACCTCTACTACAAGACTACAATGATAAGAAATAACATATAGATCCATAGTACAAGGACATGCTTGGTAAGTGCCATGAAAGAGCCCAAAGGAAGATTACTAGATCAACCATTATTAGTGAGATAGGTTAAGAAATACATGAAGAAAATTTGGATAGACAAGAGGAAATTTGGACCAAATCTAAATCCTAAAGCATGGCTAAAATAAAAATGGCAAATGTCAACTCACTCATAAGATTTGGTGAATTTATTTTTTATGATAATTACATACTGTTGAGAGCACCTAGCTCATTCCATGAATACCCAAATAGAAATTATATTTTATAGGATGTATCTTATCTAGAAAGATAATAAAAGAAATACAATGATAGATGTGAACTTCAAGGGCCTTGGCTATGATTTTGTAGGAAGTGTTCAACAATGCGCGATTACTCACCAATTATTTATTTCTTCAAGCTACCAAAAATTATGTATAAATTTAATATTTCATTTATTTACGATAGTTCCTAATAAACATGTTGAAAATAATTCAAATTAAACCTCTAAAAGAGTTCAATTCTAATAGTATCACAAGAGGCTTTATAGAATTCACATAGAAAACCATTACATTGAAGGCTTTGTCATTAGCCATAGAAATTTTCCTTCATGAATATCTACCAAAGTGAGAAGTTGGTCATACTAGGCCTATTACAAATTGGAGAGCCTATGAGAAATTCACCCACACACTATTTAATTTTTTTGTTAGCCTCTATTAAATAAAATTACATTTGGAAATCCTATTGATAATTATGGAAAAAATCTTAGAGAATATCAAGAGTTTCACAAAGGACTTCTTGGCATTCTTTTCTATGCTTGATTTTTTTTAAAGCAATTCCAAGTTAATAGTGATAAAAAAAAATCTTTGGAAAATTTATCCCAAATATGGAGCTAATTTAAGTGACATTTCAACTAAGGTATATGAGTTTTATAATTCTCTATAATTTTATTCTACTAGTAGGGTTGAGTATCATGTAACTATAGAGAGAGAAGATGGTAATGCCTCTAGCTCAATAATGACATGGTAGAGAATTGAGGTGGTAGCCTCTTATGGGTGGAAACAAAATAATTCTAATTGGAATCCATAAATATTCTTGAAGTAGTTCATGCATTTGATGGCATCATTCTGCCATTATATTTGTTGGGACCTACCCTAAAAATGCAAAAAATTGTCTCCTTTGTTGCCTATACCTAACTTTGTCCATCATTGATATTTGATCTTATGATTCCTTAAATAGGCATCCATGATTGGTAGTATGATTCTTGGTATTTTCTTACCCTTTCAAGTACTTTGCATATGCTAAAATATCAATAATTTACAATTTGTAGGGTTTTGATTTAACTTATTTTATCATATTTTCAAAAATTTCATGGATCTTTGCACTTTTTGGCAAGAGCATCCCTTCCTTACACTTTTTTCTCCCCATTTTTGTTATTTTACTATGGATATGTAGACCCCATGTAGAAGTATGAACATACCCTAATTTAATGGTTCTCTATAAGTCTATCCTTTGTAGGAATGCAATCCCTACACACACCTTTGCACATCCTTCAATTTTACATGACCTTGCATCTCCAATTGAATCCAATTTTTACATCATTTTCCTTACAAATTTACAAGATTTTCATTCAACTTCACACTTCTCATAAACTACCTAGTTCTTTCCCATTCCCACATTCTTGCATACCCACTTTTCTACTTTCTTTATTCTTTGTAGAGACTCAAATTCCATGAAGGGCTTATTTTAATTATACTTTTGAATTGAAATTGAAATATTGCATTATTTTTTATCTTGGCCTTCATTTTATACATTTCTTACATGATATTGTTATTGGTATTTTGATTTATGATCTTACTTTATTTGGTTTGAGTCTTTCTTAGTTTTTGCAACTATAAGCATGTGTGTTATAATGTGACATGAAAATTATCATATCTAGACGGGGTCCCTAGCAAGTTGTATAGGGGAGTATTTGGCCTAGGGAGTTTTATTGTGAGGATGTGGGCTAAAAATGGTACTGGTATGGAATAGTTGTAACACATTTCACCATTGTTATATTTTTATTAATTATCAATTGAAACTACTTGAATATATACAAGAAGCCATTGGATAAAGAAAAAAACCTATAAAAATTAACACAAACTAGCAGTATAATCCCTATAGCTACAATACTTTTACAATCATCAATAGATTCTCCAACTACAACATTAATGGATGAGCTCACATGCTCATCTACTAATGTCCTATAGGTATGATTTCTCTCTTTTTCGAAACAAAAAAAACCAACAATGAGAACCCAAGGGTGTTATTAGACCAAATGGAAATAAGGCATTGGTACCCATGTTGTACTTTCCTTTGTCACGGGTATAATTTCTCTCAATTTTGTTTTTCCCTAGTTGTTGTATGCTTTTATATCTACTCTCTAATGGAAAACATAGGCAATATCAAATATTCCAACAATTGTTCCTGTATTACATAATTATAGAGACAACATAAGATTAATGATACAAATTAATTATAATTGGGTATCTACAATGAACAAATGTTATTTCTTTTAAATATTACCTTGATATTATCAAGTGTAAGGACCTTTTTGAATATTATATTACAGAAATAGACTAAATTTTTTTAGAAGAGTCCACCCAATACTATTTCCTATCGCTTAACTCCTATTTCATTCAAATTTATTTTTTATTTTGATATAGATTTCTTCATTATTATAAACCACTATAAAAACACAAATATCAATATCTATATAATTCAATTATTTTTATTATTATTTACATATATATTCCTTCATAATATTATAATTTATTATATAAAACACAAAACACAAATATCTATATCTATATATAATCCTTTTTTTTAATTAAAAGATCATAACCATAAGATTATGGTAATTATTTAGATGGGACATACATCTTATCATCTCACAACTCATATGGATAGCATTGTATCAACTTTTTATGATTGCATTCGAATCATTGACATGCTTTTGGTTAGTGGGTTCCACACGCCCTTCACCAAAAAGGTGGAGGGACCTAACTTGAACTAGTATTTAACTCCAGTTAGCAATAAACTAACTTGGACTAGTATTTCTAGTGTAGATGACGGTTGAGAAGTGCATGATATACAATGGTGATGAGTGATAAGGGAAGTGGAATTTATTAGTAGATGCTTGGAATAAACAAACGAAGGTTAGCTGGACCAAAAAAAAAAAAAAGTTAGCTAGGACATAACTTTATATCACAAGAAATGGTTTGTACATTCAATAAACAGTTCTTGGCATTGTTAGGGTTAGACTAGGTGGTTGGTGTAGATTATTTATTAGTATTTTAATAGGTTTGAATTTTTAAGATTTGTAGTTTAATTATCTAGTTAGTTAATAGTGGGAGGGTTGTAGGGCATTTATCTACTTTTTAGATGTAAGTTTTTTATTGTTTTTAATAAATAAATCTTAAGAATATGTATAGTATTAGTACATATGATATTGCAATTCAATTTATTTTTGTTTTATAAGATATAATATATATAGTTTAGTGAGACTAATTATTAATGTGTATGGAGGGAGCATTACAAAATTGGTGATCGTAAGTACCATGATCATGAATTAGTTGACTTGAGATGTTTTCCATTTTCTTGCTTAGAGAACTGAGCACCACACATGTAAGTGGGTAGATTTGTATCATTATTTGATCATGTGCTACATACGTGTGGCATATATAAGAGCATGAAAAGAGTTTGATATGTGTGTATATTTATTACATGAGCTTGAGGAGGCATGCACATAGCTACATCAAAAAGCTAGTAAGCAGAAGGCAATGAAGTAGATGGCCCCACTCTTAGGGAGTAGAATGGAGATGTGGTCATAAAGGGTAGCTTAGGAGGAGAATACCCAATTGGGAAAATGTATTTCTCAAGTCTAAAGAAGAGATTGTGTGTGAGTGGATTTTTTCCCTCTACAATGTGATTAATATCATCTCTAAGATATGAGAGGCTAGGATAGTGTTCATCTAGGCCACCTCTATAAATTCTATAATTATATTCCTCATATGTGTGTGTGTGTGTGTGTGGTTATTTATTGTTTCATAGTATGATGGTACAAATGTGATGGTGATGTGTGTATGCAAAAGATAAGGTAACAAATAAGAGCAATAAATGCATAAAATAAAATGGTGAGTAATTAACCATAACACTTAAAACTAACATCTCTAACATGATAAGAATCACTTAACACAAAGAGACCCATTAATGATAAAATAATGGAGTGACATCATAACAATGTGTATACTTGTAATTATCATGATGTATGATATTCATAGGAGAAGTAGATGCCAAACATGTATCAATAAAGCACAAATTTCAAGTAGAAGTAGGTAATAAATTCTCCATAGATATCATAGAAACATTATGTTTCCCCCTTCTTCATTAATCTTATCTTTCAAGTATACTCATTCCAACTTAATATCCTCAAGTTAGTAACTAGACCTCTTTCACCAAATCCTAATTTTTACAAGATTCTAAACCAAGATTTATAAGTATGAAAAATGTATTAGTTAACATTTGGAGTCTTGTGATGACTCAACCCTCAAAATCCTTAATGACATAAAAAGTAGAAACCAGTTACCAATTCCAATACAAATATAATCAACCAAACCCCCTTTACCCCTTTTGACATGTTTTGTAGCCTCTTATAGCTCCTTGGTGTCTCCCCCCACCCTATGGGTTTATTTGTCTACATTTTCTCAATATGGGAGAAATAATTGGTTTTCATTAGGTGATAGGTACAAAATTGCTATGGTAATTCTAAAATCACTAGGGTCGTTTAGTAAGCACCCAAAAAATATAAAATTGGTGCTTACTAAAATTGATGATTCTTGACAAATAGCTTGCATAAGAAATTTAAGTGTGAAACAACCTAGTCCTTTTCTTTTTTTCTTCCCAAAATGACTCATTCCACATCCCTCATGATCTCATATATTTATATAGCTCCATCCACACTTATATAGAAACCATTTTAATGCGTGTTAATGATTGGAATTTTTTTGAGACAACCTAGTCACTATAATCCCTCTTGCAACCATAGACATTTACCTTTTCACCACTACTATCTCTTTTGTAGTCTATTATAGACATATACCAATTAGTTTCTATTTTGGAATGTTAGTATTTATGAACTTACTTATTATTTTTAATTCAATAAATTATTACTATTAGTTAGTTGTGTAATGATGGAAAATGTATCCCTCTACATTTTCACACTCGTTTGGGCCCTCCCTATCAAATTAAGCTTAATGTTGCCTTGATTTAGTGTTGTAATGTGTTTAACACATTCAAGGCCCTTGTAAACTAAATGAACTTAATTATGACTTATTTAGGGTGTTGTAAAGTGTACCTTTACACTTTCACACTAATTTAGGACTTCATTAATAAATTGGGCTTCTTTTTGCCTTATTTGGTCCTATTTTGCATCTACAAGTCTTGATTAATGTATCTTTTCAAGGATAATCTTGAAAATTACCAACATCTAATCATAATTCATGTGTTTTGGATTGTATGGCCCAAATTTAGTGAACTAGGACTCATACGTCACCTTGGGCATATGAGTCCCACCTAAGTTTTGGGGCCCCAATTTAGATTTCACATCAATCTAAGCATTTCTTGAAAAATGTGTCCCAAAGCCTAGCCTAATGGGACTCATACACCACAACTAGGATATGAGTCTCGTGTGGCTTAAACCTAAATTAAATTCAAAATCTTGGCGGGATTTTATTCTCCTAGATCTAATGTCATCTTGTAGTGTTGTAATTTCAAGGAATTTGGTATAAACAAGTATAAATACAAGATTATTTCACTCATTTTCACCTAAGACTTTCAAGAGATAATTTGTAATAGAAAGTTTGTGATTACAAGAGTTCACAAGAGTATTCAAGGACATTCAAGAGCATCTTTAAAACATTCAAAGGCAGATTTATTCATCATTTGTTGCAGCAATTCAAGATCCATCATCATGTCAAGGTCATCAAGCATCAAGCATGTTGTTGAGCTAGTGTTGTGATGTAGCATTCAAGATCCATTTGCAAGCATTTTTCCACATCCAATTTGAGATCAAGACCTACATTCTTCATGGCCACTTCATGTTAAATTTCCTATTTACACTTCAAGACGTCATCCAAGGTATCATCATTTCATATTTCATGTCCTTATTTCATTGTTTCATCATTTGGTTTAATTACCTAAATGGGGTTTGACTAAGGAAAACCCGCATTCTCTAACAAAACAACAATTTTTCTCTCTTTGTGTGTTTTTTGGTTTATATGTTGAAGACAATGGATTTGAAGCCTTCAAAAGTATCAAGATTGAAAAGTTGTAAAAGTTTCAAAAGTTGTCATGTAAAGTTGTCAAGGCTTGTGGAAACTTAGATCTAGAGAAAGATATCCAACCTATCTAAATGAAACTAGTGGGAAAAGGCTTATTTGATCCATCTTCAAAGACTCGCATAGTCTCAATTCATAATTCTTCTCCTGGGACACTTTCCAATAAAATGGAACTGATATGCCACTTGTGGCGTATGAGTCCTAGTATACCTATTTTTGGGTTTTTTTGTAGATCCTGATTCAACGGTTCTAGATTCATGTTTCCACCTAGAAACCCTAGTCTAGGACCAATACCCCTAGACTAGCGTATGATTCCCAATGGGCACCAAACAACAAGTTTTCACAATTTCGAAGCTTGTTTTGACCTCATCATTCTTCCAGGTGTACCTCTATTCATTCTTAGTTTATTATCTTGATTTTTAGTTTCATTTCTTAGGTTATTTCATTAGGTTTTGCATAGTAATTTGCATGTTTCGTTCATCTCTTATCTTTCCAATCCCTAGCTTGGTGGTGATCCCCTTTTAAGTCTCTAAACATAACCTAGGACACCCTATTGCAAGATCTCTTTCTCTCATTCTATCATTGGATTGAGATCTCTAGGGTTTCCTTGAATGAAACAAGAGTGAAATAGGACCATATGCTTGTTCTCCATCTCCTAAAAGGTGGGGCACCCTATTTTCATTGTTACAAGTGTTGGTATGTGGCAACCGATCATGCTATATTGTATACTCTTCATGTATCCTCATTGGGGTCCAAGGTCGAGTTGGGTTGGGCCTCGAGTGAGTGTTTGGGGGTGGAAACCCCCAAGAAAAAAAAATTCTCCTATTTTTCACTTCGTCACCGACAAGATAAAAAAATGAGTTTGTAAAACTCTAATTTTAGAAGCTTCTAAAAAGCTTGTAATAAGTAGTTGGGATGGGAGTTGCAGTATGGCATTATTCGTGAGATTGTAATATCTTTTGCACTAGATAATAAAATCATTGGGTGGTTGTAGTTTTGTGGATGTAGCCCATATTGGGTGAACCACGTTAAATTCTCTATGTTGTCTTGTTGCTACTATAATTTTGTGTGTTTTATTTCTCTGTTTTATTGATCAAATCTACATTTAACTGTTAAATATATGCCTTCTAACCCTAACAAGTTCTATCATAGCAAGGTTGTGTTCAGTTATCCTTTGTAGGAAGTTCTCATGGTTGAGTGAGAGTCTCACAATTGAGTGGAAGTAATGGAAGATGAGGGTAAGTTGAAGGGTGAGAAGTTCAATGGGAAAAACTACTAGTTATGGAAGATGCAGATGGAGGACTACCTATATCAGAAGGATTTATGGTGGCCATTGGAAGGGAAAACCAAGAAACCCTTAGCAATGTTTGATGAGGACTGAGATATTTTGGATAGAAAGGCTCTTGGCAGTATTCATTTATGCCTGGCATAATCGGTGGTGTTCAATATTAAAACAACAAAGGCAACTCAATAATTGATGCAAACTTTGATGAAGTTATATGAAAATCCTTCCGCTTCGAATAAGGTACTTCTTATGAAGCATTTATTTAATATGAAAATGGTAGAAGGTGGGTCAGTTGTTGATCATTTAAATGATTTTAATACGGTCACCAGTCAATTAACTTCTGTAAATGTAAACTTTGATGAAGAAGTTAGGGCTCTTTTGATTTTGTGTTCTTTGCCTAAAAGCTAGAATAACTTGGTAATGGTTGTTAGCAATTCTATTTTAGGTTTGAATACATTGAAATTTGATGATGTTGGTGTTATTTAGAGTGAAGAAATTTATAGGAAAAGATCAAGTAGAACATCCACATTAGGTAGTGTTTTGAATGCAAAAAGAAATGGAAAAACAAAGGAGAGAGGAAACAATTATGGAATTCATGGGAAGTCACAAGGAAAATCAAAGGACAAAAGGTCCCAATCTAGAGACAAAAGGGATCGTTGGTACTGTGGTAAGTTAGGTCATTTAAAGAAAGATTGTTGGTCTCAGAAAAACAAAGGAGACAAAAAGGAAGGAAGTAAAGAGGAAAATGTGGTAATTAATAAATCTAATGAGGATGCTTTGATTCTTTCCCTTGGTAATGTTGATGATTCTTGTGTGTTAGATTCAGGGGCTTCATTTCATGCTACCCCCCATAGAAGTTATTTTCTTGACTATGTCCAAGGGGATTTTGGGATAGTTTATTTGGGTGATAATGAATCTTGTTACATTGTTGGAAAGGGAAGAATCAAGATTAAGTTGCAAAATGGGAATCATTGGCTACTACATGACGTAAGAAACATTCCAAGGTTAGGTAAAAATTTAATTTCTACAGGGCAACTAGATGATGAAGGTTGTGTTATTACATTTAATGATAAAAATTGGAAGGTTACAAAAGGTTCCTTAGTGGTAGAAAAAGGTGTGAAATTAGGCACCTTATATCTTTGTACAGGTCATATTGTTCCTTCTACTTTAATTGTTATAGAGAAAAGTCAATGTTCAAGAACAGTTACTATAGTTCAGTAGATAGAAGATCAAACAATGGTTGTGGGTTTCAAAACAACACTATGGAACAATAGACTTGGGCACATGAGTGAAAAAGGTAGGAAATTACTTCATTCAAAGAAAGTTTTACTAGGTCTAAAATGTGTTAATATGGATTTATGTGAAAGTTGTGTGTATGGCAAACAAAAGAGAGTTAGTTTTCTCAAGAATGGTAAGTAAAAGAAAAATGAGAAATTGGAGCTTGTGCAAATGGATGTATGGGGACCAGCTCAAGTATCTTCTCTTGGTAGCTCTCAATATTATGTTACATTCATAGATGATGCAACTAGGAAGGTATGGATTTATTTCTTTAGGTAGAAATCTGATGTATTTGAAACTTTTTAAAAATGGAGAAGCTTGGTTGAGAATGAGACAGGTAAAAGATTAAAATTTCTCAGATCTGATAATGGTGGTGAGTATTTCACCAAATATTTTGAAGATTATTGTTCCTCTAATGGTACTCGTAGGTAGAAAATGGTTCCAAGGACTCCATAGGAAAATCGAGTGGTTGAACCCATGAATAGGACAATAATGGAACGTGCAAGGAGTATGAGGTTGCATGTTGGGCTGCCCTTAAACATGAGGGAAGAGGTTGTAAACACTATTGTTTATTTAATTAATAGAGGTCCTTCTACTCCTTTGGGTTGTGGTGTTCAAGAGGAAGCATGGATAGGTAAGAAGGTGAGTTATTATTTTCTTCGAACCTTTGGCTGTGAATCATTTGCACATGTAGATTTTAAAAATAGAACCAAGTTGGAAGCTAAATCAAAGAAATGTATATTTGTTGGATATGGCATTGTTGAATTTGGTTATAGGCTTTGGGATTTTGAAAATCAAAAAATTGTGAGAAGCGGGGATGTCATATTCAATGATAAAGTGTTGTACAAAGATCAGTTGCAGCAATATGAGAAGAAAGAAAATGATTATGCAGTGTTAGATGATACTCCAAAAAATAATGTTCCAGAGGTTCCTCATGCTCTGCAACAATAGCAACAACAAATACCACAAACTCCAGTGAATGTTAGACAATCTTCAAGGATAAGTAGACCTTTGAAAAAATATTCTCCCTCCTTGTATTCTATTTTATTAATTAATGTTGGTGAACCATAATGCTATGATGAAGCTATGTAGGTGGATACCAAGGTTCAGTGGGAGCATGGAATGGAAGAAGAAATGAACTCCTTGCTAAAAAATCAGACTTGGGAATTATGCAAGTTTCTTGCAGGTAAAAAGGCTTTACCAAAATAATGGGTTTATAGGCTAAAAGAGGGGGATGGAGGTAAGACAATATTTAAAGCTAGGTTAGTTGTAAAGGGATTTGCATAGAAAAAGGGTATTGATTTTGACGAGATTTTTTCTTCGATTGATAAAATGACTTCTATATGCACCATTTTAAGTATTATGGTTGTTGAAGATTTGCATTTGGAACAGATAGATGTTAAAACAACCTTTTTGTTGGAAACAAGTGCCTCAACTTCTGGCTTGTACCTCTGAGAAAGACTTGGCAGATTTCTTTATTTTTTTACCTTTACCACTTTACCATGGGGAACAGTTCATAGAGGCGTGGTTGCATGGTTTACCACCTTACCGTGGGCCTCTCTATTCGGTCCATCGATCGGGTGATGTTACCGCCATACCGCAAAATCACTCTCCTACCCTGGTGGTGACACGGTGGACTGGGCGGTTAGACAGAACCTTTACCTCCCTACCACAGGGGTTGCTCGAAGGTGGCGCAGCAATGCAGTAAAGGGCGACAGTTGATGAGAATGTTTACCGCCACACCATGGTGCCCTTTCGACCATGGTGCAGTGGAGCGGTAAACCATGATGGAAAGTGCAAGTGGCTACCTCCTTACCATAGAGGTCTTGCAGCCAAGGTTCAGTAGCACGGTGGGCTCGACAGTCGACACAGGTGGTTACCTCCTTACTGCGAAAGGTTTCTCATGGCTCGAGGGTAGCGTGGTGAAGGTGGTGGACTGTTGGATGACTGCCTACCGCTATACCGTGGTAGTCTCATCGCTCGGTCGTGATGGTGTGGTATGTCTACCGCTAGACCGTGAAGGCTTAGTCTGAGTTGGGCGAAAGCGCGATACACCGCTCTACCATGAGGGTCATTTGACTTGCCTGTGGTGGCACAGTAAGAGGTGATCGGTGCTTGTTTGACCGATCTAACCCATCAAGAAGTGGTGAATGAATGGCAAGGTGAAACATGGCGAGTTATCATTGATTGATTGGACGAAGTTTGAAGTGATGAAAGAATTAACTGCAAAATGTGTTTCGGCGGGTGACGGGATCCGATTATGGTAAAAATAAATAAATGCAAGGTGGCCCAATGCATGATTGCAGGGTGACTTGGATAGGAGGAGATCGGATTCATCTGTCAAAAGGAACATGTATAATTAAGGAACCCCGATTGGTTGGTTGGATAGATGATGCATGTAAGACTTGCAACAGTCTAATGTATTGCAAAAGTCACTAAGGGGTGATAGTGAGTCTGAATTCCATGTATGTTACGATAGCATTGTAACAGTGAATGTGACTATGAGGAGGTCGGTCAAGAGTGCTGCTATGAGGTAACATCTGAGAGTGAAGTCTGTAACTTTGTATGTAATCCTTTACTATAATACAAAGTGATTTAGCTTGGTGTGGTGGGCTTTTCTCCCATAAGGGTTTTCCCACGTAAATCTAGTGGTATCTCTGTGATTGTGTATTTTTTTCTTCCCTGTTATACTGTGTTTGTTCATCTCAGATATTTAAGAAGTTTTTTAAAACTAGTCTTTGCACTTCTCCTCTGTGGTTTTAGCGTTAGGAAAATGTTTCCACACTGTTGCTTTTCCTTTCAAGTGGTATCAGAGCTTGGCCAGTTGTGTTATCCTTGTTAGTAGGGATGGTTTTTTATGCTAATATTGTTCTAGTGGGAGTCTTGCAAAGGAAGAACCAGTTTACTATGTCTTTTGTCTGAGATGGTGAGTATATTTGGGAGAGTAGATATTGAAAATTTCAATGGTGGCAACTTTGAGTTGTGGAAACTCAAAATGGAAGACTTGCTTGTGGATAGAGACCTCTGGGTTGTTGTGTCTCAAACTATTCCACAAGGCATGAAGCAAGAAGAATGGGATCTTGCAGATAGAAAAGCAAGAGGTCTTATAAGACTTATTTTGGCTGATTTTGTACTCTTCAACGTCCATGAGGAGAAGTCTACAGCTTCATTATGGAAGAAGCTTCGTGACATTTATTAGGGAATTTCTTTGGTAAATAAGTTATTCTTGAGGAAGAAGTTGTACTCCTTGAAGATGGAAGAAGAAGCATCTATTGCAGACCATCTAAACTCATTTAATATGAGTGTTGCTCAGTTCGCATTTGTAGGTGTGAAGATAGAGGAGGATAATCGTTGCATGCTTTTGTTATGTTCCTTACCTAACACTTGGGATCATCTTGTAATGGCTATTGGAAGTATGACCACTATTTTCAAAATGGAAGACGTGGTTGCTTCATTGTTATCAGAAGAAATGCGGAGGAAGTCTTTAGAGATGGCCAAAGAAGCTCTTGTTGTTCGGGGTAGATTGAAGGAGAAAGGTAAGAAAAAAGACAAAAATTCTAAATCTAAAGGGAGATCAAAGTCTCCTAGTAAAAATTCCAAGGTGAAATGTTGGAATTGTTGGCAGTGATGAGCCAAGTTTTTGGTACATCTAGATCATACTTTTACAAACACTTTTATGCTTTTTCATTCTGCTGAAACAAACATTTAGTACTAATTATGGGATAAGACATGAAATTTTTATGCTTAATATAGTAAGTATATTATGCTAATTCTTCCATGATTATTACCTTTGAATGTTTTATTAGTTTAATGGATGTCTTATAACTTTGTGTGATGATAAACCTTTCCTGCAACCTCTAATGTTCAAACTCATGCAGCCATGTCTGGAATAATGTTTGCTTTAGATTAATGCTTAAATAAATATATATAAATGAAGTAATGAATCGTCTTAAAGGTCGAACGTGTTGAGATAACTCTCTACCTCAAGAATAGCTGGGAGGATATTTTGCAAGTACCACGATTGAAGGAAGGAATTCAATTCCCACTTGAAGGATAGAAGACCAAATCAATTAAGACTGGTTCAATAGCAAAAGAATAGGGAGGCAGTTTCAACTCATCCGCCATGCAAGAGGAGTATTTCAGAAATCTAGCTCAGGCATCTTGATGGTGCAAAAATCTAGGATGGTGGCGCTTTAAGACTGATAAACCGATTTGACTTAGTTCTTACATTTTTATCCACCTCTTTGCTTAGTTAGTTGAATGTAATAAAGACCTCTCATTTTATAAGGGAAGGTTAGTTAGTAGTTAGAATCAGTTTTCAATAAATAGCCCATTCTCCTTCAGAGAGTGGGCTGGAAGATTGCTATTGTAAATACATTTTCAGTTTCAAAAATATAGTCAAGAGATTATGTGTTATGTATTGTTTACCTTGAATCAATAAAGTTTATGAAGTTTTTCGCCTAATCTATTATCTACTTTTGGCATTACCTAAGGGGGCCCACATAGGGAACTGCCTATACTTTCATTCTGCAAGTTAGAATAGTTGCATTTCCTTTATAGAAGTTTATGTGACTATTCCTGCAGCTGGCAGAAACACAGAGCTGTCAACTGTTCCTGCAGCCATTAGATGCAAAATATTTTTATCTTTCAGTTTTTATTTCTGAGCAATTGTATCCAAGTAGATTTCATTTCAGTAACTCAAATTCCAGTTTAGGCATTATTAGGAAGTTATGCATGTCTGGGGAAGGTGATTAGTGCATATATTGTGCTGACCCATTTCAAATTCACGTCCCTGGGTTGATAATTAAATGAGGTTCTTTAGCAGATTCTGACTGCTGGTTGTGATGTTCAATCCCTGAGTAGAGAAATTCATGTTCCTAGTTATTAAGCTGATTAAAGAACACTACATTTTTGGCACCGTTGCTAGGGATGGTGTCAAACTAAAGACCTATTGCAGGCATGCTAGTAGGTAGCTTGAAATTTTATTCCTAGTGTTTAGATCACAGTTCACTATTCCAGCATTTTTCCATAGTTTAGACTTACTTTTTATTGTATGCTTAGAAGAAGAGACCAATTTAGAAGATTCCTTCTTCGAATTTTAGATATCCAAGAAATTGACCCAAAAATTGTCCTAGAAGAACCATATTTGGATGTTGGTCAGGACCTAGTCACTTCATCTTCTTCTTCCTCAGAGATAAGTTTGAACCTGTTTCATGAGCCTGATAACCTTGATTTACTCACAACACAATTGAATAACCTGCACACTTTCAATAACCAGGACCCCCAGAATAACCCACTTGCCTTTTTCATCTACCATCCAGGAGCTAACCCAAGACCAACACCAAGGATGGCAAGGCCTACTTTTCCATTTCCACTCCCTGACCTACATGACAATAATAATCTCAAAAATATCCCTACCTCATTGCTTCCAAAATTCTATAGCCTTATTACAAAAGACCCTCATACCTTCTTGTTTGAGTTTGACATCCTATGTAGGAGTTATGATTATACTACTAAAACAAATAAGATGAAATTGTTTCCTTCTACTTTAAAAGAGTTGGCCTTAAGATGGTTCATGGGATTAGGAGGCAATCCAGCGGCCACTTGGGATGAATTGAAGGATTTGTTCTTAGGAAAGTATAAAGAATATTGTAGGGGGAATGATATGAGAGGAGATGACATCTTCAAGATGTCACAAAAGGAGGATGAAACCTTGGAAGATTATGTGTCTAGGTTCTTGTTCAGTGTGCAAAAAAACACTTAGCACCAGCTTAATGAGGAGTCTAAAAAACTTCTCTTCCTATGGGGAGTCAATGATACTTGCATGGAAGCACTAGAACTCATGGCTGGAGGAGATATCACCAAAAGCAATTGGGATGACATCAAAAAAATCTGTCTCAATTACTCTAGGGAAAATGTGAAGAAAGACAGGGGGTTCAGACCCTCTGCTGCAAAAGGAAGTGGCTCAGGCGTATCAAAAGGATAACTCTCTAATATTTTGTCTGACTTCAAGCAAGATATTATAAATGATGTAGCTACTCAATTGGACACAATGCAAGCTAGAAGGAAGAAAGAGGAGGTTGATGCTATGCTAGCTGAATATTGCCCTCACTGTAGACAAAGGAAGAAGGATTGCAGATGCAAATCAGTGGTCAATTTGGAGGTCAAACATCTTCCTACCGAGTTCAAAACCATTGAAGGAGAGGAAGAAGCGTTCTTCGTTGCTCAACGCAAGCCTTGGCCCCCAAGAAAAGGTATGCCTCAAGACCCCTTACAAAATTTTGGTTCATATAATAATCAGTGGCAGAACCGGTACCCTCCAAATTATGGCCTGTATTCTCAACCTCAATGGAATAATCCTTGGCCAAATGCTCAACAAAATTGTTGGCAACCCCCACAAGGGAACTGGCAGTCACCACAGAAAAATCAGTGGCAACCTCCATAGGGGAATTAGCAGCAGTCTAACCAATGGAGAGGAGGCCAGCAATGGTCAAATCCACCCACTGGTTTCGTACAACAACCCCAGGAGCAGTCAATTATGCCACCTCTTGTAGCCAATCAAAGCCAGAATCCAAAGCCAACCCAACTGCCTACTCAAACAACACCCAATCCAAATAATCAGCAACAACAACAAGTTTATTTTGCTGATCCTAATCATCAGCCTGCCTATGCTCTCAACCTGAATAATATCAACTTATGTTCAAGAATGGTGTTTCTCACACCATCTCCTCCCATAATCTCAGAATTGCCATCTAAGGAGATTGAGCAAGAAGAAGATGCCAATGGCCTAGTCCAACCCAATGAGCCAATATAGACTCCATTATTACCTAAGGTATCCAATAAATCATCACCTCCTTTCCCACAAAGGTTGGAAGGTGAGATTATGAAAAAGCAAGAAGAGCCTACCTTTGACATTCTTGACCAACTAAAACACATATGTGTAAAAATTCCTTTGTTCCAAGCAATTAAGGAAGTACCAATCTACAACAAGGCCATCAAAGAAGCATGTCTAAAGAAGCTGGGTAGGAAGAAGAAAGACCCTCAGAATATTCATGTCTTAGGCCAGCTCTTTGATTTGATGCTAGGAATCTTACCATCTAAAAATATTCAGACCCTGGCAGCCCTATTGTTGAAATTAATATTAATGGGGTTCAAATTAAAAATGCTTTAGTAGATATTAGAGCTGCTATCTATGTCATGACCAAAGACCTTGTACTAAAGATAAGTATTTCTAACCTAAGACCTACACCTACAATCTTGCAACTTGCTGATAGTTCAACTATCAAACCTGATGGAGTAGTGGAAGACTTAGTTGTCACCCTAGATTCATGGGAATATCCTATTGATTTTATGATTTTGTCTCCAAAAGCATCACTAGAAGGTTATCCTGTAGTTCTAGGAAGGTCATGGTTAGCCACTGCAGATGCTTACATTGGATGTAGGACCGGTAACATGACAATCTTTGATGGATATAACACAAAAAAACTTACCCTCTATTCTCCAGCCCAACCTCAACTTGAGTCTAGGCAGGCTGTTTGGCTAGATTTGGGAGAAGAAGAGGAGTGAACTCGGTGGCCAGTCTCATGATGATTACCAGAGAGTCTTTCATTGCACAACAGGAGGAGGAAGAGATATTATACAATGTCCTATTGAATAATTATGGTATTAAACACCCTCACTGTGAAGAAAGTCCATGCACCTTATAGACCATTCTTCCTCTGCCCACATCAGCTCATTATCCTGCAACAACTGATTGTTTGCACACATTATTGCCCCACGAAGTAAACATACCTTTTTTGTCTGATATATCCATGCTTGAATTGACTTCCCAAGTAGAAGTAGCTGCAAGAAAAACTTTGAATATCAACAATAAACTTACCAACAAGCAACAAGAGTCAATGGTTAAAATGCTTACTACCCATAAACCAGCTTTTGCTTGGGATTATAGTGACATGAAAGGACTTGATCCAAAGCTATGTACACACCAAATTTTCATCAATAGTGAGTTCAAACCTGTTAGGCAGCCCCAAAGGAGAATATCTCTAGCTTTGAGAGAAATTGTTAAACAAGAATTATAGAAGATGTTGAATGCTGGTTTTATCTACCCAATCTCAGATAGCCAGTGGGTTTCTCCACTAGTTATTGTTCCAAAAAAATGAGGGAAATGGAGAGTGTGTGTATATTATAGGGATCTCAACTCTACAACAAAGAAAGATTACTTTCCTCTTCCCTTCATTGATCAAGTGCTGGATAATTTATCAGGGAAGAAGTATTTCTCTTTCCTTGATGGGTTCAGTAGATACAATCAAATAAAGATTGCTCCTGGGGATCAAGAAAAGACTACTTTCACATGCCCATGGAGAACGTGTGCCTGCTCTGTTTTTCCTTTTGGCCTCTGCAATGCACCTGCAACTTTCCAAAGAGCAGTAATAAGTATTTTCTCAGACATATCATATGATTGCATGGAGATATACATGGATGACTTTACTGTTTATGGTGCAACATTTGAGGAAGCTCAAGCTAGCTTGAAAAAGGTACTACAGAGATGTGAAGATCATAACCTATCACTAAATAGTCAAAAGTGCTTCATGATGATGCAAGAGGGAATAGTGCTTGGTCACTATATTTATGCTACAGGAATACAGGTTGATCCTTCTAAGAGTGAAGTCATCTCTAATCTGCCCTTTCCTACGAAGCAAAAGGAATTAAGAAGTTTTCCAAGACATGCTAGATATTATAGAAGATTCATCAAAGACTTTAACCAAAACAACAAGCCCTCTATATAGTTTGTTGAGGAAAGATGCAGAGTTTGCCTAGACAACAGAATGTGAAAAAGCATTCCTTGATCTGAAACTTGCCCTTACACAAGCACCTATGTTGAAAAGACCTGATTGGTCACTTCCATTCCCTATTCATACAAATGCATCAAATTATGCTATTGGTGTTGTCTTAGGACAAAAGGGTGGTTCAACTAAACATGCATTATATTACATCAACAAGAACTTAGAGGGAGCCGAGCTCAACTACACTGTTACAGAAAAAGAAATGTTAGCAATAATTTATGCCCTCAACAAATTCAGGCATTATATAATAGGCTATCAGATATTTGTCCACACCAATCATGCAGCAATCAAGTATCTTATGAACAAGAGCTCAATAATAGGAAGACTAGCAAGATGGTTGTTGCTCATGCAGGAATTTAACATTATAATTGTGGACAAGCCAGGTAAAGCCAATGTGGTTGTTGATTTCCTATCTAGAATTCAAAGGCAAGATAACTCTGCACTTATTGAAGATTTCTTTCCTGATAGCATCTATTTGCAATTAAGGTCATTCACCCATGGTACGCAAATATAGCAGATTATCTGGCTGCAGGAAGAACTCCTCCTCAATTCTCCCCTAAGGAAAAGCGATTATTAGTAGAGAAATTTTTTAACTTTTCTTGGATTGCAAATTGCATGTTTTATATAGGGCCAGATCAGGTTATGAGGAGATGTGTACGAGAGGAAGATACTCATGATATACTGCATGCGAGCCATGATGAACCATGTGGGGGACATTTTTCTGCAAAGAGGACAACAATGAAAATCTTAAATACTGGCTACTATTGGCCAACTCTGCATAGAGATGCAGCCAAATACACCAGAAGATGTGACAGATGCCAGAGGATGGGAAGATCAACTAGATCAGACGAGATGCCTCTATTTCCACAAGTAATTGTTACACTCTTTGACAAATGGGGACTGGATTTTGTAGGGCCAATTGATCCGCCTTCAAATGGTAAGTCTTATATCCTTGTATGTACAAATTATGTAACAAAGTGGGTAGAAGCTAGACCTATGAAGCATGCTAGGGATAATAAGGTGGCAGAATTCCTCTATGAGGAGATCTTCACCAGATTTGGTGTTCCTAGAGAAATAGTCATTGATCAGGGAGCATAGTTTATCTCCACTCTGATTACAGCCTTAGTCAATGAATATAACATAATGCACAGGAAATCAACTCCTTATCATCCACAGGCTAATGGCCAAGTGGAGATCACCAACAAAGATATTGAGGCAATTCTGACTAAGACTGTAGATTTGCATAGAAAGGACTGGGCTACAAAGTTACCAAAGGCTATATGGGCCTACCGCACTACATGGAAGACTACTACAAGATATACACCCTTTGAAATGGTGTATGGAAAAAGAGTTGTGATGCCAATAGAATTTGAACATAAAACCCTTAGGACAACAATGGAAATGAATATGGACCTAACAACTGCACAAAAAGAATGAGTCATGCAGCTCAATGCCTTAGATTAGCTCTGAAAGAATTCCCTACAACACACTGAGATAATACAAAAATAGCGAATAAAGTGGCATGATAAGTACATTAAAGACAAGAAATTCAAAGCAGGAGATTGGGCTTTGCTCTATGACTCAAGATATAAAGATAGTAAAGGCAAATTGCAAATTAGATGGTTGGGTCCATACGAAGTAGAAGAAGTATTCAGAAATGATGTTGTACAATTGAAGACCATTGATGAGGTTCGGTTCAAGCTGTTAGTCAATGGGCATCGCCTAAAGCTCTACTATAAGCCCATTGACATGGAAGAATTTTTAAAGCAGTTCGAATTTGTGCAGGAAACCATTGATCTTGCAGCCAAAGGAATTGAGTCACAACTCAATTCCCTAGGCCTTGCATAAAAGTGCATTAAACTATCATAATAAAGGGGTCATCCACTCGGATCCCCAATCCATTCACACACTCCATCTGGAATCTGTACACTCACACTCTTTTTGCCACCTCACCCACCTACCACTCTCCATACCATCCACGTTTCTACGAATCACATTTTCCAATAAAGAAGTGAAGTCACATCAGGTAATTATGGCGGTTCCATCCAGGTGAGCTCCACTTCACTTTAAGATTTCTTAGTTGTTTCATTTATTACATTTATTACGGTATTAATTATTGAAAACTACATTCCTATATGGTTGTTGATCCTTCGGCCTTTCCACACGATTGAGCACGTTTTTCTATTTTTCAAACTTTGTGCCACGTAATTGTTGTCACCGCCTTAAGGCCTTGTCACAACCATTGTTACTGTCATTTCGGCATGAGTGCCGGATTTTTGAAATCCACAATTAAAAGAACTGAACACCATTTCCTCCTACAATTATGAACCTAAATGTGTTTCGCTCAACTATGATTACTTACTCCTTCAAAAAGATTGAATGTTGAATTTATTTTCCTATATTTTTTGTATCTTTTGAAGAGTGGCTAAAAAATTTCGGTTGAGGGGAGGAAAAGTGTTGTAGAATAGGGTTTGCAGGAATTTCATTGGTTGTGCAAGTTTGGAAAATCCAGGGGATCATAAAACTAAGGAGATGGGAGGTTAGCCGATTCAACATGAGCCTATAGATCATAACATCCTACTGCAATATGTGTTGCATGTGCCACCATTCAGACAATATGGGTGGCTTAATTACTTCCTGAAACTTGAAAATTTTGATGAAGGCATTGCAGAAGAGTTTACAAGGACATTTCAACAAGGGGAATCAAAAGTTAGAGGTATAATGGTGAATGCATCAATTGACAGAATTGCAGAGATAACGGGATTACCTCAAGTCGGAGAGCCATTTCCTAGGGGAAGGGATGCAAAGAGTGTTAGGGCAGAGTTTACTCGACCAAATGACCCTCCTCTACGGCTAGATAAGCAAGGTGCACAAAGGATGAGTCTACCGCGGGACTGGGTGTCACGAGCGGCATATATAATCAAATACATAACCTATGAAGGTAGGTTTTCAGTTCTGCATTCTCATCACTTCAAACTTTTGTCTCATTTACGCCATGGATTGTTGATGAATATTCCCAACTTCCTTTACAATTTTTTATCAAATAATGCTGCTGAATTTAAAAAGGGTAGGGTTAACTCCATATCCCACCACTGCCTTATTAAATTACTTGTTGAAAAATCTGTCCAAGATGCATCAGGAATGACCTGGGAGGAATTCATTGTCAATTCCAACCCTAAAATTCAAAATATTGGACCTAGAGGGGAACCTCTTACTTTCAAGCGACGAACCTCATAGTCCATAGGCCAGACATCTGCTACTATGTCCCCTACTCAGGAATCATCCAATTCACAAGATGACATTCCTCCTTCTAATAAAACTTCCAAGCAATTGGCACAAACTCCTATCAAAAATCTTGAGCCTTCTTCCAGTGATAGGAAAGGGAAATCACCCATTGTGGCAACCCCTATGCCTGTAAAAATAAAACGAAAAGAACACCTCTCTGTTCCTATGAAAAAATCCTTAAAGAAGCATAAGACAATTCCTACTCCCATAAGAAGGAGTTCTAGACTCCAAAACCAGGCAGCTCGTCAATCACTTGCTGCTATTGCAGCCACACCACCAACCTCAGAACCTTCCAGTCTTGTACTAGAAATGGAGGAACCTACTATTGAGGAGACTATAAGTACACCTGAAGGAGCTGGCCTGGATGAATTGGCTGTCATTGTAGAGAAGATGTAGGGAAGTATGGCAGAACAACTACAGGAAAAAGAAGGATTTGTTGAGAAGGAAGAGGTAATAGTTGTGATTCCACCAAAAGAAGAAGAGGGTGAAAACATTAGCATGACCGATGAGATTCCTACTGCTCAGGAAGGTAATTCAGGACAGGAAAAATTTGAACAATCAAATAGTACAGAGGTAATTGGAGAAGAAGAACAAGGAAAAGTGGATGTAACTGAAGAAATACAGGGGCCACCTGCAGTAAGCTATAGTCATAGACCTCCCATCCATGTCACAAAATTTGCTGCAGGAATGGCATGTTTTGAAGAACTCCAGCATCAGCAGACTACTTCTGCACTTGAGATTGAGAGATTACAAAGGATAATCCAGAACAAGAATTTGGAAATTGCTAACTTAACTGACACTCTCAACCAGGTGGTAAAGCTTGTTCCGTGGCTGATGTAATGTTGAGCACCTTCACCTGTCTATGCAATATATCTCAAGGATTTGTACTTGAACTTCCAACTGATTAGAATCTGGAAAGGTAAAAACCCTTCATTAGATACCCCGAAAGAATTTTATGAGGCATATAGAGGTTCACCTCTGCACATTAGGAACCTCCTATGTGAATTTTATCTGCATAATTTGGCTATACCTCAGGATAAGGATTGGAACCCCTTATGTTATGTTGGGGACATTCATATCAGCGCTTTGATCTCCTAGATCACTAATGAGATAAGCAGGGGGGAACAATTTGATAGTCATTAGCATGATGAAGTCAATATGCCATTATCTATGAGGAATTAATCAAAGAATGGGATGAGTATCTACTTTGATTGGAAGAAATTGTGGAGAGATGAAAGAGTCAGGCCACTAATTGAGCCTTTGAGACAAGAAGTATTCTCTCAGTATACCCAAATAATAAACAGTGATCTTAGTGCTGCAAATCGGCACATTCAAACAAGATGGGAGCATCTTCCATTTCAATCAAAAAGAGAAGAACCATAGACTCCCAATACCTTGTATGCAACAACCAGAAGGGCAGAAAGATACATGAGGAATGCCAGGACAAAAAGGAAGAATTGGTTGCCCTTGGTTATGCAGCCACCTATTCTCCTATGGCCATTACCATCTATACAGGGGGACAACAGCATATATAATAGGAGTTCCGAAGATAACAAATGGCAAAGGCTGGAAGCGATGCAAGCTCACTTCTGGAGTTTCCAACACGGAGAGTGTGGACAGCAGTAGAATGCTGATTTAAGAGAATTTGCTAGGAGAAGAAATGCTAGATTTGCTGAAGGGTCCAACAAATAGTTGGTTGAGGGGACTGATGAGCCAAGTTTTTGGCACATCTAGATCATACTTTTACAAACACTTTTATGTTTTTTCATTCTACTAAAACAAATATTTAGTACTGATTATGGGATAAGACAATAACTTTTTATGCTTAATATAATAAGTATATTATCCTAAGTCTTCCATGATTATTACCTTTGAATGTTTTATTAGTTTAATGGATGCCTTATAATTTTGTGTGATGATAAACCTTTCCTGCAGCCTCTACTGTTCAAACTACTGCAACCATTTTTGGAATAATGTTTGCTTTAGATTAATGCTTAAATAAATATATATTAAAATGAAGTAATGAATCATCTTAAAGGTCGAACATGTTGAGCTAACTCTCTACCTCAAGAATAGCTGGCAGGATATTTTGCAAGTACCACGATTGAAGGAAGGAATTCAATTCCCACTTGAAGGATAGAAGACCAAATCAATGAAGACTGGTTCAGCAGTAGAAGAATAGGGAGGCAGTTTCAACTCATCCGCCATGCAAGAGGAGTGTTTTAGAAATCTAGCTCAGGTGTCTTGATGGCATACAAATCTAGGATGGTGGCGCTTTAAGACTGATAAACCGATTTGACTTAGTTCTTACATTTTTATCCACCTCTTTGCTTAGTTAGTTGAATGTAATAAAGACCTCCCATTTTATAAGGGAAGGTTAGTTAGTAGTTAGAATTAGTTTTTAATAAATAGCCCATTATCCTTCAGAGAATGGGCTAGAAGATTGCTATTGTAAACACATTTTCAGTTTTAGAAATAGAGTCAAGAGATTATGTGCTATGTATTATTTACCTTGAATCAAAAAAGTTTATGAAGTTTTTTGCCTAATCTATTGTCTACTTTTGGCATTACCTAAGTGGGGCCACTTAGGGAACTACCTATACTTTCATTCTGCAAGTTAGAATAGCTGCATTTCCTTTATAGAAATTTATGTGACTGTTCCTACAACTAACAGAAACATAGAGTTGTCAACTGTTTTTGCAGCCACTAGATGCAGAATAGTTTTATCTTTTAGTTTTTATTTCTGAGCAAGTTTATCCAAGTAGATTTGATTTTAGTAACTCAAATTCTAGTTTAGGCATAATTAGGAAGTTATGCATGTCTAGGAAAAGTGATTAGTGCATATATTGTGCTGACCCATTTCAAGTTCACATCTTTGGGTTGATAATTAAATCAAGTTCTTTAGCATATTCTGACTACTAGTTGTGATGTTCAATCCCTGACTAGAGGAATTCATGTTCCTAGTTATTAAGTTGATTAAAGAACACTACAGGCAGCCTGGCCATATCCGAAAGGATTGTAAGGAGAAGAAGAAGAATAATAATAACTCTTCAAACAATGAAACTTCTCATAGTGATGCAGATGCCTTCATTGCATCCTTGGCAACTCAGGCATCATATGATGTTTGGCTAGTTGACTCAGGTGCATCTTTCCACATGACGTCTCATAGAGAGTGGATCACTAAGTACAAAAATTATAATGGTGGAAAGGTGTACCTGGAAAGTGATTCAACACTAGAGATTGTTGGTCGTGGAAGAGTCAAAATACAATTCCTTGACGGAAGAATCAAAGGTATTGGTGATGTACTACACATACCAAGTTTGGCTCGTAACTTATTTTCTATTAGTAAGCTTAATGATGCTAGTGTGGAAGTTTCTTTCTCGAGTAAAAGATGTAAGATGCCTAGAGGCGCAATGGTGTTGGCTAAGGGTGTACATACTGGCACTCTGTACAAGTTGGATGCATGTCCTATTCAATGTAATGTCTCCGTAAAATCATACAAAGTTGGTCATGCAGAAGAGAAGAATGATGCTCCTATGGGTGCAAATACCTTGGAGATGAAACTCCCAAAGGAGAAGACCATGCTATGGCATCATAGACTCGGTCACATTGGTGAGAAAGGTTTAAAAACCTTGAAAAATAAAAATCTTGTTGAAGGGCTTGTTGATTGTAACCTTGAGTTCAATTTTTGTGAACACTATATTTATGGAAAGCAACACCATGTTTCATTTTATTTGAGTCCTAATAAATCTTCTTGTGTACTAGATTATGTTCATTCTAATGTTTTTGGTCCAGTGAATGTTCCTTCATTATCGAAGTCTAGATATTATGTTTCTTTTATTGATAATTTTTTGAGTAGGGCATTTGTATACTTTCTTAAGAGTAAATCAGAAGTGTTCAGTTAGTTTAAAGAGTTTAAAAACTTGGTAGAGAATCAGACTGGAAGGAAAATTAAATGTTTGAGGATGGATAATGGCAATGAATTTTGTTCTGCAGATTTCAAAAGATATTGTAAAGACCATGGGATTAAAAGCCACAAAACTACACCTTATACTCCACAGTAGAATGGAGTTTCTGAAAGGTTGAACAAAATGTTAATGGAGAGAGCGAGAAGTATGTTGAGCAGTGTTGGTTTGGAGTAGAAGTTATGGGTTGAGGTTGTGGCTACAACATGTTACCTGGTAAATTGTTCACCTTGTTCTTCTCTTGTTGACAAGACACCTTTGGAAGTGTGGTCTGGTAAGAAGCCCTCTCTGAGAGATATTTGTGTCTTTGGTTGTGAGGAATATGCATATGTGTCGAATGAGAAAAGAGCTAAGTTGGAGAACAAGGTTGTTAAATGTATATTCATTGGCTATGGTGTTGGTGTGAAAGGATACAAACTTTGGAATCCTGATACTGAGAAGGTTTTGTATAGTAGAAGTGTAATATTTCGTGAGCTAATACCTTCAACAGTTGATTCACAGTTAGAGACATAACAAAGAGAAAAGAAGAATGATGTAGTTGAAATTCCTCAGACTCCAGAAAAAGAGGAGCTACATGGTGTACCTAAAACTAAGGAGATTTCAAGTAGCTCTGAGAGTATTGAAGATGAAGAACCACAACCTCAGCCAGTAAGAAGGTCTACACGTGAAAAATGACAACTTGATAGGTATGGTTTCTCTATGTTAGATTCAAACTATGCTTATGCTTTGATTACTAGCACTGATGAGCCTAGGACTATGAAAGAAGCAATTAACATGTCTGATTCAAATTCCTGGTTGGAAGCCATGAATGAAGAAATGGAACCATTGAAGAAAAATGAAACCTGGGATTTGGTACCTTTTCCTGAAGGGCGAAAGCCTATTAGCTGTAAATGGGTATTTAAGAAGAAGATTGGTCTAGATGACAGTGTTGAAAATTATAAAATGAGGTTGGTTGCAAAGGGGTATTCCCAGGTAGAGGGAATTGATTATGGAGAAATATTTTCCCTTGTAGAAAAGATGACATCTATCAAATTTCTTTTGTCATTGGCAGCAACGTATGACTTAGAGATCGAGTAGATGGATGTGAAGACAATGTTTTTCCATGGAGATATGGAAGAAGAAATTTATATGTCCTAGCCTGAGCACTTTGTTGAAAAAGGTAAAGAAAATCTGGTCTGCAAATTAAAGAAATATCTGTACGTTTTGAAGCAGTCTCCTAGAATGTGGTACCAAAAGCTTGACACTTTTGTGTTGTCTATGGGATTTGTGAGATCAAAATCCGATCATTGTGTGTATTATAAATTTGAAAATGATCGTGTGCTTATTATTACCCTGTATGTGGATGATATGTTGTTCATATGAAATAGTAAGTATATGATTTTTTATCTTAAATCTCAGTTGTCTGCAAAGTTCGAAATGAAAGATTTGGGTACAGCAAGGTATATTCTGGGGATGGAAATAATCAGGGATAGAACAAGTAGAAAGCTTTGGGTCAGCCAGAGTAAGTTTGTTAACATTATTCAAGAGAGATTTGGTATGAATGATTGCAAGCAGCTAGTTGTTCCAGTCTTAAAGGGAACGAAACTATCTGTTGAAGATTGTCCAAAATATTCTACTGAGATGGAGGACATGACCAAGGTGCCTTATGCAAGTTTTGTTGGCATTTTAATGTATGAAATGGTCTATACAAGGCCATACATTTCCCAATCAATGGGATTTCTTATCCGATTTATGGAAAATCTAGGAAGGACACATTGGGATGTCGTGAAGAGAGTGTTTAGATATTTAAAGGGAACTTCAGAATTTGCTCTGTGTTACCATGGAAATTTGGTTGCATCACAGAGAACACTTAACATTTATGGATATGTGGATTTTTATTGGGCAAGGGACATTGATAGCAGAAGATCCACCAGTGGATACACTTTCATGTTAAATGGTGATGCAATCAGTTGGATGAGCAAGCGACAGGTTGTAGTCGCTTTGTCCACTATAGAGGTTGAATACATGGCAGCAACACATTCCTGCAAAGAAGTTGTTTGGCTAAGTCATTTGTGTTCTGATATTGGTTTTGATGCATGGCAGATTACTATTTGTTGTGACAGTCAGAGTGCCATTTTTCTAGCGAAAAATCCAACTTTCCATGCCAAGATGAAACATATCGATGTGCAGTATCACTTTGTTAGAGATATGGTGGAGGATGGAAAGGTCTCTTTAGAGAAGGTGGATACTCTAAAGAATGTTGTTGATGCATTGAAAAAACCAGTGGGCATAGACATGTTCAGATGGTGTGCAAGCTCGATGGGCCTTGGGGCCTGTGATCGTCAGTAAATTTGAAGTCTGGAGGAAGCCAGTAAGTCTTCATCAAGTGGGAGGTTGTTGGAAATAGGTGCCTCAACTTCTGGCTTGTACCTTTGAGAAAGACTTAGAGGATTAATTTCTTTTTTGACCTTTATCGCTTTACCGCATGTAACAGTTTATAGAGGTGTGATCGCAAGATTTACCGCCTTACCGTAGGCCTCTCTCTTTAGTCCGATGGTCGAGCAGTGTTACCACCATACCGCGAAGTCACTCTCCTACCCTAGCGGTGATGCAATGGACTAGGCGATCAGACAAAACCTTTACCTCCCTACCGTTGGGGTTGCTCGAAGGTGGTTTGGCGATGCAGTGAAGGGCGATAGTTGGCAAGAACGTTTACCGCCACACCATGGTGGCCTTTTGGCCATGGCACGATGGTGCGACAAACCATGAACGATAGTGCAGGTGGCTACCTCCTTACTGTGGAGGTCTTGTGTTCAAGGTGTGGTAGTGCGGTGGGCTCGACGGTCGGCACTGGTGGTTACCTCCTTACCACGAAAGGTTTCTCATGGCTCGGTGGTAGTGCAGTGAAGGTGGTTGCTGATGGATGACTGCCTATCGCTATACCATAGCGGTCTCATCGCTCAGTCGCGGTGGTGTGGTATGTCTACCACCAAACTACAAAGGCTTAGTCTGAGTTGGGTGGTAGCACGGTACACCGGTCTACCGTTAGGGTCGTTTGACTTGCCTGCAGTGGTGCACTAAGAGGTGCTCGGTGCTTGTTTGATTGATCTGACTCATCAGGAAGTGGTGAATGAATGGAAAGGTGACATGTGGAGAGTTATCAGTGACTGATTGGCCAAAGTTTGAAGTAGTGAAAGCATTAACTGTAAAACATGTTTTGGCAAGTGACAGGATCCGATTATGGCAAATAGAATTAAATGCAGGGTGGCCTGATGCATGATTGCAAGGCGACTTGGATAGGAGGAGATCAAATTCATCTGTCAGAAGGAAGGTGTATAATTAAGGCACCCCAATTGGTTGGTTGGATAGATGATGCGTGTAAGACTTGCAACAGTCTAATGTATTGCAGAAGTCACTAAGGGGTGACGGTGAGTCTGAATTCCATGTATGTTGCAATAGCATTGTAACAGTGAATGTGACTGTGAGGAGGTCAGTCAAGAGTGCTACTGTGAGGTAACATCTGAGAGTGAAGTCTGTAACTTTGTCTGTAATCCTTTACTGTAACACAAAGTGATTTAGCTTGGTGTGGTGGGTTTTTCTCCTATAAGGGTTTTCCCATGTAAATCTGGTGTTATCTTTGTGACTGTGTATTTCATTCTTTCCTTTTATACTTTTTTTGTTCATCTCAAATGTTTAAGAAGTTTTCTTAAAACTGGTCTTTGCACTTCTCCTCTATGGTTTTAGCGTTAGGAAAGCATTTTTGCACTGTTGCTTTTCCTTTCACTTTCTCCATGATGATTTGGAATACAAATGTATATGGAATAGCCACAAGGATTTGAGGTCAAAGGTCAAGAAAAATTGGTGTATAGATTGAAGAAAATTTTATATGGCTTGAAGAAAGCACCTTGGAAATGGTATATTAAATTTGATAGCTTTATGGCTGAGCATGGCTACAGTCGGTGTAATTCAGACCATTATGTTTATTTTAAGAGGTTAGATGATGATAACTATATTATTTTATGTTTATATGTTGATTATATGCTTGTAGCAGGGTCTATCATGAATCACATTAAGGAGTTAAAACATTAGTTAGTGAATTCTTTTTCTATGAAGGATTTGGGGGCAACGAAACAAATCTTTGGTATGAAGATTACAAGAGATAGGAAAAATAAAAAATTATTTTTATCTCAGGCTAATTATATTGATAAGGTGTTGCAATGATTTCATATGGAGAATGCCAAAGCAGTCTGCACACCTTTGCCTAGTCATGTTAAATTGATAAAGGATATGTGTCCAAAGACACAAGAGGAGGAAGACAAAATTTCTAAGGTGCCATAAGCTTTAGTTGTAGCTAGTTTAATGTACACCATGGTATGCACAAGGCCAGATATTACACATGCTACATGTAGGATTGGTTAGTAGGTATATGAGTCATCTTGGAGTTGAGCATTGGAATGCAATAAAATGGATTCTCAAGTACTTGAGAGGTGCATCCAATAATTTTTTTATGTTTTGGGGGATCTAATATTGATTTGAAAGGCTATGTTGGCTCAGATTTGGCAAGGGATATAGATACTAGGCAGAGTACTATAGGTTATGTATTCACAGTTGGTGGGACAACAGTGAGTTAGATTTCTCGATTGCAAAAGGTAGTTGCTTTATCCACCAAAGAGGCAGAGTATGTTGTTGTAACAGAGGTAGAAAAGGAGATGATATGGTTGTAACTTTTCATGGAAGAGTTGGGCAAACAACAGGCTAAAAATCACTTGTTTACAGACAGCCAAAGTGTTATACATCTTGCAAAGAATTATGCCTTGCACTCTAAAACCAAACACATATAGTTGAGATATCATTTCATTCAATTAGTGTTGGAGGATGGATAGGTAAATCTAGAAAAGATACATACAAATTCCAATATAGCGGATATGTTTACAAAGGCAGTGACAAGGGAGAAGTTGAGCTCCTCTTCAGCTTCAGTTGGTCTTCATGGTTAAAAGTATAACAAAGCAGTTAGGTCCAAAGTGCTTATTTACAGTGGGAGCTATAAGTGCAGCAATGTCATCCGAGATCAGTCTCCAAGTGGGAGATTATTTGGTGTAGAGCCTGATCAATCTCCAAGTGGGAGATTGTTTGCATGTGGTGACTGATCATGCTATACTATACACTCTTCACCGATAAGATAAAAAAATGACTTTATAAAACCCTAATTCTAGAAGCTTCTAAAAATCTTGTAATAAGCGGTTTGGATGGGAGTTGCAGTATGGAATTATTCATGAGATTGTAATATGTTTTGTATAAAATCATTGGATGGCTGTGGTTTGTGGATGTAGCCCATTTTGGGTGAACCGCATTAAATTCTTTGTGTTGTCTTGTTGCTGCTATAATTTTCTACGTGTTTTATTTCTCTATTTTATTGATGAAATCTATATTTACCTATTAGCTATTTGCCTTCTAACCCTAACAACAAGTTGATAGTTATTTAGATTATATTGGAATAGATTTTAATTAGTGATTGTTATGCTTTGAAAACCACTTTTCAATCATATAATTCAAATCATTATATTTCTTATTGATTAAATTCTTGAGTAACAACTTTTTTCTAGCTAATAGTAAAATAACATTTCCCTTTCTATTATATAAAACATTAAAAAAAATGTATTTTACTTTTTTATTTATAGATTAGGTATGTTTATTGAAGGTTCAAGTTGAGCCCATCTAACAACTCATTTATTATGGTTTTTGTCAAACCCAAAATATTATTTTTATTTTAGTCCCAAAATTACTTATCCAAGGTTTAGGTTGAACTATTTTGATAGCTTTCATGTAACACACATCACTATCCATCAAATAGTATTACAAATTTACATTCAACCTTGTTTCTATGAGTTAAATATTATTTTCATTTAACAATCCAAAAATATGGATAAATCACTTTATTGTAAACTACTCATATGGGAAAACATTTATTTATTTCTTTGAATAATTTTTTTTGCAAAATTTGTCTTCTTATTACAAGTTCCTATCAAAAATTTATTTTTTAAAGGAAGAATAGGTATGGAATAGACTTCCTACACTAATCTATCAGAGGAGGTATGAGAAAAAATTAAACTAGTTATATAGTTCTAATAAAATAAACACAAAAGTAATAACCATAACATAATGTTTTATGTATCTCTGTGTTAAGGGTACAACACCTTGTAAATGCTTCTTACCATATCAAACACATAATTTTTTATCTGAGGAAAACAATTTTAGGAGAAAAAACACCACACTCTAAAGAAACCTAATACATTATTCAATAATCAAATATTACAATACAATTGTCTAGAGTGCAAGCATTTAGAGGAGCATCACCAAGTAGAAATATAGAATAATTCTAGTAGCATAACAGTACCTACAAAATCCCTTTCAAAACCTTTATCTCAAACATCGAATAAATAGAAGGAAATGAATGAAAACATTAAATGGTTATTAGGAAATCAAAAGCTAAAAACACCTAAAATATGGTGCTTGAATGCTTAACTTAAATTCCAACACCCAAATCCTAAGATGTGTCCACAAGCTAAAAATAGCATAGTCCATCCACCTATTATGAGCTCATCATAATCTACCCATCAACTTGGAAGCTTCATTTTGGCTCCATTATCTCCGTTTAAATATGTATTATGGTGTGTCATAAATCATGCCATTAGTTGGTCAACAAATGTAATTCACAACTTCTAAAATCCATAAATACTAATATAGGAAACCAATTAGGCCCATTTTTAAAAAATTTAGAGATCAAATAGGTCCATGTACTTGAAATCTAATAATTGATTACAAACAAGGTAGGATATTTATTTTGGCCAGAAATAATATTTATAGCCTAGAAATTGATTTTTTTCTAGTTTACAACTTCAAAGTTATATTTTTGTATTCTTAACATTAAGAGAAGGTTGAGACATGTTTCTTAGGTTTTCTAACTTATCAAAAAACTTGAAAGAGAAAAAAGAGTATTAACACTATGCACTAATTTCTAGGGTCCAAGAGGCCCATAAACTCATAGTGCCACCTTTTTTGTGCTTACTAGTTTTTTAACAAATCTACAATATTTTAGAAAGTTCCAAATTTCTCTAGCATCAATCTCTCATAATACACCATTTTATAAAAGAATGATACAAGAAATCAATTATTATTTTCTATAAATATGTCACTCTAACTACAAAATAGAACTATAATAGATCTTGGAGTTATCCCTACATCTAAACACAAATATTTAATCTATATGTAATTATTACAAGCATGAGTAGCTATGATGTACTATATTTCTATAGTGGAAAAAGTGGCCATAATATATTACTTATTCATCTAACTGATTGCACCATCAAACATAGTGAAAACATGCATCCACTAGTGGATCCCCTACTATCAACATCCTCAACCTAGTTTGGATCCACAAATCCATGAATAGTCATTGAGTTTCAATATTCTATAGAATTACTATAATAACAAATAGATTACTTAAAGGTACCATATACTATGTAAATACCCTCTTTATTACATTCCAATGTACTCGTTCAAGATTAGCCATGAATCAACTTAATACTTCCATGTTACTTAAATGTGATGTCTAGACTGGTAAAAATCCATCGCATACATTAAGCTCCCAATAACACTAGCATAAGGAATTCAACATATATCCTCCATCTCACCAGGATAATTTGTACATGTTTATACTCTTCATAAAAAAAATTGCATCTACTTGTGTCTTAACTCATCTTGTATTTTTATCTATGTTTTCCCCCATTATATGGAAAAAATTGGATATTCATCAAAAAATCATGAAAAGCCTATATTTTAAGTGTTCTTGATGTTGGAAGGTTTCCCTTTATTTTATAGAGCTATGATCATGTTTTGAAACCCCCTCAAGTTTCCAACAATGGTGTTGAAGAATTTAAAAGAAACAAATATATTAAAAGACAAATATTTTAGTAAGATTTTTAAATGTAAAATGGCCACAAAGAACCCAATATTTATATGGTGATTGATTTAATATTTTCAAATGTTAAAAGCACCAAATAAAGGAAAGTACCAAGTTTTTTTCTCTTGTTGTCACTTAAATTTGTGCCCTTTATTGAAACTATTGTTCAACAATCCAATGACACAATGGGAATGATCTCAAGATGTGGGACCTTACTAATGAAATCAAACCTCTAGAGAAATTTGGTTCTTTTACTAAACATATCTATGCAAGTGTTGACCCAACTCAACACTAAGTAAACTAAAATCTAACCCTAATATAGCAATTCACAAGTGAAAATGGGAAGGAGAATTATAGAAAGTGAAATAGAAGTGATGCATGCTAGAGTTAAGTTGAGTTCTCTCCTCATACTAACAACACAAGAAAATCATTCAACACTAAGAAATGGTTGCACAAATCCTACCAATTACTATTAAGAGGTAAAAGATACAGAGAATGTAGCTAAAAGAAGTGAAAATTATCTATAGTTAATACGATGTAGAATACAAGAGACCATACCTATAGTATATAGCTCTAACTCAAAAAATACATAATAAAAAAGTTTCAAGAGGACGCATAAATTTTAGCCTTTATTGATTGCAAGGCATGTAGCTTATAGAATTTAGACTTCTTAGAATAGGAAATATTATAGATAAATATGTTTTGTTCGTATCTTATAAGAAAATGAGAGAACCCTCTTTCTAAAATGAGAATGAATTTGTACATACCATTTTTTAGGTTTCCTAGAATATGAAATGTGTAAACTTGCACAAGGACCTTGGGAAATAGAAATATTCTACCATTACATGTGGGGACCATCTCTTCTTGTCAAATATTTATGATATTTTAAACCTTAATCCACCATGAGCTATGTGTTTTGCATTCCCAAGGAGCATGGGAGGCCGTCTATTCTCAACTAACATAGCCTTTTTATCATTAATGGTGTGTATTTTGCATGCAAGGGCAAGAAAAATACCCAATTTTTTTGTTGAAACTATAAGGAGGATAAGGTAGTAGAATAAATTCCTACACTAATCTTGAGAGGAGCGTTATACAATTTTTTTAGATATTTACAAAACTTACAAAAGATAAACAAAAATAAGCATAAATATAATTCATACAACATAGTGATTTATGTGGGAAAAAATATTTCAACATAAGAACCCCACACTCCAAAAGTTGCCCAATATATTATTAAATAAACAACAAGATTACGAATATACTTGTAGAGAAATATGTTGCATGAGTATCACCAATTAGATATTTGAAGGCAGCTCAACATCTATAAGACTCTTCCACAAAAAATTCATCTCAAGCACCTAATATATAAGAGTTATGATACATGACACCATCAAATGGTATTTACAAAACCATGAGCTAAAACCACCCAAAAAGTGGCACCCAAATTATCTCCAATCAAAGATGATCTATGATGTGTCAAAACACATACCAACACATGTAACTTCCTCTTACAACTTTTTTGTGTCCAACATATTTTCACATTTTCTAATTTGAGAGACCCAATTTTTTGGAAGCCAATTTTTTCTATCTAGGAGTTTGATTGACAAACCATTTGAACCATTGCAAAGATTGTGAAGTGTTATATCAAGATGCAGCCCAATTTTCTAATTACAACCACTTCAAAGCCAGAAAATGGCCTCTAAGTGCCTCAAAATTAACTTTGAAACATTTAAAATTAAAAAAATTAAATATCTTGAAAATTAGGCATTGATCTTGGGCTGAAACATTACCTACATGTTTATTTGACAATTATGTATCTTTTGGAGAAAACTTTAGGTCCATTCATGATCAAATGTAAACTTGATATAAATAGTAACCATTTGTAGTTGCAAGGTTGAGATATATTTTTCCTAATAGAAATAATGGCCTGTAGATGGCATTTCAAATCCTTGGGTCTAGCAATAATAAATAAGGCATAGATGAGCACCATTGGATTTTATTTGGTAGAGTATGGGAGTCCATGCCCCATCACCTTTAGTAATAATTGTGAACCCCTAAACCTACATTTGCACAAGAGCTACAAAACACATTAATTGTTAGATCATATGCATGCAAACAAGTATGAGGGATTCCCCATAAAATCCATCTATTCAAACTAAACTAGGAAAATGAAGAACACAATAAACTTGAAACAAAAGAGATTCAATCCTAATTAAGCTAATAACATGATGATCTTATGGGGGAATTGGTGCCAATGAAGTGTTGAAATTGGCCCTTTCCCAATTCCTTAAGTAGCAATGGTGTGTAAATGAGAAATGGTCAAATCTCCAAAGAGATTTGAACATAATCTTGTTGCAAATCTTGAAATATGATGAATAATTGATGGAAATGGGCAAAGTTGGCTCTCAAGTTGAAGAGAGTAACTTTGCATATGATTGTGGATGAAGATTGAGGAGAGAAGTCTCCAATTTATAGACTTCTATTTGGAAAAGGTGATCAAGATTGAGCAATGTGGGACAAAAGATAATCCAATGGCATTGTGCCACTTGTCCACATGTGATTGGATGAGGAATGAGCACATTTTGGCCAATGTGCATGATAAATGCATAAATTTGAATTTTGAAATATTGAAACGACAAGGTGGATGAGAAGTCAAATGGAGTTATGACCATTTGGCTCAATGCAAAGGACATGTAAGATGTCTTAAATGCCTTGTTGGAAGGACCAAGTCCACTTGGCCTTTTTGAATTCAAAATGAGGGAATATTCCCTTTTGATGCTTTGTGAGGGAAAATAGATGAATTAATAAATCAAAGTATTTGATTTATTGTGCAAGTTGCATTCTCTAGAGAAATTTAATGAAAGGGATTAAGTTAATCATGGTTTTGATTAAATTAATGAAGAATTAGGTGATGTGACAATCCAGACTTAGATTTATGAATTGATTTAAGTCAAGAATTGAGAGGAAATGATTTATTAAATAAATAATTTGATTTATTCAATCAAGAAGGAACATGTTAGATTAAATCAAATAAGGTTTAATTTATTTAATTTAATGAGAGGACTTAAGAGAATTTAATCAAATAAAATGATTTATTTAATTAAACAGATATGTAAGGTTAATTAAATTAATTTAATCAGAGGAAGTGATAGACTTAATCCAATAAATAATGATTTATTAAATTAAGAGATAGAATGTGATGAAATGCTGAGAATATGTTTTAGGAGGAAATGTTGCTAGTAATCAGGATCAAGTGTGCCAAAACGAACTTGTACATTTTCCATGTCTATATTTTTCCCCTCTTTGAAGCAATGTACTTGTTACATTGATTCAAAGAATAAACTGTTGTGGTCAAAGGTCCAAGATTTTCTCAAATTTTTTCAGATGCCCCACCGCTGCCCCAGAAGAAAGATATTGTTGGATACTACCTCCTCGAGAGATTGGGCGAAAATTTTGATTTTTTGGATGATCTCGCGAAAAAGATGACAAAGTGCCCGACAGGCCAAAAATGCCCCAGAATGCCAGAAAAATGCATTAAAATGCCCAAAGGGATGCAAAATGACTTTTGGTTGGATGGAAATGGGATCGGGGGATGAAAACCCTTGCCAGAAGGTCAAATTAGGTCAAAAAACCCTAATTTTTAGGCTTAAATAGACCTCGAGGGGTCACTTTCAATGCATTTGCAATTTTAGCTTTTAGAAAATTTCACTCTTTGAGCTCTGAGTCTTGGTTGAAATGGCACGACAACAGCTTCCCAGGCATGTGTCGGAGAGAGTACGAGTGCACCAGTGGCCAGTCAGCGCAGGACTCGTGGTATGTACCCCTATCCAACTTTTATTTTTTCTCGTTTTACGTGCATTAAATAGGGTCGAGGTGTCATATAAGTTGCGCGATGCTATATGGCACTGCTGAAAATCTTACCATGGTGGCGTACTTTGGGATTTTCCAAACTGCACCGCACCCGCAAATAGCGCTGCATTTGTTGTTTTGGGTGCAAAAAAAATAGTGCAAGATGCAAAAAGGTTTATTTTTTTTTACGCGATGGCTTCGCTTGTGCAGGAGGAGCTTGATGTACTTTACTCATGGGAGCATAGATGGCCAGTACTTAGCAGATTGTAGGATATGCATGAGTTGGTTCAGCAACACCTTGGTTCCCTTAGTCTTTGGTATGTTGTGTACATCCCTCCTGTTCAGGCACACTTAGGCATGATGACGACCCTGGCCGAGCGATGGCATACCGAGACCTCATCCTTCCATCTTCCTACTGGTGAGGCTAATATTACCCTCAAGGATGTATGGTGCATCCTTCAATTACCTATTCATGGAGCCTGAGTTATCTATGATCCGGACATCGGCCGAGATGCTTGCTATGGGGTTATGGAGCTTGATAAGATTGACCTTGTTGATGATCAGATTGATTTAGAGAGATATCGCGGCAGCGTGCCTACTTATAGATTGATTATTGCTGCCATCATCTCAGGCCTTGTGGTACCTGATCGACGGGGCCGATATTTTAGTCCAAGATGGGGATTGGCATGGGATCAAATGGTTCACCATAGGGTGTGCTTTGCTTGGGGACCGGTATTACTGGCATCCCTCTATAGGGATCTTCATGAGTTCACCTACTTGGAAAATAGGTCACTTGGGGCCGGAGTCACCCTACTACACATCTGGGCATGGGAGAGGATCCTAGTGCTTCAGCCAGATGTTACACCAGTTCTCCTTGAGATAGATGATCCTCTCGTTTGGCAGTATGGCAGGGCAGAGATTCATTTTACCCACACTAGCACAAGTGGTCTTGCGCATTGGCGGTGAGTTCTCGATGAGATGAGAGAGTTCGTCTAGAGACTCTAGATGGGCATTGGCCCATGGTTTGATGATGTCAATCAGCTGTTTTATGCCAGATAGGATAGATGGATGCAGGGTTCAGAGCACACCATGATTGAGAGGTATCTTCCCGACAGGGTTTCCCGACAGTTTGGGGAGGTACAGGATAGGCCTGATGACTAGTATGTGGCCATCTTTGCTCGCACTACTAGAGAGATAGCATGGGGTCAGCCCATCTTGGTAGCTGAGGCAGTATCCTCATTCAGGCATTGGTGGCCCAACTGTGGCCATATGATTAGGGGCCAGCGGATGCGGGGGTCACTCCAGCTTATAGGGCATGGTTTAGGCCTCCACTTAGATTGACAGTTTCAGGCGCAGCTACCCCACGACGCAGACCCAGGGGCTGGAAAGCTGGCACAGGAGGAGGTGGGCCACCTCCTCATCAGACACCCCCTAGGGATCCAGCACAACAGTCACCTCCCCGAGTAGGAGATCAAGATGGTCAGCCGAAGGCAGGTCCTCAGTAGCAGCCAGCAGCACAGCCAACGAGTTAGCCAGATCCCCGAGATGTACTGATTCAGCAACTGCAGGGCCAGGTACAGGTTCTAGCAGTAGAGTAGGATGAGGCACGACATCGGGTTGTTGTTGTTACTGCTGAGAGGGACTAGACATGATCCAAGAGGGATCAGGAGATTGGTCGATGTCGACAGCTAGAGAGTACAACTTCTACCTCCCGGGGCCGATCAGTTGACATTCGAGAGTATAGGGATGCCATCAGAGAGGTCGAGTACTATCGGCAGCACTACCGACAGGTAGTGCCATCAGCAGATAGAGTGCCATATTTCTCTCAGCAGATAGAGAGGCAGCCGGTAGAGTATCATGGTGAGAGGCAAGCAGGGGAGGGTGAGGGCCACAGTCAGCAGGGCTAAGCCCCTTTTTGATATACGGGCTATAGTATTTTGGCCTTATTGTACCATGTATTCGATGCACACCTGATTTGATTTGTATCATAATAGTATTTTTTGATGGTATATATGAGATGATTCGCCCTTTATGATATGTATGGTGGACATGTATGATATGCAGATGTGTAATGTGCAAATGTATGATGCCATGAGATGTTTTTTATTCTTATGCTTATGTGATGTAATGTATGTTAATGGATGCATTTCTTTTTGTATATATTTTTCATACTTTATGGATGCAATGTATGTTAACAATGTTGTAATAATATGCAAATGGAAATGGATGCAAATGATTATGTATGCATAATGATGTAATGCTTTCTTAAGATGTTTAGAATAACAAATTTATATTATTCCTCATTACTTAAGATAATGATATGATGCAACATGTTTTAATACTAATGATCATGTGGATGCAGGTTGTATGCCTGGGCGATGTTTTGATCACTATTATGATACCATGTTAGTATGGGAAGAAGATAGAAGAATTGCAGAATTGATGAGTTAGTTAAGATGGTGATGGTGACCTGCATTGCTAGGAATTGGGATTTTCAAAAGGGTCAATTGCATTATGTTTGATAGCACACATAGGTACGATGTATCAAGGTATAAAGGACCAGGATGGCGTTGTACCTAGTGTGATGGAATTTGACTCGACAATCAGATAGGAGTATTCTTGTTCACACTTAACATACATACTTCATTCAGGATGTAGTTCAGACATTCTAAACATCTCAGACCAAAACACATAAAAGCAAGTTTTCCTATGTAGTCAACAAGATATCTAAAACATCCTCTCTACAAACCAAACAAAATATATATGACCAAGTTATTTTACAAGGGTATCCCACAAGCATAACAGATAAAAAGATAATGATCCTTGCCCCATTCCTTTCTCTCTAAATCTTTTTTGTTTAGTCATCATCGAGAGGTCCTTGGAATGAGCGCAAAATAAGATAAGTCAATAAAAGATTAAGTAAAGCAACCAAACAAGCTAATGTTCTTCATAACACTAGCCAAGACTAACCACTGTGAGGGGTACCTAATGCTTATGTCCATCACAAGAAAGCTTCATCCTAGGACATGTTGTGATCAGGGTTTTGGTGGGACTAATTGGGTGATAAGCTATTGATATTCCAAGTTGACCAACTTGCTTGCTTACTGACTTAGACATCCACGAATTTTGATGATTAGGTGTTCACTTTGGAACCTACTAGACTTGCTTCTGACTGACGCATCACAGGGTGATGGGGACGATTGACTTTATTATGAGTGATGACAATCATGGGTGAAAGCGAGATGAAATGGATGCACCATTTTGGATTTTCAGATATTTTGAGGTTGTTTTTGGTATTTTCACATTTTATTTTATTTTTTTATTTTTTTTTTGTTTTTCGTATTTTGAGATTTATGAATGTTTTTGGTATTTTCAAGATTTATGATGAATAGAATAACTTGAAGACCTATCCTAGGGGTCTCGAGATTTGATCCATAGATTAGCCTTGCCTACATTATACACGTAGAGACCATGTAGTTCGACTGATGACAAACTGACTTGATGATAAGATAGATGGGAAAACAGATTGCCAATGCGACGGACGCCTAAGGACTGACCCTAACTATCTCGAGGGATGATCAAAGATCATCCTTGCCTACATTCAAGCTCAAAGACGACGTAGTTCAGACAAGGTGAAAAAATGACAAGACTTAATGATGAACTTTTTGAAGATTTTCTAATATTTTGACATGTTTATTGATTTTTGATGATTTGGATGTTTTTGATTTTTGATTTTTTGAATGTTTTTGGATTTTTCTGATGATTTTGAGTTTTTTGATGGATTTTTGAATTTTTTGGATTTTTTTGAATTTTCGCATGATTTTGACAATTTGGATATGGATATGTGATGATATCAGTGCTCTGTTTTGAGATTTTGTTGAAAGCCCAACTTAATATTGATCGATCAAATCGATGGATTGATTAGTTTGACTAAGTGTGTTAAGTCAAACAAAAGTGATAATTCACTTGTAAACTCTAGGAAGTTGTGTTATCCTAGAGTAAACTCGTACACGAGGGGGGAGTTTGACTAAGTGTGTTAAGTCAAATCAGATGATAATGAACTTGTAAACCCAAGGAAGTTGTGTTATCCTAGAGTAAACTCATTCACAAGATGATAGTTTGACTAAGTGTGTTAAGTCAAACAAGGTGATAATTGATTGGATTCGATTGATCAAGATTGACGAAGCTTGATTTGGAACAAAATAGCTTTGATGATTTGATGTGACATTGAAGTACACATTAGATGCAACTGATATGGATTATTCAGATTGATGTTCGATGAAAGATAAAGCTTGATAAGGAACATCGTCTTGCTGTCAAAATATGCTATGGGCTAGGGATTTGGATTGATGCTCACAAATGCTTGACCGATTTGATTTTACGTTTGCCAATGTTTGGATCACCAAATAAGTTGGAGGATATAGATCAATATTTATTCTCAAAGCAAGATGCAAATATCTGCCCCCAGTGTCTAGCAATGTTTGAATGGCCATTGGTGGATTCTTGGATAGATGTATAGATAGATACGGTAAGCATGCAAAGGATTCCAAGGATTACCTTGTGACAAGATAAGGTGTTCGAATAGAGGAATGCTCATTCAGATAATGCTTCAAGGCTCAGATAACATTGGGTAGGATGGGATCAATGAAAATGACCCATGTCAAGATGTTTACCATAAGCAAGTGTAAAGTGCACACCAAAATTTTCCAAGATCAAGATAACTTGGATTATGGATGCAGATATATGAACATGGATTGGATAAACGGTTCATGGATGAACGAATGGTATGGCTGGAATGCAGGCTTTATTATGGATGTGATAAGATACTTTCTCTTGGAATGGTGCATGTAGATGCTCAATTCTACACATGATGCCTGTTTGCCAGGTTTTCATCATGGTACCTGTCCAAAGTGCCACCGAAATGGTTTTCGCTAGAGGACAATTTTTCTCTTTACTTTTTCTCAAATTTTTTTTTTGATTTTTTTTTTTGATTTTTTTGTATTTTCTGAGAGATTTTAAGCTGATGTTGAACCACCTAGTGGTGCTGATGTAGACGCTTTTTTCATAATGTTCCATCAATATCCTGCTTGAAGAAGCTACTTTGCCAAGATACGTGCACTTGAAAGCAACTTTAGAGATTCCTGATCTGTTTTGTTGACACCGGAGTTAACTTTCTCTTTGTGCACACATCGCAATAGAGTGCCTTCTGAATCCTTATGATGAAGGGTCATTTCCAACACATGGTCAATGTGATAATTGGATATCATGTGTGGAGGAGTGCATGAAGTGTGTTTAGGAATAAAATATGGATTGGTTGACAGTTTGGAACCTTTGACTCTCCAAACTTGGGAAGATGAGGAATAATGGATGGATATGGAAGTGTGTGTGGAATTAGGACCAACAACTCGGTATACTTTGTACGTTGCTTGAGAAGCCTGCTTTTTCCTTTGTGGACATCTTTGATGGATAATTTTCCCTTTTTGATTTTGCCCCATAGTTTCTTTGGCTAATGGAGTTTGATAGGGATAGTATTTCTTTGTATTCTTCGGTATCCATATGTATTTGATTTGTCCTTCATGCTTCGGTACTTCTTTTTCTTTAATATCATTTTTCGTTCTTTGATTCAAGTTTTTCTTTTGATGTTGGTCCCAATTTGTGGATGGGGTGATGGGTGGATGAAGATTCGTGACATGGCGAGTTGTAGTATTGGCATTGGTTTCATCATAAGGATTCTTCGTTCCCCCTATGTTGAAGTTTGCTTGAGACAAAGTTGCCCCCAGTTTTGTGGGAGTATCACTGATATGTTGAGATCCCTTGATTGTCGAATAACCAAGGCCTTGATTCTTAGGATTGCCAACAATCTCGAATCGTTCCAAGATACCCTGTTCATGTAGGCCTAATCCTCTACCTTGATAATTCATCTATTGAAAAATCTTATTTGCAATAAGATATGTTTTACCTTGGAAGTAGGGTGCTAATCCCTCTGTGTTCTGTCGCGGACCTTCAAAAGTTTCATCTTATTTATTGATGAGATAGCTTGCTCTAAGAAAGGTAAGTGATCCAATTTTATAAGTGATAGGATCCTCCATATGTGGGATGAATGCCTGATTGATAACTTTAGCTTGATCTTGTGAGATATTAGATTGTAATGCTTCTTCAAGAAGTGTTGATGCTTCACTATTATTGTAAAAGTCTTCCTCATGATTCATTCTTGATATGCTTTCATATGATGTCTTTGATTCACAAGTTTTGTAGAAGCCTTCTTCATGATCCACTTTTGGTATGTCTCTAGATTTTTCTATACTTTGATCATGTGTACAAATGTTAAGAGTAGGAGACTCTTGTTCCTCAGTAAGAGTATGAGACTCTTGTTTTGAATGAAGATCATCTACGTGTCCATTCAAAGAAAGCATCTCATGGGTAGATGGAGGAATATGTGCTATATGGATATGATCATCATTTGCGACATCTTTTATAGATAGGAGAGTGCCCATTAGATCATTGTAGTATCTTGGAGATACGGATTCTCAATCTTGAGTGATTTTAGAACTATTTTCAACATGCTTTGGATCAAGTTCTTGACATGGGTCAATTTCAAAGGATGGATTGCTTATAGTGGGTTCCTGGACATCGTCATTGGAAAGTGGCTCAATATTCTCTTGAGCTTTGAGTGGATTTGGATCAAATGTTGAGCTAGGGATTCCTTCAATATCTGTAACCATGAGGTCAAAGGATGTCAATATGTCTTGGGAAGGAACATTGCTAGACCTTGGTGATAGATTTTGATCATACTTCTGAATATGTTCTTGAGATATGTCCTCTAACTTGTTAGGTGATGTAGAGACATTGCCAACATGATCATTCATGGATGGATCATGGATTATGTTAATGGGATCAAATAATTTCAACACATCTTGAAATAGATCACTAAAAAGTAGCTCTTGATGTATGGTGAGTTGATCATCAGATGGGATAGACATATCTTCAAGGTGTTCATTGGTGGGTTGATTTTGATTTTTGATTTCAACAATTGTGGTGGGAATCTATTCCAAGATTTGTTGAGTGAGTAATGCCTATGTTTGTTGTTGAGCCAACAATGCTTGTTGTTGGTCGTGTCGTTGTTGTGCCAACAATATTTTTTGTTGGGCTTGTTATTGATGCACTTGTTGATGGATTGCTTGCAATAGTGTTCGGAATTGTCATTGCACCTGATGAGCTTGGTGTTGGGCTTGAGCTTGAGCCTATGCTTGTTGGGCTACTTGAGCCACTTGTGCAGCTTGTTGGGCGGCTAATTCTGCTTGCACTTGTTGAGCAACTAGTTGTGTAGATTTTTGGTTTTGGAGTGTCTTTTGGTGGGCAGCTTGTTGAGCGGATTGCAACATGATAGAGAATGAATTGGTTGTGTTGTGTTTTGGCGGTGGTGGTGGTGGTGGTGGTTTGGGAATGGTGTTGATTGTCGGGGTGGGCGAAACGGTCTCATTGATTGCCAAGGTTTGAGTGGTGAATGGTGCGATTGAGATTCTTGGTCTTTGAAACACTTAAGGAATGGTAGATGTGTTAACCGTTGGGGTTGCTTGAATGGTTGTCATCTGTTGTTGCGAATCGATGAGAATTTTGAGTGTAGAAATTTTGTTTCGCAAGATTTGACCTTGACATTCTTCATATGGTTGACTTGGTTGTTTAGCAAGTAGCTTTGGAATGCATCCTTGTGGTGTTTGTTTGGAATCATGGACAAATTGATTATGGATAATGCTTTGATTCAGTGTGATGTTTAGATTCGGCATGATAGATTGAAATTGAACATTGTTGTGGTTGGGAATCATATTGCCTTGATTTAGGTAACTTTGATTTTGCATGGTGTTACCTTGAATTAGATCAATATCTAAAGTCGTTAACATATTGCTTGGATTTTGAACAACATTGGTCTGATTTGCAAGCATATCTATCCCAAAGTTTACCAAATATGGATTTGAAATGGTCATGTTTGGTAAAGTTGTACTTGGCATGTATGGATTTGGTGGGATAATGTTGTTTGGAAAACTCATGCATTGAGCGTTTGGTTGATAGATTTGCAAATTTGGACTTGGATTTAAATCTACCATTGGGAAAGGCGTTCCAAACTTTGGATTGGGCATACTCACATTCGTTGTACTTTTGAGGTTTGGAGGAGATAATGATGCCATGTATAAATGTGAGTTTCGATAATCAATTGGCATTGTGAGACTTGGATAGTTTGGTTGACTTGGATTAATCATGATGTATGAGTAGAGTTTGATTTCCATGTTTTTCTTGTGTTGTGATCTTGTTTGGACCCTAAAATAGAGATCGTTTGATCTTAATTTTAGGCACAAAAGAGAGGATAAGTAGGAAGGTCTAATGATCAAAATATGATGATGAGATAAATGGGGTATGGGTAGTGTGGATGAGTGAAACTCTCAGAGAACTTTTTAGAGGTGATGCTAAACTTTTAAGGCTTTGATTGATTTTGATAGTTTGACCAGGTGCGTTAAGTCAAACAAGATGAAGGTGAACTTGTAAGCCCTAGGAAGTTGTGTTATCCTAGAGAAACTTGCTCAAGAGAATGAATTGGCTAAGTGTGTTAAGCCAATCAAAGTGATTGTGAACTAGTAGACCTTAGGAAGTTGTGTTATCCTAAAGGTAAATTTGTTCAAGAGGATTGATAACTTGACTAGGTGTATTAAGTCAAATGTAATGATGTTGATTTTGCCTTTAAGTTTAGAATGGATGATATTTCAAAGTTCTTAAAAGTTTGTTGGTGAAATGAAATTTGATTGATGTTTGGAAATGGATGAAGTGTTTGACTTGATCCTAGACGAACCTGAGATGACTTGTTTACAAGACCAAGGTAATAAAGAACACGCTTTCCCCTAAAACTATTTCAAACCAAAAAAGATCAATGTTCGTACGAAAAACCATAAGATAGAAGATTGCAAGCACATGTGTGGGGTTCAATTGATCTTTTATCTTGCTTAGATTCAGTTCTTTTTACCACAAACACTTTCTTGATTTTTTTTTCAAACTAAATGTCCAATTTTCTAATTTCCCTTTATCCCAAAAAGTGTATTATGTAGAAATCAAGGAAATCAAGGCAAAGGTTTCCTAGTGTTGACTTTGGGAGAAACAAATTGAGAAGTCTGAATGTTTAGAAGCCTTCTAGAGATAAGAACCCCTAGGGACAAGGAGTAACATGTGGACACCTCCAAATTATTTGTTCTTCCAAAGGGTTTGAAATTCTAATGATTCGTTGAATGTTTGTTTTCCACTATTTTGGATCCAAGCAAAGTGTTTTCAATTCCAAGAGCATGCACAATCCTAGGATGAAAAGGCAATATTTGTTGGATTCCCACTTGGATAAATCTAGCTGCACATATTTAGTGTGGATGATTAGATGCTTGACCACACAGGCTCCCCCTTATTGTGCACTCACTTCTCAGGTCAACCAAGCATCAATACCCATGAATCTCCCATGGCATATTTTTCATCTCTACAACAGAACCACATGTATACGTGGGGTGGCTTCAAAGGACATGACCTCTTGCACCAGCAAATATAAGGTATTTTTTGGCTTCTAAACAAAATTTTGTAGTAAGGGCATCCAGTTTAGGGGGTGCAATGATAAACTCCTTGTGAGAGATCTCCCAACCCTTAGAACAAGGGCTTTACGCATCATAAAGATACTGGGGGAGAGTTATCTAGTGCCAAAATGTGAACCCCTAAACCTGCATTTGCACAAGAGCAACAAAACACATTAGTTTTTAGATCATATGCATGCAAACAAGTATGAGGGATTCCCCATAAAATCCATCTATTCAAACTAAACTAGGAAAATGAAGAACACAATAAACTTGAAACAAAAGAGATTCAATCCTAATTAAGCTAATAACATGATGATCTTATGGGGGAATTGGTGCCAATGAAGTGTTGAAATTGGCCCTTTCCCAATTCCTTAAGTAGAAATGGTGTGTAAATGAGAAATGGTCAAATCTCCATTTGAGAATAACCTTGTTGCAAATCTTGAAATATGATGAATAATTGATGGAAATCGGCAAAATTGGCTCTCAAGTTGAAGAGAGTAACTTTGCATATGATTGTGGATGAAGATTGAGGAGAGAAGTCTCCAATTTATAGACTTCTATTTGGAAAAGGTGATCAAGATTGAGCAATGTGGGACAAAAGATAATCCAATGGCATTGTGCCACTTGTCCACATGTGATTGGATGAGGAATGAGCACATTTTGGCCAATGTGCATGATAAATGCATAAATTTGAATTTTGAAATATTGAAATGACAAGGTGGATGAGAAGTCAAATGGAGTTATGGCCACTTGGCTCAATGCAAAGGACATGTAAGATGTCCTAAATGCCTTGTTGGAAGGACCAAGTCCACTTGGCCTTTTTGAATTCAAAATGAGGGAATATTCCCTTTTGATGCTTTGTGAGGGAAAATAGATGAATTAATAAATCAAAGTATTTGATTTATTGTGCAAGTTGCATTCTCTAGAGAAATTTAATGAAAGGGATTAAGTTAATCATGGTTTTGATTAAATTAATGAAGAATTAGGTGATGTGACAATCTAGACTTAGATTTATGAATTGATTTAAGTCAAGAATTGAGAGGAAATGATTTATTAAATAAATAATTTGATTTATTCAATCAAGAAGGAACATGTTAGATTAAATCAAATAAGGTTTAATTTATTTAATTTAATGAGAGGACTTAAGAGAATTTAATCAAATAAAATGATTTATTTAATTAAACAGATATGTAAGGTTAATTTAATTAATTTAATCAGAGGAGGTGATAGACTTAATCCAATAAATAATGATTTATTAAATTAAGAGATAGAATGTGATGAAATGTTGAGAATATGTTTTAGGAGGAAATGTTGTTATTAATCGGGATCAGGTGTGCCAAAATGAACTTGTACATTTTCCATGTCTACAATAATTTCACTCAGAAAAGGAAAGATGGGTTAATGAGCAAGTTAATGCATCCAACACTACCATGTTTGACACTCAAACCCTTTTAAAATTTCCCTTGGAATAAGATGAGTGCCAAATCTATTATTGTGAGCTCCCACTTCTATGTATTTTCCATGGAATTAAAATCCATGAACCTCTGACAAAGACAAAGTAGATTTTTTAAACTATCAAGCCATCAGGCTCCCTTTAATTTTCATACCTATTAGGCCTAAGACATGTGTTCATCTAGCCATGATATGCAAATAAAACACTTATCCATTAGACATTGGGCCTCCCTCAAACAACTTGGCATGGGATGGAAAGAAATAGATATTATGATAGTATGGAAGGATGATGACATCAACAAAGGAAATGTGGACACTTGAGGTTTCATGATTAGAGGGGAAACGATGAATGAATGGGAAATTGTAAAAGTTTAAAAGACTTAGGAAATTTAGAGTGGAATAAGGGAAATGTCAAGGAATCAAACTACCAAGGAAGTCATGACTAGGATGACAAGTCTAAAAGGTATGAAAAATGATAAGGTGGAAAAATGAAACCCTAGGCCTTCACCTTAGGATTAAGCACTTTTTTTGATTCATGTTATGATTAGAATTTGAGATCGATTAGGATATGAGATTGAATTGCAACCTGAAAGTGAGTCAATCAATCCTAGGATCTAAATTGGAATGCCTTGGACTAGAATTTTGAATGAAATGCAATGATGTAACTAACTAATAATGAAAATGTATTATTTTTATGTAAATACAAAAAAAAATTGGAAACTAACAGTAAGATTTAGAGATCAAAAATGGAAAGAGCATACATGTATGCACTTGTAGTTCAAATATGAGCTGATTTTGGGTGGACTGGGGTACAAGGACACCTAGCATAGGTGTCTAAAATTAGTATGATTTTGCAATACTTAGGTCCCCAGTTTGGGCTGATGCAAGAAGTTGGGTCCACAAAAAGCTCAAAAAGTGGAAGTGTTTTTGTTGTTTTTCAAAATTTGTCACACTTGGATTGAAAATTTGAGGCACTTACACAATAAATCTTAAAGAAATGTCAATAATATAAAATTTTGAATTTTGAATCTAGTTTCCAAATATGTAATTTATTCAAATACCCAGATGATAGAAATTGAATTTTGATAGGGATGTATAAAAGCCACTTTTTAAAAGTCATTTTTTTTAACCATACCATGCACGTGTACGAAAACCACTTTTTGATCCAAGTAAAAGTATTTTGCTAATTCCTTTTGGGGAAAGATAGATAACAACATGAAGATTGATGGGGATATTTTTTTTCTAATTTTTTTTGAATTTTTTTCTTTATTGATTTTGTATTGGCCTTAATTGTTATATTCCATGAGGTAAAATGTACCCATGATATGTAATGCTCACAAGGCCTTTATTGATTTTGTATTGGCCTTAATATAATGTACCCATTGATTTATAATATAATCTATTGGCCCTTGTTGTATTCCATGAGGTAAAATGTACCCATGATATGTAATGCTCATGAGGCCCACAATTTTGGGTCTCATGAGCATTATAGATTGTGGGTAAATTTTACCTTACAGAGTACAATGAGGGTCGTTAGATCAATGATCTAAAAGCAATTTTGATCCCCATGAGAATTACATATCATGGGTACATTTTATCTTGCAAAATACAATGAGGGCCATTATATTATATTTTCAAACAATGGTGGAAAGTAAATATTATAGTCTACCCCTTCAACCCATTGATAATTTCCACACTCAAGCCCCTACTTTTCCATGATAATTATTTTTAGATTGGATATTTTCGCCATCATAATTAATGAATTTTCCTATTATTTTTCAATATTCACCAAAATTTTCTATAAAAATTTAGTGATGTAAAGAAATCACCAATAAAATTAATATTTTTTTCAAAAAAAGGGAAAGATTCGCCAATAGAAATTAATATTTTTTCCTAAAAAATGAAAGATTCGCAAGGATTTTATATCTTTTTTGAGTGGGGTTTCTTAAAGTTGTCACTAGTTTTAAAATGCGTATGCATTTTGCGTTACAAAACACGTATGCATTTCTAAAAGGTGTATATTTTTTTAAATAAATGACTCGTACATGTTATAAAACACATACACATTATATAACGCATACGCATTTTTTAGTGCATACATGTTTTTTAGGCTTGAGTACCGAAAGCATAAACACATACACGTTTTTTAATAACACGTACGCATTTCCTGTGGGATTTTTTTTGGCCGAAACTTCCCCTCTTCGTGGACCCAACTTCTTGCTTTTACCCGTCTGTAGTTTATTCCTTCTATATCTCATTGTCAGATCTTCATCTTTTAATGAGATAATTGACTTTTCAAATCTTGTCAAGTTGTTGGGTTTGAATGCATGAATGAGTGAATTATATTCAAATATTCCTTCAATCCTCTTGATATCTATAACCTGCACATTCAAAGAGAGAGTAATGATTGTATCATATAGGCATTTGCCTCGATCAAACCCCATTTTGGTGTTTCCACCTCCACAAAGGTAAAATTAATGATAGATAGCTTATCCTTTTGAAGGATAGAGGCTAAATGATAAAAGGAAATTATAGGTAATTCATGTAAAAATATTTACACCAAAATAAGTCAATGATCTAGCTAATTGTAGGTAAAAATTGGTTCTCAAAAGTGGCAATTTTTTTAAGGAAAAGAGCGAAAGGGAATGGATTAAAATCTTAGTGATGATGATGTATTTGTGGATGTTAAATATATATCATCTTATGATATTGTTCCATATCCATTGCCTATATAATTTATGGAATTATGATTTTCTATGAATAATAGTAAGCACAACCTTTAATAATAGATAATATAAATAGATCATGCAACCACTTTTATCGCTCAACAAAAGTGCATGTGTTTTATTTTTGATATTTTCTTTCCATTTCCATACGCAATTCCAATTTAATGTTCCATTTTCTATTCATAACTCATATGTTTGAATAGTGTAGATCATAATAGAACTTGTATGTTTGTAATTTTGTAGTTAATTTCTTAATTATATGATTAACTAAATACTTAAAAGAATAATAGTTTATTTCTTCTTATCTCTTATATTATATACTCTAACACTTATTTTTATATATTTTTCCCAAGCTAATATAGAATAAAAATAAAAATAAAAATAAAAGGCCATGGTAACAATTACTTTCTTCAATAGATAACTATAATTCAAATGGAGTTATGAGGGGAATAATACCTATGCTCAATCAAACCATGGTTTTTCATTGAAGCTAGTACTTTGCAGGTTTTGGGGGAGTTAGTAATTTTAATTTGTGATTGTTTTTGTGAGGATATTAAGCCCTTTGGCATCCTTGTCATATCAAAAAGTACTTTTTAATTATTATTCTAGTAGGTCTGTGCATATATATTATCATGTTTTAATGTGGAGATGATATGGTGATACAGTTCAAAAATTAAGACTATGATCGAAGTGTTGTTCTTCGTAGCCACTAAACAAATCCTTAATCTATTCAACTGAAAAGCATACTCACAAAAAATATATGAACCCAAAAGTTATGAAATTTAATTCATTTAAACTTTTAAAAATGTACACAAAAATCTCTTGGTAGACCATGTTTTAGAAATTATTTCAAATATGCAAACATCTTCCATTTATTCTAAAAAAATTTACAATGGAAGCTCCGACCTTCATCTAAAAGAATACAAGTTATTCAAAATTTTCCTACTAGAAATACCATGCTAATTTTCAAGCCAAAATATCAAAAAACCTATTTCTGGGAATTGGAACTATGTTCTAAACTTGTCATAACACAATTTTATTGCATATTTATCATAATATGGTAAATTGAATTATTGAAGAAATTTAGTTAAATATTAAATGAAGATTTTGGAATATTCAAAAATTGAATGAAAGAAGTTGATTGATGTTGACTTTGTGAACTTTTGAAAATTTATTTTATATGTTACCAAGAATTGAACGTTATTGATCAATTTGCAAGTGCAAGTGTGTGCAATTGTAGGGTGACTGGTTGAAGGACAAGAACATGGTTGAAGTAGGTTTTTTTAGCTAGATCGAATGGTAAGCCAGTTGGAATCTGGGTGCACACACCACAAATGGCATGATGACTTGCATTTGAACTAATTTTCATATATAAGAGAACGTAATTTCCTGACTTGAACTGTTTCAGTATTTGAAAATGAATGGTTTGTAGATTAAATGGTCTATTCAAACATTGTGATTTGAAGGAAATGAAAGCGAGCATTGTAAAGAAAATTATTTTCTTTAGTGTAGAAATATATATATATATATATAGATGCTCGAAATAAAAATTCAAGTTCCTTACTTTAAATGATAGTGTATGAAACCTTTGAGCCATTCCAAAACATGCAACTTGTATATGAATATGCAAATAAAAATATATATATACATGTATGTAAATCAGACACATATATATAGATATATATACATTATTCAAATACATGGTAAATGTGAATGAAATAATTTAAATACATATAGATATACAAATATATAAGTATATATATGTATATGTATATATATAATAGATATATAGATACATACATATACATACATACATATATATATTCAAATTTATATTAAATTCGAGTTGATAACCGATACATCATGAATTAGATTGTGAAAATCAAAGAAGAATCTCAAGGCAAATCCATGATGGACATGGCATGCCAAAGTCATAAAGATAATTTTCAAAATTAGAAGCCATCAGCATGACCATAACACCATCTCCCCAGTAATTATGCAAAACAATGTTGTTTATATTTTGTTGTTGAAAGAGAACCCAAGCAAAAAGCAAAGAAAAGAAGAAAGTATCTAGAGAATTCATAAGGAAAAAGCAGGGTTGAACCAAAGACTAGAAAAATCTATGGAAAATTGGCATCATAGTTCAATTGGGAGGTAATTCAATCTCCATAATTTTTTCTTAGACTTAGCTTTATTGATAATAAATCATGCAATAAGTTTTTCCTTCATTTTTGTTTAAGTGTTATCATGGCATCATGAAAATGAGTTCCTTGTTCTATATGTCAGTCGACTTGAAGCTGAATGTATGAGTATGTTCATATATCGATTACCACCACCTCATGAAGGGTGCATGGCCTACAACCTATGTAGTGTGGAAACAAACATGATCTAGAGCCTTCGTGGCTTCTGTACAGAGCCAAGTCGAAGCTCAAGAGTCTCCAATAGCTCAACCTACATCTTTTTTGTTGCATAAAAATGCTTAGCCTTATGTAGGCTATTAGAATTTACCTGATTCACTATATGTTTGTAACTATAATCCTTCAGAAGGATTGATTATGATCTTGTGGGGAGGGTTTGTTCCTCTGTATTTTAATTGTAATGTCTTTAATACTTATTATCAGTGGGTCGATACTTGTATTAAGGCTTGAATGAAAAATTTTAGAGCTTTGCATATATGTATAATGTCTTAGAATGGGAAGTTGACCTTGTTCGATAGAGACAATGGAAAGGTTTCTATGTGAAATAAACAACAAGCCTTGCTTGGTGTTCAATCTTGTTATTAATGGGTTGACCTCAAATGTGTAAATTCTATGAATAAAAGTCTACATGTTGATAATGTTGCACGCATGGTATAAAATAATAAGCCCTCATGGGTGATTTCCAATATATGTCTTGATTCTTAGAAAGAAGGCATCTAACCATTGAGATCAGTTGATCTAGAGAAACCATAGTTTGTTTTTGTTGCAACCTAAAAAGGCATGTGTAATGTTCAAATCTGAAGCTTCTATGCTTCTTTGTCTAAAGTGTTTACTCAAGTATTTCATCGACAAGCATGTCAAACATAGTTTTATTATACTATTATGTTGTTGGAAAAACAAGGATAGACAACTGAGAGGGGGGGTGAATCAATTGTTACAAAATTTAGACTTATTTAACCTTAAACAACCTTTAATCTCATATATGATAATTAACAATGAAAGCATAAATCAACAACACGTCATAAACACATGAACACCAAGATTTTTATATGTGGAAACCCTGTTAGGGGAACAACCATGGTGGATGTTAGTCCACAAGATTATACCCTATTAGAAGTAGAATGAAGAATGAATAAAGAATGCACATGCATTCAGGAACACTTCCTAGAGCTCACTGCTCAAAGGGAAGGCTCACTACCTTACATAAAATAATCAGATTAAATCCTGATGAGGTTGAACTAAGAAATTAGCTTCTACAAAAGCCTAATGATAGTTCTGGTTAGGCACTGAAACACTTCTTCACACTTCACTTAATCTTCTTCACACTCTACTCTGAAATCAAATGATTTGATCTTTATTTTCACATTTCACATACATTCACCAAGCATACACCACTCACACACTCTCCCCTTTCAAAATGAAGAAACAATCACTCTTATATATCCGCTACATAGATTTACAGCAACAACTCTGTCAGCCACAAATAAAGAATAAATTACAACTGTTGGCCCAATTCTTGAAAAAATCTCAATGCGCACCAACTTAGGTCAGTCACAAAATAATGAAGACCTAAATCAACATCCTCAAACATGCCAAACAATAAAATATTAATCCATAAGGATCTGCAACACGCTACCACCATCATGTCGGCCAATAACATGAAAACCTCAAACACACAAAGGAAAATCTTTGATCACGAGCACACCGATCAATGGGGATGTACCACAATGATAGAGCATGATCTAGAAACATCACTGAACATCACAGTAGCATACACAACTACTCAATTTACCAGAATTGCATTCTCTTCTTCTAGAAACACCTGCTACAGTAATAAAATAACTGTAGGAACTCAGAAACTCATAACTCACTTCAATCTTGATGTGTACCACTAAAACTTCCATAAAACATACTAAATGGTCTTAGCAAGAAACCCTTTAAAGTGTGACCTCTGATTATCAACGTACACAGCTTTCCACCATTCCGATCAACACGGCTTCACATACTACCTACAACATATCTTTTCTAATTTTCTCAATCTCCTCGACATATACAACCTTAAGAATCACCAATTCTAATAGTGTTGACATCAATGAAAACCACATATCAACAACATAACCACAACATCCAAAAATCTCCCCCTTTGGCATTGATGGCAACACATGATGTCAAAAATACCATCAACACAACTAGCTCTTCACACAGTACTCTTATCCTTCTTTGTTCTACCCTTCTCCTCCTTACACTTCTCCCCCTTATAGAACAAGGTTTTTCACATTACACTTCTCCCCCTTTGACATCAATGGAAAAGGTACACAAGCTCTAAAACACATATCATCTGAATCATCTGAATCATGATCTAACTACTCCCCCTAAGTAGCATCCACCACAACATCAATCCGAAACAAGATCTGACTGTAGGTTTACAGATTGATGCAAAGACTTGCATCTTAATTTAAATTAGGAGGGGAAATCAACCCTAACTTTCTTTTGAGATACTCAAAATTATCCTTAGGCAATGATTTAGTAAAGATATCTACAATTTGTTCCTTAGTGGGCACATATTCCAATCTGACTTCTTTATCACTCACTTTGTCTCTCAAAAAGTGATACTTGATAGATATATGTTTTGTCTTTGAATGAAACACCGGATTCTTAGAAATGTTTATGGCACTTTAATTGTCACAGAATATAGCAATAGGCTCATTATACTCAATTCTGATATCTCTCAACATTTGTTTCATCCATAATACTTGAGTGCAATTGTTTGCAATAGCAATATATTTTGCCTTAGCAGTAGATAAGGAAATGGAATTCTATTTTTTACTTAGCCAAGATACCAACTTTTTCCCTAGGAAGAATGCACCACCACTTGTAAATTTTTTTCCATCTACATCTCCTACCTAATCTGCATCTATAAAGGCATTCAAAGTAAGATCATCATCCTTAGGATACCAAAGACCAAAATCAAATGTTTCTTTCAAGTATCTAAAAATTCTCTTTATTGCAACCACATGTGATTCCTTTGGATCAGCTTGATATCTAGCAACCATGCACACAACATTCATAATGTCTGGTCTAGTCTGAGTCAAATATAGCAATCCACCAATCATTAGCATGTACCTTGTTTGATTAGCCTTAGGAGAATCATCATTCTTTGTTAACTTGCATCTGGTTACCATGGGTGTGCCAACTGGTTTTGAGTCTTCCATGCCAAACTTTTTCAATAATTCTTTTACATATTTGGACTGAGATATGAAAATTCCATCATTTAACTGAGTTATTTGTAATCCTAAAAAGAATTTCAGCTCTCCTACATTGACATCTCAAATTCACTTTTCATTTCATCAGAAAACTTCATGCATAATTCATCATCGCCTTTAAAGATAATGCCATCAACAAAAACTTCAATAATCAACTCTTAATCTTGATCCATCTTAAAATACAGATTGTTGTCAGCAGTACCTTTGTTGAATCCAAGCTTCAACAAGTATTTATCCAATCTAGCATACCATGCTCTAGGAGCTTGTTTGAGTCCATATAGTGTTTTCTTCAATCGACAAACCATATTTTTTTATCAGTCAATTGAAATCCATTTGGTTGCTCAACATAAACTTCTTCTTCTAACTCACCATTCAAAAATGTTGACTTCACATCCATTTGATAGAATTTGTAATTCTTGAAAGTAGCATAAGCAATAAATAACCTTACAGCTTCAATTCTAGCAACAGGGGCAAAGGTTTCTTCAAAGTCAATACCTTCCATATGTGAGTATCTTTTACATACCATTCTTGCTTTGTTTCTAACTAATTCACCTTGCTCATTCAACTTATTCCAAAAGACCCATTTGGTTCCAATCACATTTTTATCTTGAGGTCTAGGAACAAGAGTCCATGTATCATTTTTCTCTATCTGCAATAGTTCTTCCTTCATTGCTTCCATCTAATATTCATCTTTACATGCTTCATTGACATTACTAGGCTCAGTCTTGGAAATCAGGCAATATTCTTCAGCAATCCTTCTTCTGGTTTGCACACCTTTGTTCTTGTCTCCTATAATCTGATTTTCAGAATGATTTAGCTTTACATACCTTGGAACTTTTGGATTCTCTCTGACTTCTGATTCTTTTGTTCTTTCTTCTACATTTTCACTAGCTTCTTCTTAATGATTTTCTTGATTCATCAAAACAATTTGAACTTGATTTTGTGTTTGCACATTCTTTCCATTATCAGTACCATCTTGTTGGTCATCTGAATCATATCCACAATATCTGGATGATCTAACAGGGTCTTCATCCACTCTGACATTTTCACTTTCAACTATTTTCTTCAATATTTTATTGTAGCACTGGTATGCCTTGCTCTTAGTAGAGTAACCTAGAAAGATTCCTTCATCACTTCTAGCATCAAACTTTCCAATATCTTCATCTCTCTTAATATAATATCTACTTCCAAAGATTTTGAAATACTTAACAATAGGCTTATAACCAAACCACGACTCAAAAGGAGTCTTACCAGATTTACCATTAACATTTACCCGGTTGATAGTGTATATAACAGTGCTTATAGCTTCTCTCCAATAGATATGAGAAACATTACCTTCCAATGTAATAGTTCTAGCAACATCTAGAATTGTTTTATTCTTCCTTTCAACAACTTTGTTCCGTTGAGGGTTCCGGGGAGTAGATAACTATCTTTTGATTCCATTCTCTTCACAAAATGAATTGAACTCCTAGGAAGTGAATTCACCACCTCTGTTTGATCTTAAGCATTTGACCTTCAGACCTGTCTCATTTTTTGCCAAGGCTTTGAAACATTTAAACTTTTATAGAGCTTCATGTTTTTCTTTGAAGAAAGCAACCCATATCATCCTAGAGTAATCATCAATAATCAACATAAAGTACCTTTCTCCTTGTACACTTCTGATTCTAGATGGACCACATAGATCAGTATGAACCAACTCTAGCACTCCATTAGAATGATGTTGTTTGCTTCGAAAATAAATTCTAGTCTGCTTTCCCATCTGGCATTTCTTGCATATAGTGTTAGTAGGCTTCACTAACTTGGGTAGATCTTTGACTAATTGAGTAGAGCTTACTTTGACAATGTTATCAAAATTCACATGACACAACCTTCTATGCCATAACCAGCTTACATTAACTTGAGCAATAAAGAAACTTTCACTAGCAGCACTTAAGTGAAAAATATTACATCTTATCTTTGTACTTGAAGCAATTACATTTCTAGAGCTTCCTAATATCTTGCACTTACCATCTTTGAACTGAAGATTGTATCCCTTGTCTACCATTTTTCCAGCACTCAACAAGTTATTCTTCAATCCTTCAACATAAAGAACATCATCAGTATTGCATTTACCACCAAGAGAAATAGTGCCTCTACCACAAATCACACCAGCATTGTTATCTCCAAATATTACAACAGCACCATCAAACTTTTCCAAAATTAGAAATTTTATTTTGTCACCAGTCGTATGATGTGAGCATCCATTGTCAATCACCTATTCATCCTTTTCATCAGTTTTGGTTGCAAGAGAGTTCTCAATATTCTGATTGTTAGAAGATTCAGTGGACACTACACCATTTTCCTTGATAGCAATAAATACCCACCCATGTTCATTTTCAATTTCTTTATCAGATTCATCATCAGTAACACCTTCTTCAACATAATAACATTTCTTTTGAAATCTAGACTTGTCAGGTTTATACTTAGAAACTCTTTTAGGACACCTTGATGCAAAATGACCTATCTTACTACAAGAGAAACATTTAATAGGCAGTTTTCCTTTATACTTACCATGTCCTCTAGATTCTCTTTTCACAATCAATGCTTCCAGTTCTTCTAGCTCTCTTTCTTCATCTTCAATTTGTCTCATCCCATCTTCATACTTGAATTTATTTCTGGAACTTTCTCCTGGATCATATCTTTATTGGCTTTTTCCGGATATAGTAGCTTTAAATGAAAATTATGTTTTTGAAGTAGATTCACCAAATTCACTCAACTCAAAGGCAACAAGTTTTTCAATCAACATGTCTCTTGTCACATTTGTTACTATTCTGAGTTCTTCAATAGCATGAGCTTTTGTTTTGTAAGAGGCAGGCATTGATCTCAACACTTTAGCCACAATCTCATCTTCTTCCATAACTCCAATGGCACACCTGATACCCATCACTAGTTCATTTACCTTCTACATGAAAGCAACAATGTTTTCATCTTCACTCATCTTCAAGTTCTCCCACTTGCCTTTTAGACTTGTTAGCTTAGTAATCTTCACTTGAGAATCTCCTTCATACAATATCTCCAATTTCTTCCAGATCTCATGTGCAATCTTTAGACCTATCACATTTGTCATTTTAGAATATTTCACAGCACTTAGCAATGCTTCTATAGCACTGATATTATTTTTTGCTTCTTTCATCTCATCAAGAGTAGTGGGACCATTCTGAGGAATATTATATATGTTCTTTGTAATCTTCAAGAAGGGTTCACCAATGCACTTCAAATGACACTCCATTCTGACTTTCCATAGAGAGTAATTTGTACCATTGAATCTAGGACTATCCTTATTGTATGATTCCATCTCGGATCACCTCAAGCTATTAAACTTCTTCAGAGGAACCAGCTTTGATACCAATTGTTGGAAAAACAAGGATAGACAACTGAGAGAGGGGGTGAATTAGTTTTAACAAAATTTAGACTTATTCAAACTTAAACAACCTTTAATCTTAGATATGATAATTAACAGTGAAATCATAAATCAACAACACATCAGAAACAAATGAACACCAAGATTTTTATACGTGGAAACCCTATTAGGGAAAAAACCACGGTGGATGTTAGTCCACAAGATTATACCCTGTTAGAAGTATAATGAAGAATGAGTAAGGAATGCACATGCATTTAGGCACACTACCTAGAGCTCACTAATCAAAGGGAAAGCTCACTACCTTACATAAAACAATTAGATTAAATCTATTTGATGAGGTTGAATTGAGAAATTAGCTTCTACAAAAGTCTGATGACAGTTCTAGTTAGGCACAAAAAAACTTCTTCACACTCTTCTCTGAAATCAAATGATCTGATCTTTATTTGTATATTTCGCATACATTCACTGAGCATACACCACTCACACACTCCCCCCCCTTAAAAATGAAGAAATAATCGCTCTTATATATCCGCTACATGAATTTACATCAACAACTTTGTCAACCACAAATAAAGAATAAATTACAACTGTTGGCCCAATTCATGAACAAATCTCAATGCGCACCAACTTAGGTTGGTCACAACATAATGAAGACCTAAATCAACATCCTTGAACATGCCAAACAATAAAAGATTAATCCATAAGGATCCGCAACACACTACCACCATCATGTTGGCCATGAACATGAAAACCTCAAACACACAAAGGAAAATCTTTGATCACAAGCACATCGATCAGCACAGACATACCACAATGATAGAGCATGATCTAGAAAGATCACTGAACATCACAATAGCATACACAACTACTCAATTTACTAGAATTATATTCTCTTCTTCCAAAAACACCTACTACAGTAACAAAATAATTGTAGGAACTCAAAAACTCATAACTCACTCCAATCTTGGTACGTACCACTAAAAATTCTGGACAACATACTAGACAGGCTCAACAAGAAACCCTTTAAATCACAACCTCTTATTATCAACGTACACAAATTTCCACCATTCTGATCAACACAACTTCACACACTACCTACAACATATCTTTTCTAATTTTCTCAATCTCCTCAACATATACAGCCTTCAAAATCACCAATGCTAATAGTGTTAACATCAATGACAACCACATATCAGCAACATAACCACAACATCCAACATATGTTGCTTATTGAATTTTTGGAGATGAAAGTGTTCTAGAATACGAATAATAGACATTATGTCCTTATTTATGAAACGGGGCTATTTGATTGTTTATTTTCAGAACAAAAAAACATAGTAAACAACATTATTTATCTTTAAATGTGATTGCTTAGTTTGAAAAAAAATTGTTGATGTAAACGGTGGTTATTATTTGAAAATGACTTTATTTTGTTGAAAGTTATCTTTGAACAATGAATGTTCATATGTAAACAACTTGTTTTATGACTGTTTAGTAGGAAACAATACTTATTCTATTCAAACAATGAATGTGCATATGCAAACAACTAGATTTACAACTATTTTGTAGGAAACAATACTCGTTTTGCTCAAACAATGAATGTTCATATGTAAATAGATTTTTTTGTAACTGTTTAGTAGGAAATAGTATTTATTCTATTCAAACAATGGATTTTCTTATCTAAACAACAATTTTAGAGAAACATAGTAGTGCTCAAATGCAATAATAGTGTGTGTGAAACTGTTAGCATAGACTTGTTCTATTTTCTTTATTTTGACAAAGAAATGTCAATGGGAATACTATTTTAAGATTGCAATCTAAATTAAGGATTATTTCATAATGTATGCACAAAATTTAACATTAGTAGGCACATATATGTGCATGCACATAGACTTCATCTATGTACATACACATACTTGTGGCATACCTTCTTTTGTTTTTAGTACATTTTTAAAAAGGAAAATGCTTAAGATGATAAGTAGAAAATAGTCATAAGAATGATATGACTGATTGTTGTATTACTCTGTGAATCATAAATTTGATTTCAATTTAGAGTATAATTTAGTATTCTATTTCTTATTTTGAAGATATTTTTGAAAGAATATTTTAAATACTTGATCAAAACAGTGGTACCTTAGTTGACTAGAGCACCTATGGATAGTTTTTGCTAGAGGGTAGATAGTTGTTATAGTAGAAAGTTACCTTTCGAGCCAGGTGTCGAAATGGAGTACAGAGAGTATAGGTTTTCTTTACTAGAACCTATTGTTTAATGTTGTTGCAACATATTTATTATGCTTGGCCAAGCAATATAGTTCATTATGTATGTATGAATGAACTATGTGATTTCACTCTCTGCCATTCCTAGCATAGATCTTGCACTTTCTTTTCTAACTTGTAGATAGAAATTGCATGTTGATGTTTGGGCACGCACTAGATTCCACCTTGAAAAATTTTCTCTTGCTAAACTTTTCATGCAAGGTTGGGCAGTCTTCAAGTTGGAAGAATACCGATGAAGTGTAAGCTTCATGATTGGGCAATAAAGCACTTCAACCATGTTCTCGTCCACTAGTGGAGGCGAGCGTCAAAGGAGAACCTTAGTTGTTCACAAGGCTATTATAGTCTAAATGAAACTTTATGTAATTCATTTTTGTACTTGATGTAATGTGTACAATGTAATGTCTTTGTGGCCTTAGGAGGCAAGTCAAACTTGATATTGTAATTTAAATTTTGAAGTGAATATAAGAATCTTTGACTCATTTTAAATGGACGTGTAGTTATGATTGACTTTAGCCCCTAGATATTTCCTTTATTTGGAGTATATTCATGTGTCATTTACATTAATATTAATTTAACTAATAATTTAGAATGGGTTATAATTAGAAAACTTCACCAACAACTCAAAAAAAATCTCTCATCTAGTGCCCAAAAATGAATGTGCAGCAAGAAAGGGGCATTCCCCTTCATCCCAATGGTGTGATTTTTCTGCTTGTTTTTGTGAGCTTCTTTTTTTCTTTCTCACTACTACACTGAACCTTCAACTTCCATGCCCAATCTTCCTAACTACTCCATGGCTTCCTATTCCTCTTCCATAGGTGCCACTTCTCATTCCACTTCCATGCTAGAAAATGATTTTTTTTATATATAGTAAACCAAAAATTACCTTGACTTAATGGAAGCCAATTTAGTAATAAAACCATAGGAAGTGATCATGCCCTGGGAGCAAGATGGGGAACCAATATTAAATCCATTGAAATAATCAAACCTTAGTCAATTAATTGAAAGTCATTTCAAAAAAAAATTGAACCTTGACAATGCACATTGAAAAATGAGATTTTTTGTCAAATGAATTGACAAAAATATTGCTCTAATCTACCTCCCCAAACCAAAGATCCAAAATTAATTTACAATGCAAAATGAAAATCAAACCAAAGCAATAAACCAAACTAAAATATTTTTGGGTGATGCGGATTTCTAATTCACCCGAATGCTCCTAACTTTATAAGGTAGGATATTGGGATGGAATTGTCTATTGTTTGTTAGTAATATATGAGGGTTTGGGGGATTTTGTAAACCCTATACCATCACTAAGATAGAATGGTTTAGCTAAGAGGTATGTATAACACTCTCTTGACCATCCACAGTTATATTTCTTATCTCTATTTATATTGGTATATCTCTCTTCGCAATTATTGAAATCACTATTAAATCATGTTTGGTTGATTTCTAAGGTATTTCCATTTCTCTTGGGGATGTGGAATGATTTGTTCATGTTATAAAAATGTTTGCACTTACTTAGATAATTATATCAACCCTTAAAAAATAAATTTAAGTGATATGTCTTTTTTGAAAGAAATAAGACTATGATGATATGTATAGTTATGATGTTAGGTTATTATGTTTATATCATAAATAATGTCTAGGGATATGGTACCATGATTTTATTATTATAGACAATGTATGATAAAACTAGGGAACCATTATCTAGGAAAACATTTCAAACTTTTATTTAGACTTATCTATGAATCCATTGCATAACTATGGGTCCTCATACAATCATCATCATATATTTTAACCTAAATACTTATTTTAAGTTTCCAATCTTAGTTTATAATGGAACAATATTATGACCTAAAAGAATATTAGATAGTGTACATAGGATTTGGTGATCATTGTGAAGTATTTGTACACCACATGTTGGGTTATGCTTGCCAAAAGATAAATCTATGCTTATTTTCATAAATATGTATGCTCAAAATATAGTGGATAGTGATCCCATGAGTATGAGCTCAATTATTATTAAACTATGACAATGCGTGTGTTGATATAGGATCTTAGAGATTTTTATTTTTATGCTTTCTTAAGCATTTAAATATTGGGAGAATTTCATAGTTTATTTCATGTAGTTAGTAATGTCTATATAAAGTTTGATTTAGTAATAAATATAGTTGAAGCAATACTTAAATTTACATTATGGTTATTTTTAATGTTCAGATGAATATGTCATGGTGTTGGTTTTAAACATGAAAAAAGGCTAATATGATTGTTTTATGAGGAGGTGTATTCAATAAAACCATGTAAAATGAAGATTATACTTTTATTCTAATACTTATAAGTAGCTATACTAATCAACATATTAACAAGGTTTATGGGAACCATAAATGTATAGCATTCTTAAACATTGGTTTGATATAGATTTAAGAATCATTGATTGGTTTTTCATTTATAATTATATGTGCAAGTTGAATTATTGTATACAATGGGTGAAGCTCTATATATGCATTATAAAATCATTAGGAAATCTTAAAAAACCAAGAATATAAGTCTCTCTCTCTCTCTCTATCCACATAAATTCATCAATTTAACATAGTTGAATGATACATAGTAGAATTATAGGTCATTATTTAAGAATTCTTGAGCATCTCTATTTAATGGGTGAATTGTGCTTCTATCTATGGTATAGTTGAAGAGTATAGATATAGTAAAAATATATTATACAATGGTGTATGTTTATACTTTACTTCATTTTAGGCATTCTATGTCCACTTTTTGTTAATGTTCATAGTTGTATTGCACCTTCATTTCAAACATTAAACAAGGTATCATTATGCCAATTATTAGAACCCTACATTAGATACATGTCTTATAATTATGTATTAATCTTATGCAATCTCACTTGTGAGGATAGGATCCCACTAGTTTTGGTGGAATATGAGATAGATTTTATAGCTCTATGGTTGGAGGAAAAGCATTGATGCGTGGGCATCCTTTGATGCACCTTTGTTGCACTTTGTTTACATTTTGTAAAACTTTGAGTTTTGGGTTGTTTGGGTTGTTTTGGTTCAATAAGTTCATGTAAGACCATTTGGAGTCATGCAAATCCATTTTTTAATGTTTTGTCCAGTCATGTTGTCAAAAGTTGCAAATGTTGTAAAATGTTGTCAAAACTTGCAAATATTGTCATTAGTGTTAACAAAGGAGTTGATGGTCACTTTTTTAAGTTTTAAATGGTTGTAACATATTAAATATTCCATGAAACCTTTATCACAAAGGTTGGATAAGGTTGGGGGAAGAATGGGAATGAAAGAAACTCATTTTGGCATGTTATTTCCTTGCATTTTCTGTTGAAATGGTCTATAATCTTCATGGTATAGTCTTGTATGGTACAATACATAAATTAAATCAATTGTAAAGGTTGAATATGTGTTTTAATATTATAATTCTTTTTTGTTTGAATCAATTTCATTAAGTTTTGAACGAGATATGGAAATTTCATTAAGGGCGGATTTGCAAGTTCATTTTTTCTAAAAGTTGTAGTCTAAAAGACACATTGTATGAACTAAGTACAGTTTGGTGCACTCCTAACACACTTGGAGAAGTTTAAGTGCAGTCTTAGCTTTATGATTTTTTTTATTTGGTATAATTTCATCAAGTTTTGTACAAGATATTGCAATTTTGGTGAGTGCAGATCTAGACCTTGCCTAGGGTTTACAACAAGCTTGAGAAATTCATATCTTTTGTTTTAACCATCCAAATTTTCAAAAAAATGGTGAAGATCTTTATCTTAATATGTTATAAAAACATTTTAAAGGAAAAGTCTTAATTCATTCATTTATGTGAGTTTTTGAGGTTTGTGTGTTCATTTTGCAAGAGAACAATCAAGATACCCTAGGTGTTGGGGAAGAATGTGTCAACTTAGAATTAAAAATCTAAGAATAGTAGTGCCTTAGTGAATTTAATTTCTTCAAATCACCTCAAAGACACTAACTACTATGCCATAAAGCGAAAATAGGAATAGTTGTTTTCCCCCATTAACCCTTCTAAGAAAAGTACATGCAGACTAAACCAGATTCAACACCATGTACAGATTCAAAATTATAGAATCAATAAGCATGGAAGACAAACACATGAACACAAAAATTTACGTGGGGAAAACCCTTTCGAGTAAAAAACCCCACACTCCAAAAGATCAAGCCATTGTATTATTCAGCAACAAACAAAGTTACAATACAATCTCAGGCTCATGGCCTTTTAAAAACTTACATCTTGTTCATCTGGAGAATACAGGCAACAAGATAGATCTTAATCCTCACACTGTTACAATGTCCTCACACATCATACAGTGCAGATATATTTCATCTCACCATCCTGCTCCCCATCCAACCTCTCGGCCAACAGCAGCCTTATGGCTTCTCAGGTTCACATTCTTTGTAGTTATGTGTGTCTCAGCATTCACAGTTACAATTCCTTAGCATACCGCTCGAACACACACACCGCTCGATCTAATCTCACATCTTGATCAACCACTTGACATAACCAACCGACAACCAATGGGGTATTTAATTACCCCACCAACAAGCCTTCATCATTCTTTGTCAATATCACCCTATAGCATGCATCGAGCCACTCAACATTGAAATGGTTACCATACCTGCCTCAAGACAACATATACATTTAATGCAAACAATATCAAAAAAACAAACTTTCAGCTGAAGGTTGTTGATTTACAACAACAATGTAAAATCAACAAATAATATTGTGCCACGTATCGGCACATCACTCATCCACCGCTTTGACTATCGCCAAACACAAAGCCCCGCACTACCGCACCTGTGAAGGAAGACCCTCACAATAAGGCGGTACCACCATGCCATCATGTTAGGGCTGAAGGACCCTCGTGGTGTGGCGGTAACCACCCGACCACCATCGTCCACCGCCTCACCGCTCCATGACTGGAAGGAACACGTAGTAAGGCGATGCCACTGTGCTACCACTCCAAGACTTGCAAGGTCCTACGGTATGTCAGTGTCACCGCACAACCACCAAACAATGACATAAGCCACGCGATAAAGACGTAACCTCTTTTCTAGACCAACAAGGTTCACCACGCCACTGCCAGGGAAGATAAAGAACTCTACGATATAGCGATAACACTGCATAACCGCACCTTAGCTAAAAGGGGCCTGCGGTAAGGCGGTAACCCCATGCAATCGCCGAGCAGACCGAAGACCTCCACAGTAAGGAGGTAGACCAAACAACCGTGCCACCTTCAAAATCTCCCAATGGTACAACAATAAGGCAGGAACAAAGAAGATCTGCCAAGTCCATAAATAGAGATTCAAGCCAAAAAGTTGAGGCACAAAATTTCCAACACTAGGTTGTTTGGTGATTTAACAAATCTTTGCATAATTTAATCATGGTTGAGTGTGGAATTAGTGAGACATGTTATGTAAGGGCTGAAGAGTCCAAGAACTCATACATTGTGTTGTTTCTCCTTATTGAATGCCTATTAAGCCATATTTGGCAATGTCTCCAAGGCAAACTAGGATGTATCAATTCATGGTTGTTGATGAATCATTGTGTGGAAAGTGTGAAGTTGATCTAGTTTGAGTCCCTCTCAACATCATTTTTGGTATCAAAGCCCAAAGATCTGGGCAAGGGAAGATTGGACATATTATTGGTGAGATAAAATATTTGATGCTTTGCTGAATTTTATTTGGTCTAAAGAAACTTGTTATAGCCTCTTTGAAGGCATTGAGCATTGAGAAGAAGCAAGGTGAAAGAGACTTGCTTGAAAAAGGAGAAACAACATGTTGAGAATGGAAGTGTTGAGGAGAATAGTCTATGGAGACTTGAAGAGTAAGAAGTTATCAAACAAGCAAAAATAGATGAGATGAGAGAGAAGTGAGATGAAGAAGAAAGATGAGAAGGTAGAACAAATAAATATTCAGCAAGAGATAATAGGGCTAAGACAAGCTTTGGAGAAAATGCAAAAATTTGAAGAAAGAATACAGAGTATATTAAAAAGTGTGCGGAGTTGGAACATCACCATTAACAAAAGTGTCAAGTGGCCGATAAAAGAAATTGCAGAAAGAAGAAAGAGGCAACAATTGAGAAGAAAGATAAAAAACTTAATCAAGATGATGGAAGAGCCAAATCCATCCAAAGAAGAGGAAAAATATGAAAACAATGAGTCCATTGAGACTCAAAATTTTATTTCTAACAATATTTGTGAGTATGTATGTACAAGTGCATTAAATGAAGCAGTTGAAGCAATGAAATAGTGGAATGATATATTAATTGAGGCAATACAAATGATTGAAAAATAAGCAAACAAAGATTCAAAAGAAGAAGATAATGAAAGATATTTTGTAGCAAACTATAAAGACACAACATAAGCATGGTGGGAAGCAAATCAAAATTGTGAATCTTGCAACTGAATAAGGCACAAGTGGAAGAAATCCTTTTTCAAATATGATTTATGATTGGAAAAAGTGGAAGAAACATTTGAGCGGGAGCATCAAATTTTTCCCCCTGGAGAGTATGATGCAGGGGCATCCTTTGATGCACCTTTGTTGCACTTTATTGCCATTTTGTAAAACCTCGAGTTTTGGGTTGTTTGGGTTGTTTTGGGTTAATAAGGTCATGTGAGACCATTTAGAGTCACGTAAGTCCATTTTATAATATTTTGGAGTCATGTTGTCAAAAGTTGCAAATGTTGCAAAATGTTGTCAAAACTTGCAAATATTGTCATTGGTGTTAACAAAGGAGTTGATGGTCAATTTTTTTAGTTGTCAATAATTGTAACATGTTAAATATGCCATGTAACCTCAATCACAAAGTTTGGAGAAGGTTGGGGGAAGAACGGGAATGAAAGAAACTCATTTTGGCACGTTCTTTCCTTGCATTTTTTGGTTGAAATAGTCAATAATATTAATGGTGGGTAAAAGCACAAACTTGTGTCACTTTTATAAAGGAATCAGCCAACAACAAAAAAATTTTGAACTTTGACCACATAAAAGTGGTCTTTATGTTTTGAATTTCAAAATGATGTAAACTAATGATATGTAGAATTTTTGATGAAGTTTATTCTTGTAATTTTTAAAATTTAAAAAAAAATTGTTTTCATTATGTTTTTTTTCAATTTAAAGACAAACTTTGGAATGTTGAAAATTTCAGAAAAGAGTGACTTCACGGGCCGTTAAGAAAAAAATTGAGAAAAACTTCATTTCTCCCTAAATTTTTTTCTCCAAATAGGTAACTTCAATAACTACTGCATAAAAAAAAATATCAAATTTTGATGTATATTTTTCTCGTAATAACGTTTTAAAGTCAAACATGTTAGAATTTGACAATTTTCACGGTCTGTCAACTATTTTCAATTTTTTTAATCATTTTCAAAAAACAAATTATACCCTTTTGAAGAAGACTCTCTCCTTTACTAGACCATATAAGTTTTAAATAATTTTAATATGTTTTATTGAATTTTTTTAAATTTCTAATCAGCCTTTTTTTAAAATTTTAACAACCTACTTGCATTATTTTAAAAATAACATATATTAAAACTAATCAAAATATTAAAAAATATATATATTTGGATTCCCCACTTTGAGCTCTACAAAAGGGTATTTTTATTTTTTGTAGAAAAATCATTTTGACTAGAGAAATACTTAGTTAAAGTTGAAAGTTTCAGAAAATTTTGAAAAATGTTGAGTTGGCTGCCAACTAGGATGCCAACTAGACAGTTTCGGCCGAAAGGGTTTCTATCAAAAGGGTTTTGGTTGAAACCCTTCCAATAGAAACCCCGCACATATAATAAGCCAAATCGGAAGCTGATTTGAAAGTTAAAGGGGAAAAAAAAATTGGTTTCGGTTGAAACCATGTGTGCCACATATACACCACATGGTTTCGGCTGAAACATACTCGGCCGAAACATTTCCGATCGAAATTAGTTCGCTCGAAACTATTTATTAGGCTGAAAGTGTGACATGGGTTTGTGCTTTTACCCTGACCAGTATGACCTTGTATGGTATAGTGTGAACATGAAATCAATTGTAAAGGTTGAATATGTGTTTAAAAATTATAGTTATTTTTTGTTTGAATCAATTTCATGAATTTTTGAGTGTGTAACGTCCTGCCACGCAACCCTAGAGGAAGTTGCAATTAACTACTTAAACAGACTATTTTTTTTTGTTTAAGTACAATTTCTATGCAAGTTTGCTACTCATTGCAAACATCCCCTAAGGTTATGAGACTAAGATTACATCTTAACCCACAACATCATAAATGAATCCATGACATTTATCTACTTAAGATAATAAGTACGCATACATTCCATACAAGAAAAAAAAAACCTACATCATCTCAATAAGGAAGACCATATGATTTCAATATCAATAAATTAATAGGGAGATTACATCACTCATTCCCCGAATGAGGTAAATCCAATAAACATGATTACATATTACAACTTTCCACCTCGATTACAAAGAGGGGTAATAAATTACAAGATTCAATTAAAAAGAATAAAGCATGAACTGGAATTGAATCCAACGAGCTCTCCAACTGGAAGTCTCATCCACATGAACATGAAGAAAGAACCCAATGGATTTAGGTGCACGCCACCCAACCAAGTGGAACCCAAAGGACCACCGGGTGATCCCACAAAGCTGGTTTACAATTTCTTAGAGGAACTGATTCTTGCTGAAATCACATATTTTTAGAAAATATAATGATTTAAGCCTTTAAAAGTTCCATTTTAAGGATTCCAATTGAAGAGGGTTTGATCAAACCACCTTAGATCAAACCCCCTTGGATAGAACCTCGCTAGTTTTAAACCATACCTATAAATGAGTCTCCTTTACACCTATCAAAATACTGATAAAAAATCACTTTTGATTTACCTTTTGGGGGATCAAATGAATTCATTTAAAATTTATTTTAAATGATTATGGTAGTCCTCTAAATGAGCTATCCCATGAATATGATTTTAATATGCTTTGGTTTCATTATGTATGTGTTTTTTTAGTTTTATTAAACATAGTTTTTTCACCGAAAATCAAGCTCTTTGTTCTGCACATGTGGAAAAATAGAAAATTATCAAAATAATTTTTTTAAAATTATTTTTGTGTTGGGTATTGATGTCCTTGATCCATTTAAAAAAAAAAAAATTGAATTTCGATACATACCAAAAACGTTATGTTGTATACAGTCCACCTATGTCTGAATTACAATTGGTTTGACTTCAAAACTCTATTAAGGAAAAAGTATTCAATAAAAATCTATGAGTCCAAATGAAAGTGCTAGATATCATAGTTACAAATCTAAATTCGAAAAAATTAGAATTTTATCCTTCATACAAAAATTTTTATGTTGTATACGGTGAGCGTCACTTTTTAAAAATGTTGTTTTCTGAAAAAAACCAGCTTTTGTGGGAGATGGAAAAAGAAGTGCAATACTATTCCAAAAAAATTGAAAAAAATATTTTTAGAATCTATAGAAAAAATGTGATGAGACTCTAGTTTGCATCATCTTCAAATTCCTCACGGTTTAGCAGCTATAGGTGCCCGAATGTGAAGATTTAGTTAAAAATAATAATTTCAGTGTCTAGTTTGGCCAAAAATTGTAAACCACTATTGTGGGATCACCCCACCCCCTGTGCTAGGAGATAGTAACAAGGAATCCTAGCCAAGACCATCTACCTCTAGCAATAGGCTAACACATAACTGAACCAAACCGACACAACCAGTCACATGTACCACACGAGTACAACACAAGTACATCACGAGTACAACTCAAGTACGACTCTAACATAGTCACATTGCTTTCAGATATAAAACAGATCAAGTATGTTACGAGAACCATACACATAATAATCGAATACCAACTATGGTCATATCATGTATGTTAAGGAAACCATACCCATAATACCAAGTACCAACTGTTGTCCTAGACAGAGTGTCATCACACATCTCATCATGGGTTATCCTCTGGGATTCTTCCTAGGCTCCGGCCCCCAATCTGGGTTATCCTGGTGGCCTCTATCGAATCTCGAGAATCTTCATAAGCTCCAGGCCCCAATATGGGTTATCCTGGTGGCCTCTACCGAATCTCAGCCCCCATACTCACTCATGCGGAATAAAATACCTCTCGTATAGACAAGATAGATGACCTTGCCATTCCAGGCCTTCCCACTCATCCCAAGTCTAAACGAGCACTTGTGTCTATGAGTGAGGCAAAATTATCTTGATTAGTGGGAAGTTAGTCCTAATCTTCTAAGTATTGTTTTATTTATCACTTGATTAAACCACTTCCGAAGGTTATCCACTTTACCTCTTTGGGCTTTGGCCCCTACAAAAGCCACTCTTCTACTTGACAACACACATACCATCCAAACTCCAAGGGTAACAAAGTGCAAACAACAAGATAATTCGACCACTCCTTTCTCAGGAGGCAACATAAGTCAAAACCCTCTCCTAACATTGGAGGTAACAACAATAACAAAACCACTCCTTACAAGGAGGCACAAGACACATAATCCATTCCTTTCACAGGAGGCACAAGACATCCCCGTTCGTGGAAACCGGGTAATAACAATGACAAAACTTCATGCACTACCCATGGGAATAAACAAACGGTTGACATCACAAAACGACAACCCCCAACCTCTAGGGTCCTTTGGAAGACTTACATATTAACGACATATTTCACCCACTTCCCGAAACAAGAACACGAAGGAAATGTTCACTGAAGGCAATTGAAAGGGACTACCTTTGTATATTCTAAATCCATTTCCTCATTACATTTAGTAACTTATTGCATCAATAAAACTGAATTAAAATTACGCCTTTTCAAATAAAGAATAAAATTTAACCAGATATTAATTCCTTAATTGCTCTTAAATAATAATAAAATAACATTTACTTAATCAATTCAAAACATGCCATTTTAAAATAACTATTTCTCCTTGCAAAATAAATCGTTTTAAAATCATTTAATCTTGCTATTAAACCTATTTCTTTTAAATTCACATTTGTCTTTTCAATTATATTATTTTCAAAATAAAACCAATAATTGCCCTTTCAAATACATTATTCTAAAATAAATTTCATCAATTGGCTATTGTACATTAGTCTAAACTTTCTCCAATATATTTAAAGCATGCTATTAAAAAAAAATAACATTTTCCTAAGCATAATAAGTTTATCTCTACCACTAAAACATATACCTTTTTATATGAATATATAATAATATTTTAATATTATAAATTATAATATAAAATATTATTTAAAAAAAAAACATATTACTATATTATAAAATATAGTATATAAAATATTATATATATTTTATTAATAAGATATATTTATTACTATTTTAATATTATAAACATATTTATTTTTTTTATTTTTTTTAAAAAAACAAGATTGAGAACAGACCCCATGCATTTTCCTCGGGCCGTGTGTTTGCCTCGGGCCGAGCGCATGGTAGTTAGGGTTGGGGCGGCGTTTTCTTGGTCGCGGGTTTTATTGGCGGCCGACTGTGTAAACACAACCGACCCCTCACTATGGGTGCAGCTGTGTTACCACAGCCGAACCCACAGTGGGCGGCGGCTGTGTTACCACAGTCGTCCCACTGTGGCGGCCGAGGGGGTCCGCATTAGGTGCAGCTCCCTCCCCACCCGCCTCCCATGGGGGCGTGGTGGGGGGGGTGAGCCCCTAGTGCTCCCTCCCTAAATTTTTTTTTTTTTTTTTAATAAAAACCCTCTACGGATTTTCTCAAAATCCGACCCTATTTTATAAAGAGAAATTTTAATAGCATTTCACATGCATCAATAAAAAAATGATGTATGCATAAGATATATATACATATATAAACATGAAGTTCTCAATATATATATATATATATATATATGCATTCAGATTCACAATTTCACAAACAAATTGAACAAATAATTTTCAAAAAGATAATTTGCAGCCAAGAACACAAGTTTCTCTTGAAGAAATTCATTCTCCAATTGATATTTTGTTTCAATTTCCATTAACTTTTCACATGGGTTTCTCTTCCAATTTAACAAAGTTTATTTTCTTTCGTTCAACCAGCATACAAAATTTGTAAAACAACTCAAAATGATACAAATCCAACTAAAGGAAAACCTGATTCCATAAGTCTGAAGACTGACAAAGGTGCAAATCCTTCTCCTCAGATGCAAGCTCCCACCCAACAACCAACTAAGCTTTTCCAAGAATCCAAATCCAAACCCAAAAAAATGCAAAATCCTTCCTCCCTCTATTTTCCAATTTCAAAACTTCATGATCCCCAAAATTGTGAAGGAAAATTCAATAATAAAGAAAATTCCAAATATATCTCAAAAATATCTCATTCAACCACTGGAATAAATTTTCAGAAACAAAATAGAAAATATCTCAATTTTCAATTTACATTTTTCTAATTTTCAAAAAAAGGAAATTTAAAACTTTTTCCAAAATTTCCAATTCAATCTTTTCAATTTCACATAATAAAATCCATGAATTTCAAAATGAACAACTTATCTAATTTCAACACAATCAATTTAATTAATTAATAAATAGATTTAATCCACGATTAAATTATTTATTAATTAAATTAAATTAATTAATAAAATAAATTACGTTATTAACATAGTACTAGATCAATTTCAATTTACAAGTTAAAAGCATACAGTCATTTAATTACCCTTTTCAACTTGCAATTAAATAATCAAAGAGAGAGAACAATATTAAACAATTAACCCGACTAAGACCTGACGACACACTATGACTAGGGTGATGACTTGACACGGAAAACCTAGCTACTATCTCTCAATCGAATACCATTGGGCAATGGACACACTCAAACCTGTGAACCCAGGTGGAGTCGATGTCATGTACCTATCAACCTACGAACAAAGAGTATATCCACATGCATTTATATGTCATAATTAAAACACACCGTGAAGGGAAATCTCAGAATCACAGGGCGCTCACAAGCGAGTGGTGCAATCCGTCCCCTTCACCAATATAGTATTACTAACTGGCGTATCTAACATCATTAATGTAATCACAAGCATAAACATCATTAATTCAATTATCCACTAATCTAATCCAATCATGCCCAAATGATAACATCAAGATAAAATACCATCACATCAAATATAACATTCACATCGCTTCACAGATAGCGATCAAACAGCAATCGAGTACCATAGCCAAGGTACTAATAGAAAATAAGGCATAACCAAACAGAACACTATTCGATCAAAAGGGTGAAACGGAGGGGTCTTACAGAGATATGGTAATTTCATTGAGCACAGGTCTGCAAGTTAATTTTTTTTGAAATGTTGTAGTCTGAAACATGCATTGTATAGACTAGTACAGTTTGATACGCTCTTGAAACCACTTGGAGAAGTTGAAGGGAAGTCTTAGATTTTTTATGTTTTTGATTTAGTAGAATTTCATCAAGTTTTGTGCAAGATATTGCAATTTTGGTGAGTGTAGGTCTAAACCTTGCCTAAGGTTTCAAGCTTGAAAAATTCACATCTTCTATTTTAACTATCCAAATTTTCCAAAAATTGGTGAAGATCTTTATTTTAATATGTTCTAAAAAACTTTTAAAGGAAAAGTCTTAATTCATTCATTTATGTGAGTTTTTGAGGTCTGGGTGATCCCACAATGTTGGTTTACAATTTCTAGGAGATTCTATTTTTTGTTGAAATCACAATTTTTTAGAAAATATAATGATTTAAGCCTTAAAAAATTTCATTTGAAGGATTCCAATTGAAGAGGGTTTGATCAAACCACCTTAGATCAAAACCCCTTGGATAGAACCCCACTAGTTTTAAACCATACCTATAACGATGTCTCTTTTACACCTATCAAAATGTTGATAAAAAACCACTTTTGATTTACCTTTTGGGGGATCAAATGAATTCATTTAAAATTTAATTTTTGTAAGTAGGTAGTCCTTATTATAAGCTTTCCAAAAAGTATAATTTTAAATAAATTTAATTTTATTATTATGTTTATTTTGTATTTCTTGTGAATGTAGGTTTTTCTCCGAAAATCAATCTATTTGTTCTGCACATGTAAAAAGATAGTGGATTATCCAAAAAAAAAAAAAGAAAAATTTTAGTGTACTAGATATTGAAATCCTTGATCCAACGAAAAAATAAATAAATTCGATAAATACAAAAAAGTTATGTTGTATACAGTTCACCTATGTCTGAATTGTAATTGGTTTGATTTTGAAACTTGATTAAAGGAAAAATACTTAATAAAACACTATGAAACCAAATGAAAGCGCTAGATGTCATAGTTACAAATCTAAATTCAAAAAAAAAAAAAAAATTTATCCTTCATGGAAAAAATGTTATGTTGTATACGATGAGCATCACTCCTTAAAAATGGTGTTTATTAAAAAAAACTAATTTTCGAAGGAGATGGAAAAAGAAGTGCAATTTGATTCCCTTTTTTTGATAAACAATGTATTTAGAATCTACAAACAAAATGTCACAAATCAGTAGTTTGCATTATCTTCAAATTCTTCATGGTTTAGCCACTATAGGTGCCTAAAAGTGAAGATTTAGCTAGAAAAAATCAGTTTAGTGTCCAGTTTGGCCAAAAATTGTTAACTAGTATTGTGGGATCACTCGTCTATGTGTTCATTTTGCAATAGAACAATCATGATAACCTAGGTTGCTTGGTGATTTAAAAACACTTTGCATAGTTTGATCATGGTTGAGTGTGGAATCAGTGAAACATGTTATGTAAGGGTTGAAAAGTCCAAGAACTCATACATTGTGCTATTTCTCCTTGTTGAATTCCTATTAAGCCATATTGGCAATGTTTCCAAGGCAAACTAGGATGCATCAAGTCATGGTTGATAATGAATCATTGTGTGGAAAGTGTGAATTTGATCTAGTTTGAGTCATCTGCATCAAGCATTCACTTGGCGTTCTCTCTCGTCTTTCATGATATTGTATACTTGTATTTGGATGTATTGGTAAATGGTATTATGTGTTTTATGGTGTAGTACTCTTTTAGCGAATTTTAACACATCCATGTATGTTTTATAAACCTGTATGTATATACATGTGAATAAATTATATGATGTGTAGGTATTTATGGCTTGTAAATGTAATTTTTAGGGTTGTTTTTGTCTATTTGTTATGTTTTGGAGTTGTCTTATAACAATGAAATTAATATGTACACAAGCAATTAAGTTGTTTTGCAATGATTATGTTGTACTTTGCATATTGATCATCTAATTATGATGGTTAATCATATACATTGTCCCCATTTTATCAAATCTAAAAGGAAATAAATAATGAAATTACAATATATTGTGGAAAGCTTATTTAACTATATGTTTGAAGTTCTATTTTTTTTTTAAATTATAAATAATAATAAATTTATTTACTTGTCTCGTATGATGCATATGCAAATCTTATGTTTCTAATGGCATTTAAAAACTTAATAGCAAATGAATTGATAACCTAAGAAGTGGGTTAATACTGATAAGTCATCACAAACACATACATGACAAACATAATATTTTGATAATTGAGAACTTAGACAAATTGGATGATTGCATAATTATGTATTACACAAACAAAAAAAAGTCTAAAGATGTATAGACTTTCCAAAAGATATATATATTCATACATGATTTTCTTGTAAAAAGATGGATCATTTAAGTACATACAAAATAAATCTTCACCATTTAAAAATGTAGATAACAAAGTTTTTCGTTACAATATAAAATTGTGAGAAAACAAAAATACATCTAGAATAGTATTGAAAGTCAAGTAATGATAGTTAATTTATTTCATTTCATCAACACATACAAACAAGAATACATCTAGAATAGTATTGAAAATCTCTTTTATCAACTTTTTAACAATATCACTTAAATTGAATACCAACTTGACATATCTATTAACTTTTACACTAAGTCAGCAGTATAAAGACTTTAGGAGATATTTTTGCCAGGGTAGCTGAAGAGATGAGAAGTCGTTGATGGGAAAGAGATGTGGGCATGGGGAACCCCATTAGATTCAATACAGGAAATCATTACAGAAGACAAGTGGAAGATGTAAAGATTTGTTATCTCACCTTGTTTTAAATCACATCAAAACATGATATCATAATACTTGGTACAAGGCTGGCCGGTGGAGTAGGACTGGGTAGAATAATTAGCCGTTGAAATTGAAACAGATGTGCAACTGTCTCGCTGGCACCGACATTTATTACCGTTGACAAATAAGATAAGTTATTTGAAACCTGAAGAAAACGATTGAGATCACGCCAACGACGTTTCAAAGACAAGGCGAGTTTCCGTTGCAATCAGGGAGAGATATTATGACAGGTGTCATTGTTATCATCCAAGTTTGTTCTTTGGAATTTATTAGATACTCCATTTGGCATTATTAGGTCATGTCATGTTTTTCTTAATGTATTTTTTATAATTGGTGTATAAAAAATTGTTATTTAATTTTTTAATATTTGTAATTTATTTATTTATTAGATTTGCAATTCTCTTAAGATCTAGAATGACAATGATATCATATTATTATGAGGTGGCAAACTAAATTAATTTGAAAGTTACTTTTATCTAGAATGAAACACTTTTCAATTATTTTGTCTATTATGATGCATAGAATTTTTCTGTTTAAATTTCAATTTTATTAATGTCTTGAATGACATTGAATACTCTTATATACCCCATAATATTGTGAAAAAAATTTAGGGAAATTTTTGCTGTCCCAAGAAACACATTACATGTCCCTCCATTGCAGAAATTTAAGAAAAACTAGATTATATCTTGTGTAGACTTTACAAAGCAAGATTTTTCATGCAACTCAATTTTTTATATAACATAACTTCCTTGTTAATAATGTAAGATATGATGCATTTCCTCCCCAAAATAAGATGCTAGTTGACTATATATTTATAATAATTATAATCTACAAGTAAACAAAAGATTGTGTATGTGCTAATTGCTACACACCTACAACACACTCAAACATTGCAACTAGGGTCTCAAGGAAATTGCTATAATATACTTGATTTTACCAATAAATGAGAACATTTTAAGTTATTATCACAACAAAAAATAAAATTTAGACACATTGATTATGAAAGCCATTTAATCTACCTTCCTAGAATATGCAAAACATTGTTCCCTAGCCATGTTTATGAATAAACATGTTTTAATGTCTTTTGATATGTGATTTAATTTGTTAAAGAAAAAGTTAAATAAACCTATATTTCACAATCCAAAAGTGAATGAAATTTGTCCTGAAATATACATCAATACTAAATCTAGATAAACTAGCGGTTAGATAAGCTAGTAAATATCTTTTATTTCTTTCCTTTTTGCTAAGATTTACTAATGGATTTGCAAGCATTTAGCAATTTTTAGATATCTATAACAATTTATCTTAGCAATTTTGAATAATTTACATAATTTATTTTCATGAACTTGATTTATATCTAGTATTTCTATACATTCATATACTCATACTACATATTTATGACTAACGAAAGACTTCAAGTAGTGTTTCAAAGTATGCTTTTAGTGATTATTATTAAAATAAGACGTGGACATAGTACTAGAATTGGAAACACAAAAAAAGTATAGTTTTGGCATAGGCATATAGTTTCAATACATAACCTTAGTAGCAACCTCAAAATTGGGGAAAATTTTGTTGTCTTGAAAAACACATTACATGTCCCTCCATTGTAGAAACCTTAAGAAAAATTGGATTATATCTTTTCTAGACTTTAGAGAGAAAGATTTGTCATTAAACTAAATTGTTCAATTCATGTAATTTTATTGTTATTAATGTAATATGTTATACTTTTCCCCAAAAAAGAAAATCTATAATATGTTAGTTGATCGGATCTCTATTAATACATACAATATTAGGGGGTTTTATCTAACTACCCAATCTTGCAACCTCAACATCTCATCCAACCCACATTCTTACACATATATCAAAGACAACATATATTTTGCAACAAAATCTGAAACATATCTTTATTATTAATTTTATATGTACATCCATACAACAAAATTCCTCAAAAATAATTACATATAGTGAGGATCTCAATGAGAAATAAAATTTAGAAATTTTTTAAGGATCTCTAGGCACTCCATACCTTCAAATCTTCAAAGTCTCTTTCCTTCAAATTTATTGGCTTCACTTCGCTTTGTAAATCTGATTTTCTCCTTCATCTTATAGCTCTCATGGCTGCCTTGAACACATAAAACATACCTACAACTTTCTTCTTCTCTTATTTTATTCCTCTCCTCTTGGAAAGTTGATTTTCTACACTTACCTTCATGCAATCCTCTAGAGCAACCTACTACTTATTTCCTCAAAAAAATTGTTGTTGATTGCTTCTTCTTGACACCATTAAAGGTTGTATTGATAGAGGGTTTCAACCATGTGAAACACCAAAAAGTGGTTTCCAAGTCTACTCTATCATTGACCCTTAAAATTCCTGCAAAAATGAAATAAAACATAGTTTGTTGCTTTCAAAAGTGCCAATAAAATTTGTACCATATCCAATGCCTTTCTATTGTATATTCGTTTGAAAATGAATAAAATCAATAATCAAATCGTTCTCAATCACCCAAAATAAGAAATTGAAGATTCATCAATTTGTTTTCCAAAAATCACTAGTTTTTTCTCCATTCTAGGAATCAAAATTGAAAGAATAAGACAAGAATGGAATGCCAAGTCACTTGTCTTATGCACACTTCCCTAAGCATCCAAACCGAGAAAATTAATTAATTTTAACTATTTTTCCTTCAAAATCCTCTTCCACCATGGTAAATGGATTATTTCAACCCCTAGAACCTTGAAATTGTGCAATATAATAATTTTACAAATCACATCAAACACCCTACTTACCCTTGATGTATGAAATGGAAATAAAGTCCTCACAAATACATATACATATTCTTATAACACTTCACAATATTATCTTGAAGCTCAAACCTACACCAAAAATGCAAGAAATTGAACATGAAAATATTTTTTTAATGCAAGATTACTTGTGAGCCTAGATGCTCCTACATCATTTATAATAATTACAATCTACAAGTAAACAAAATATTGTGCATATGCTAATTCTTGTACACCTCCAACACAATTAGGGTTTGCAACTAGGGTCCCAAGGAAATTTCTATGATATACATGATTTTTGCAATAAATTAGAGCATTATAAGTTATTATCACATCAAAATATGAAATTTAGATAATTAATCATGAAAACCATTTGATGTTCTTCCCAAGAACATGCAAATAATTTTTCCCTGACCATGTTAATGAATAGACATATTTTATGGCTTTTGGTTTGTGATTTAATTTGTAAGAGAAAATTTTAATAAACTTATATTCCAAGCTCCAAAGTGAATGAAGTAACAATCTTGAATTATACTTTAGTATTGAAGCTAAATAAATTGGTGGTTTTGTCTTATTTTTTAACTATTAATGTTATTGATGGATTTAGTCTCCACCTTTGGTTGGATCACTAGGTATACCAATACAAACTATGGAGATTAAGGTCCTATTGTCTACCTAAAATGTTTTATTTCATTATAATGGAAGCAAATGTCAAAAATCATGACACTATTGGTTCTGAATAAATTAACTAAAACCAAATTAATTTCAAGTAACAAAAGCATAGATAAATTTATTTTAATTTGTATACTATACCATTTAGGTGTAGTGTGTGTTAAAACATTGTGTATCTTATTTAATCGAGAATTAAAACGGCTAAAATAAACTTGTTTATAGAGGTCACTAGCTAAAATTTAATTCCAAAAAAGACTCATCTTTAAAAATCCAACTTTCATCAACTTTCAAGTTCTAAACTATAGTTCTAGAATACTATAATTTTTCATTTGTTTGTGTAAGCAATGGCCACACTCTATGACAATACCCAAAATAGGCACAATCTCCTAGCACTTTCAAGATAAATACTAGCCAAAATGGGTATGCATAAGTATATCTGACTAGGGAAGAGGAATTAAAGAATACATGTTACTAGAAGTGAGTGGTACATAAAAAAATATTTTACTCAAAATAAATTTGTATCAAATTAGTTTTTTTTCTATTATCTAGTTTGTACTAAAATTTAGGATCTTTAAATGGATTGTTCTTTCAATGCTTACTAGGACACACTTCTTTGCTTGGGGTTCTTGGTTTGATTTGTAACATAAGTGTTATGTTGTTTTCCATGAATTAATTACAAATTGAACATGTGACCTCTTGTTAGCATGGAAATACATGGGCCCCTTTATGGTAGGGTTTGTGGTGTCAATTTATCTTCTAATCATTTTAAAAAACCATTGCTTTACATGGGATTCCTAGTTTGATTTGTATATAATTTTTGTAATGAATAGTTAGGATTGTAACTTTCAAATTCCAGTTAACACAAATCCACTATCCCTATTTGTGGCTCCTAGTTTGGATTGTTCATCAACATCACCAATTGATATAATTTTTTACTTAACGTTCCTTGTTTGTTCTAGATGTCTTATTGTTTTCAACGAACTAGTTAGAAATAGAACTTGTAAACCCCCCTTAGCATGAAAATACTAGCTTCATTATCCAATTCATGGCACATGGATTTTTCTTCCAACTAATTATCAAGACCCATTTTTTCTTATGGATTCTAGCCTAATTTGGATATGTGTTTTCTTCATTTTTTAGTCAAAAATTAAACTTCTAGGATCTAGTTAGCATGGAGCTACTAGTGCACTTTATGGTTCTTAGTGTGAACTAGTCTTCAATATTGCTAATTAACACATGCTTTTTTTCTTTAGATTCCTTGTTCGCTTTGGATGCAATATTATTTCCAATTAAAATGAATTAAATATCTACCTTGTGGAATCTTGTTATCATCGATTTAGAAGCCCCCTTTGTGGCTACTAGTGTGTACCATTCTTCTAAACATCAACTACTAAGATACATGTATTTTCTTAGGATTCCTAGTCTAATTTAGATTCCATGTTACTTTCAATGAATTGGTTAGGAATCAAATTTGTGACCCCCTATAAGCATGAAGTTTCTAGTTGACTTTGTGGTTTATGGCATAGAAGAAAAATAATCTTGGGAATAATATGCAAAAATTTTATTTTTGAATTTATTAGGAAAAAAATGGGTTCAAGTTAGGGTGAGAAGAAAATCATAAAATTAGCAAAAAAACTTGCTACAATTTAGAAAAAAAACAACCAAAATTTATTTTTATAATCACTAACTATTTTGAGTTTCTATTATCTATTTATAACCATAAATTAGTGTGGAATTTTTGTGCAAGAAAATTGTGAAATAAAAATTAAAAAATTAGATTAAACCAACTTGAATAATCACAATAAACTACCAACACTCAAATTAGTGTTGGAAATATGTGTTGTCATTGATGTCAACTCAAGATTTGTTTCTATAGATGTCTATTATATGTGTTGAAGATTATATAATAGTAGAGAGATAGTTGATGTACATATCAACTAGTGCAAGACAACAATGAAGTATGAGGTAGAGTGACGATCAGTCTGACATCTATGTGTAATGTGTTGATTCCAAAATTGGCAAGGTAACAACCTTATGGGAAACTCAGTTAAAGGGGGGACCTATTGCACTAAACTAAATAACCTCCAGGTTTTTAAAGAAGTCGACTTCTTTTGTAATTAGGTTTTGGAAAGGGAAGAGGAAACAAATATTTAAAATAAAATCTAACTAAGGCAATGCACCAAGAACTAGATAAGGGCATGATAAACCTATCTATTGGATATGATTTAAGGGTTGTTCAACAATCTTCTATGTCTTGAAATAACATAAATCATAGATGAAAGCCTGAATAATTTATCAAATAACATAAAATAATTCTCATACGCATTTACTAAAAAGAAGAGTACAAGACATGGTCTGAATCAGCAAAATTATATTGAAATTATAGAAGTTCTACAAATTATATATATGTGTGGGTGTATATACATATGCATATATATATATATTTTATCATAGAAAAAAGTATCCCTTTTGGACATATGCTCATTTGGGCCTTTCCTATGGATTTTGGCCTGATTTTTCCTAGATTTAATGTTGAAATGTGGCCAACACATTCACATTAAACCTTGAATTCTTGTGAATCAATAAAACTTAATGATGTCTTACAAAGGTGTTGTGAAGTGTTGTAACACATTTTCTGACTTTTCTAAGACCCTTCTATCATAATTCAACTAAATAATCACTTACCAAGCCTTATTTCAAAGTGTTGTAAGGTGTTGTAACAAACTCTCACACTTTCCTAGGCTTGTCATCAACAAATTCACCCTTTCTTATGTTAACATGACCCCTTAATGCACTTATAGGTCCTACTTAAGTGTGTTTTGGAAGAAAATCTTGTTAAACAACATTAATCACACTTTAATTCCTGACATCCATTTGAAATTGTCCAAGTGGACTAAGTTACCACCTTGGGCGACTTAGTCCCATTTGGCATAAAAATCAAATTTAATCCAAATTTTTGGTGGGATATCGTCTTCTAAACCCTAAGGTCGGCTTGTGATGTGTAATTTTTGGGAAATTAGGGCACAACATGTATAAATAAAGGGTTTTTCCTTCATTTCCATCTTCCATCTCCATAAGCTATCAAGCAATCTATCTTCTCAAGCAAGCATCAAGCATTCAAGCACTCAAAGCACATCAAGCATCAATCTATTGGAGCTTATCACTTGCATATCTTTAGACTTCTTCAACAATGGTTTGGTGAGTTGTTACATCTAACACCCCTCTGTTTTTCTTTCTAGAATGGATAGTGTGTCCTTGTTTTGCTTTGATTTTTGTTTTTGGATATTCAGATACTTTATCTTGTGTGTGTATTTGATCACTATTTATAGAGCGACAAACTATTATGTGATGTGATTTGGTTTATCTGATGCTTTAGTTTACATGCTTTAATTGGAGTAATGATGTTAGTGGATATAACATGTGATTGCATATGAGATTATTTGAAGTATGATGGAGGTGCTAGTTATGATGAGTGTATTGGTGAAGGGGACGAGTTCGCATCACTCGTTTGCGAGTGCCCTCCGATTTTGTGATTTCCTCTTCACGGTGTGTATTTTATGTTGTTTATATCATATGATGTTGTTTACTTGGTTTTCAGATTGCAGGTACATGACATCGACTCCACCTGGTTTCACAGGTCTAAGCGTGTTGATCCAACGAATAAGTTGAACGGGAGATAGTAGCTAGGTAACTTGTGTCAAGTTTACACCCTAGCCTTAGTGTGTTGTTAGTCATGTTTGTTGAGTCGTGGTTTACCTTGTTTGAATGATATTTGATTCTGAGAGGTGCTTGTTCATTAAATTAATATCTAGAATAATTGCATTGTTTAAAAGTTGTTATTTATTTAAATTAAAATTAAAATTATGGATAGAAATTATATTTAAATTTATTAGTAAAATTAAATTAAATTTAATCCCAGAAAGGTTGAATTTATTTATTAATTAATTAAGTTTTATGTTGAGTAAATTAAAAGAAAGCAAATAATGTAATGTATTTTTGAATTTAAGTTTAAATGGGAAATTAGTTTCAAATTTTGGAGTTAATTTATTATTTAGAATTTTTAAATTAAATACAAATTAGATTTGGTTGTTGAGGATATTTTTTCAATTATGCCAGCATGTGTAAGTTTAATTAATGAGAAGAGTTTGTTGCAAAATCATTCACGGAGAGAATTTTGGAGAGGAAAAGCTTCTTCACAGGTGTGAGGATATTTTTGGAGAAAAATAAACAAATTATTGTTTTGGGAAATTCTTGGTTGTGGAGTTACATTGGAATTGTTCTAGTAAATCTTGTTGTGTTTGTTGGTTGCCTTCTTGGTTGGAATCACTGGATTGTTGGATAGAAGCTGTGGAAGCTTTGGAGGAGGCTCTGCACAAAATTTCCATTCCTAAAGCTTCTTGACTCAAGTTTTCTTCTGTGTTTTTGTATTGTTTTTGGTTTGCTTTTAAAATTGTAGTCATTAGAGATTTATTTGTTAAATCTATTTAGGAAAAGAATTTGTTATTAGAAGGAGGAAATTAAATAAATAAATTTAAAGCTTTTGTTGTTCCCGTGAAATTTCTTCAGGGAAATTAGGAAACCTCTGTAGAATTTAGTTTATTTGAGGAAATTGATAGTTTCTTTATTAAATCAAACTTATGGGTAAAACAACACATTTAGATTTGTTTTAGAAGATTTAATTCACTGTAGAAATGAATTTATTTCTAAAACCTTTGTAGAAATTGGGTGGAGAAATCTAGAGGATTTGAAAGTTTTTGGTTGTAATCTAGATTCCTCTTAGTTCTTGTTCTTTTATTGTCTTTAAATTGGGAGAATATTGATTAAAAGAATCAGTTTTGAATCTCTGTGAATTTTGGATTGTTCTTTGGAAAATTGCATAATTTCACCTGTAGGTGAATATTTTCACAAAATTTTCCCAATTTGTTTACTATGTTAAATCCGTTTATATATATATATATGTGTGTGTGTGTGTGTGTGTGTGTGTGTGTTTATATATATATATATAAAATATATATATATAGTTTTTATTGAAATAAAATAATGATTTAAGTTTATTATCACCGTCGTACAATAGACGAAATATGGAGAAAGACTTGCGAAAATTCATAAAAAACCGAATTTGTTTATTCGCTACTTTGATGCAAGGGTTTTTGTTTCAAAAGGGGGATGGGGAGGAGCTTCCTCCCCACTGCCGCCCTCGTATGGGAGCGGTTGTGTGGAGGGAGACCCCCACCCATAGCCCCTCTATCATTACCGTCGTTGCCCAATGTGATTGGGAAGAGGGTTGGCTGGGTTTACTCAGCCGCCCCTCCCCCAAATACATTGGAGCAGGCTTCGACTATTACTATAAAATGAGTTTCGAACCTTGACCGAATTCATCCACCATATCAAAGGAATTTAAGGGTTTCATGAATAGTAAATAACTTAGTAAAAATAAATAAATATATATTTGATATTTATTTATAATGTGAATTTAATAATATTTAATATATATATATATATATATATTAAATAATGAAATGATTAAAATAGATAATGGGTAATTTGTAATATTATTAATAGGGTTATTTTTATTTCAATTTATCGAATGGATATTATGTAAAAGATAGTGGATATTATAAAGAATGTATATATACAGTTAAATATATGGATATATATTTAATGTATATATTACATGAGTATTTTCAATAAGGAGTATATTCAATATTTTATTTTGTTTTATTTAGGTACATGTAATTTAGTTTTGAATGGAGATTTTAAAAGATAAGGTTTGATTGCATGGTCAAATTGATAAGGAAAAAGATATTTTATATTGAAGATATTACATGTTTTAAATAGAAAATTGAAAGAGATATAGATTTCGGTTAGAAAATTGAAAAGATTATTTGCAATAGTTTTATGTTGTATTAAAAGTAAAGTAAGGAATTGTTTATATTGATGAGGCAATTAATTATTTTTATTTATTTATTTCTATTAGAGCAATTAAATCATTGTGATTGGAATATGAAAGAGATATGGATTTAGTATATCCAAAAATAGTAATATCCTCGTGATTGCCTTTTAGATTTATTTTCTTCGTATTTCGTAAAGGGAAGTGAGTTTAATTATTTTAGACTTCCAATAATAAAAGAGGAAATAGGGATTATATGATTATTTCAGATAATCCAGTTATTGTGTCTTTGATTTTGTCAATATTACCTATTGATTGAGGATGGATTTAGGAAATCCAAATATTAGATTTGATTAAATTACTTGAATGCTTTTTGTAACTTTTTCTTCAAGTTGTGTTTTGGGAAATGGGATTAAGTTTTAGTCCAATATTGTAAGTCTTCCAGAGGATCTTAGAGGATGAGGGTTTTCAATTCATTATGTCAACTAGTTGTTTTTCCCTTGGGTAGTGCATGGTGTCTTTTCAGTAATTTACCCAGTTTCCACAAACGGGGATGTTTTGTACCTCCTTTGGAAGGAGTGGACTATTTGTTTTGTTTCCTCCAAGTTGTTTGGAGTGAGTTCCATTGTTTGGTTCCTCCTAGAGATGGAGTGGTTTTGATACCTAAGTTGTATGCACGTGTGGTTCCCTTGGTGGATAGTTTGTTTTTGTGTTGTCAAATAGAAGAGTGGCTTCCATTAGGGGCCACAGCCCGTAAGAGGTAAGATTGGGTGACCTTTGGAAGTAGTTTAATCAAGTGAACTAAAATTGTACTAAAAATTTGGAGAATACTTCACACTAAAAAGATAAGTTCTAGCCTCACTCATGGTCGCAAATTCTTGTTTAGGTTTGAAGTGAGTGGGAAGGCCTGGAATGGCAAGGTCATCTATCTTGTCCATACGAGAGGTAGTTGATTCCACATTAGTAAGTATTGAGGGTCGAGGGTCGGTAGAGGTCACCAGGATTACCAGAGCCTATAAAGATCCACTGAGGGTAACTCATTATGAGTTGTGCGATGACACTCTATCTAGGACAACAGTTGGTATTTGTTTTATGTGTATGGTTCTCTGAACATACTTGATCTATTTTATGTTTGGAAGCAATGTGACCTATGTTAGTAATGTGTGAGTTGTACTTGTTTAGTTCATTGGTTGGTTGTGTCAATATGAGTCAGTATGAGTCAGCCTATGGTTAGAGGTTGTAGATTGTAATGCCCCGCCAAATAACCTTAAAAGAAGTTGCAATTAACGTCTTAAGCAAACCAATTTTTTTTTAATATAAAGTGCATTTAACATACACATTCACTTACTAATTAATAACAACCTCTAAGGCTACAAGGTTAGGATTACTTAAACCCACACATACATATTGCATATAACCATAGCATTATAAACTTTATGAAATAAACATCATACATCATAAGAATACTACATATTATAATAAGAAAATCAACCAAGATACAATCTCATAATCATTAACTTAAACCAATAGTTACATCACTCATTCCCAGAATGAGGCAATAGTACATAAGGTTACAATTACCGAATTCCACCTCATAAACATAAGAGAGATAAAATAACTTATTCAAATTGAAATATTACAAAACAAGAAATTACAACAAGAACCACGAGCTGTCCATCTGGATGTCTCACCACCAAGTACTGAAGATGGATGGAGACCCAACGGTTTTGGTGCATGTTCCACCCAACCAAGTGGTACCTAAAGGCCCACCCCCCATGCTAGGAGATAGTAACAAAGTAACATGGGAAAAGATCTACAACCACTAACCAAAGGCAGACTCATACTGACTCATACTAATATAACCAAACAAATGAACTAAACAAGTACAACTCAAATACAATACAAGTACAAATCAAGTCCAACTCAAACATCAGTGACATAGGTCACATTGCTTCCAGACATAAAGATAGATCAAGTATGTTCAAAGAACCATACACATAAAACAAAACCAACTGTTGTCCTAGATAGAGTGTCATCGCATAGTAGTCATGAGATCTCCTCTAGGTATTCTTCATAGGCTCCGGCACAGGTAATCCTAGTGACCTCAACCGAATCTCGGCCTTCATACTCACTCATGCAGAATCAACTATCTCTCGTACAGACAAGATAGTTGATCTTGCCATTCCAAGCCTTCCCACTCATCCCAAGTCTAAACAAGCTCTTGTGTCTATGAGTGAAGTAAAATTATTTTGATTAGTGAGAAGTTAGTCCTAATCTTCTAAATACATTACTTTAATTATCACTTGTTTAAATCAATCCTGAAGGTTACCTAGTTTACCTCTTTGGGCTCTGGCGCCTAACAGAAGCCACTCTTCTAATGGACAACACACTCACAAACCAATCACCAAGGGAAACACAAGTGCATACCAACTAGGCATCATAACCACTCCATCACAAGGAGGAAACAAATGATAGAACTCACTCCAAACATCTTGGAGGCAACAAACACATAGTCCACTCCTTTCATAGAAGGCAACAAGATGAAACCACATAACAAGGTCACTCCATACAAGGAGACACAGATCCCATAATCCGCTCCTAAACCAAGGAGGTGCAAACATCCCCGTTCGTGAAAATCGGGTACTAACATAGACACAACCTCATGCACTACCAAGAGAATTCACAACAGGTTGACATCACAACGACAACCCTCACAAACAACATACCATCTGGAAGACTTATAAACTAACAGGTATTCAACCCATTCTCAAAGAATAAACACGAAAGACATAATCATTGAAGGCAATAGAAGAAACTACATTTGGATACTCTAAATCCATTTCTCATTTCATTACGTAATTCATTATATCGATAAAACTGAATTAAGAATACATCTTTTCAGATAGGGGAGAAATTACACTAATATTTAATTCTCTAATTGCTTTTAATCAAAATAAGTATTTTCAACTATAGCTCAAAACATTTCGCTTTAAATTAAATAACCAATTGCCCTTGCAAATTAAATCATTAATAAAATTAATCAAATTAACATTTGGTCTCTTCCATAACTTATTGTGTTAAAATAAGATCAAAATTTGGACTATAACCCAATATCATATATATATATATATATATATTTTTTTTTCCAGTTAAATCAAATTAATAATTGGACCTTTTACACATGAATTTAAATTCCACAATTAAATTTTAAATTATGCATTCTTTAAATCAAATATTTAACTCCTTCAATTAAACTTGAACATGCCATTTTAAAATAAACAATAATTTCCCCATACGTTTATAATTTTAATTCCACTAATCTAATATACAAATTTTATTTAAAATAATATAAATAAATATAATACTTTAATATTATAATAACAATACATAAAATATTAATATTTATAAATATAAATTTATTATTATTTTATTATCAGAGCAGCCATGGGAAAATAGCTTAACAGCAGTCTTGTGTTTCAAGCATAACTCAAAAACTACGATTTGGGTATTTGCGATTTTTTGACAGGGATAAGAAAATTCCAAGGTGCAGAAACCCTTTAAATTTCCTGACAACCCAGTTTGTGTAAATGGAGTTATAGACGACACAACCAGACCATTTTACCATGAAAAATATAACTACCCTGTGGATTTTAAAATCCGATTTTTAATAATAAACAGAGGGTTTCATTTTCTAAAAAAAAATATTTTAAATGCTTCGTTCAATCTCTATGTTTGATTCCAATAACAAAATAATCGATTTCTTCAAATAATTTAAATTCAACTAAGGTTTTCACAATTTTCACTCAAAAATTTTCACAAGCAAAAACTGTAAATTTATTTGATTCTTTTCTTCTAATAATAAATTTATTTTCTAAAACAGATTTAATAAATAAATCTTTAATCACTACTATTTAAAAGTAACCAAGAACAATAAAACACAAAGAGGAAAACCTAGTTCAAGAAGCTACAGGAAAATATTAATTTCTGATGCAAGACTCCTCCAAAGATTTTCTGAATTTTTTTCAATCATCCAATGAATCCAATTCAAAACCCAACAAATGCAAACAATATTTCTTCCAATCAATTCAACAATCCAAAATTTCTTCAAACCCTTCTTTGTGCAAATTTTTCCAAAATTTTTTCTCTACTGTAAAAATGAATTTTTTAAAAGATTTTTCTACCCTAAAATTAAAACATGCATTCTTTATAAATCAAAATACCTAATACAACCCTAATTCACATTACATGCAATTTAATTATTAATTTCAATTTTAATTTTTTACAACCATAATTCACATTGCATGCAAATTAGATATTAATTTCAATTTCAATTTTCGAGAAACCCACTTTCAATTTAAAATTCAATTTCAAATAATAAATTAATTTCCAAAGTTAAAACTCATTTGCCAAATAAACATTTAATTACAATTTCTAATTTAATTCCCACAAGTTGAAATTAAATTCCAAAATTAATTTTAATTATTTTATTTCCTTTCATTCTAATTAATTTAATTATTTAATAACTAAATTCCACCCCCTTGGATTAAATTTAATTAATTAAATAAAATAAATATAATTAATTAATTTAAATATAAACTTTTATCCACATTGCATTATTTAAATTAAATAACCATCAACATGATTTAAATGCAATTATTCTAAATATCTATTTCCAAATCAAGAATCCTTCAGAATTAAATAACATTAAAGCAAGACAGACAATGACTTGACACACACAACTGATGACACATTAAGGCTAGGGTGTAAACTTGACACATGTTACCTAGCTACTATCTCCCGTTCAACTTAACCGTTGGATCGACATGCTCAAACCTGTGAAACCAGGTGGAGTCGATGTCATGTACCTGCAATCCTGAAACCAAGTAAACAACATCATACAATATATTCAACATATAATACACACCATGAAGAAGGAATTATGGATTCGCAAGGCGCTCGCAAGCGAGTGATGCGAACCCGTCCTCTTCACCCATACACTCATCAAAACTGACACTTCCATCATAATTCCAATAATCTCATAATAACATCTCATGTTAACTCTACAACATCATTAATCCATAATGCAAGTGAAACAATAATCAGATAACCACATCCCACAATAATAGTTGTCGCTCAATAGTAGCGATCAAAACATCATAATGAAATGTATCCAATATCAAAGTAACTGCAACCAAACATAACATAAAGCAAATCGAATAAGAAGCAAAACGAAGGGGTATTACATAGATCTTTGTCCATGTTACGTTGTTACTATCTCCAAGCATGGGGGTGGGCCTTCGGGTACCACTTGGTTGGGTGGAACATGCACCATACACCATTGGTTCCCCATTTATCTTCAGTACTTGGTGGCGAGACATCCAGTTGGACAGCTCGTGGTTCTTGTGTTTAATTCAAGCTTTGTAATATTTCTATTTGTATAAATTATTTTATCCCTCTTTTGTGTATGAGGTGGAATTCTATAATTGTAACACATTTGTACTATTGCCTCATTCTGGGAATGAGAGATGTAACTATTGATTATGTTAATGATTATGAAATTGTATCTTGGATGGTTATCTCATTATGTTATGTTATACATTTATGTTGATTTAATACTCATTGCTTAATGTCATTTAATGCTATAGTTATATGTTGATATATGTGTGGGTTTAAGTAATCCCAACCTTGTAGCTTTAAGGGTTGTTGTTAATTAGTAAGTGAATGTGTAGGTTAATTACACTTTATAAAAAAAAAATTGGTTCGCTTAAGTCCTTAATTGCAACTTCCTTTAGGGTTACTTGGTGGGGCATTACATTACATTTGCATATTATTCAATCATCTTTCCCTTTCTATTTCATTTTATTACTTAGGGTTTGATTACCAAAATGGGGTTTGACTAAGACAAACCCCTATTCTCTAACCCTAACATCTTTTCCCCTCTTTGCATGTGTGTTTTGTAGGTTTGTATGTAGATTAGTCAAACAGTAAGGTGCCAAAAGGTGTTATCTTTCCATCAACATCATCCAAAGTCAACAAACCCTAAAAGGAGCATGAAGACAACTTGCAGGGCAAGATCTAAAGATTCAAATCCAATTCTCTATCAGGAACAAAAGTACAAGTTGATAGCTATAGATTCCAATCTCGATATTCTTGAAAGTCCTAGGTGGACTAAGTCACCATCATTGGTGAATTAGTCCCACTGCCACGACTAAAAAGTGATCTTTACAGATCTGGACACCCATTTCCTCGAAATCGGTTCCAAAAAAATTTCCCTGAAGTAGGACTAAGTTGTCCAGCTTGGTGTAAGTGTCCCAATGGCCCTCAATAGTACATTCTAGAATATTCCAGAGCTCCTCTCCATCAACCTTCAGTTTCTAGGTGCACCACTTTTGTTACTTTAAGTTCTGTTACAGTTTTCTTGCATTTTAGGTCATTCTTAGGTCATTTTACATAATGTTTTCAATAGTTGTGCATTTCATTAGTTTACATTCATTAGATAGTTTCATTTCATTATTTTGCAACATTTAGACAAATTCCATATCACACATCACACACACTTTAACGCATAATCTTGAATGAAACTCTCTAATTTTAGGTGTGAAAGAACTCTCTCCTTCTAGGTGAAAACCCTATAAGTGCTAGGGAATCCACTTTCCCCTAAAATTTATGGTTCATTTTGGTGAACCCATCCTTAGAACACTTCTTAACTTCTGTTTTTGCATCTTAGGAAAAGCTTGCATTCACGTTGCATTAAGGTTTTGCATTGTTTTTCAGTCTAGGGTTTTTACAAATTGTATTAGTGAAAAGTTCATTTAGCTTACAATTTTGCATTGCATTATCATTGAAAAATCCAAAAATTCTGCATTTTCCTTTTGTAACTGCATTGGAAAAGCCTAAAAATCATAAAAACTAGTCAAAAATTCTAAAAATTGCTACAAACTCACTATTGGGACTAATTCACCACACTGGGCGACTTAATCCACTTGCACAATTTGCACTAGAATTTCTAGAATTTCTAGAACATTGTCTGCACTTCTATTTTTCTATTTATGTTTCCAAATTTTTTGATTTATTCAATTTCTTGCATTTAGTCTTCTTTCACTATGGCTCTATCTTTCAAAAAGTTTTGGATGTCTTTCAAATCCTTAGTAGACATGTCAAGTTGTGCCTTTGGTACTGATCTGAATGACCTTGAACCCACTCCTACTCAATCAAATCCTAATGCATGTCCTCCTTGTGATGTTGACATCATTAGAGAAGGTGATGCTAGCTTGAATTGGTTCCTCAATGATTTCCTTGACAATCTTGAAGCAAACACATCCTTTTACCCATCCATGAGACAACCACAACTTCCTACCATATCACCTCTTGAGCAATTTGGTTACCTACATCATGAAACACACAGAGAACCTAAGTTCCCTACACAAGGTGAACCTAGTTCTTCCAAACATGTTCCCATTCAACCATTTTATAATAACCAAGTGAAAAATACTCCAATTAACCTTCAAAAAACCTATGGCAAAGGATTTATCATTCTAAGCAAACAAGGAGGTGACACAACAACTGAACATGAAATTTAGACCAATTTTATGAACAACTATCACCTGATGAACATACCAAGTGGATAGGCTATCAAGATCCCCCTCATAACCACATGCCTCCTCAAGAATATCTAAGGCTTCGTGATGATGACACGGCGATCTTTGATTCCCCTCCTAATCTGGATGTTCTCCTTCCTAAAGAACACTCACCATATCCTAACAATAACAAAGACAATACTAAGATCATATCAGGACCTCCTGCCCTAATCTCCTCTCATGAAGTTGGAGAATCTAGTAGACACAAGAGGCCTTACAAATTATATAAACTCAAGCTTCCTCTTCGTCCACCACTTGAATGTGAGAGGAAATTGCAAATACTCCTAAACAAAGGGCTCATTATATTTCCTCCTAGGAATAGGCTGGTGATATATCCTAAAGATGCTAATTTTCCACATTGTGCATATCATCGTGTTCTTGGACATAGATGCAATGAGTGTCGTCACTTGAGAGAAATATTCTAAGAAATTATCATTTTGATGGTGATAATTGCTACCCCCTTAACCCATAAACTACTATGACATGTCTTATCATGTAATAGTTGTAGAGCATTCTCTTCTCACTATTACCTAATTGTTCCCATCACCCAACTCGACTCATTCTTGCTTTGCACTTAGTGGGGGCAAGACATTGTTAGCCCTATCCTAGTAATGCATTTTTCCTTGCCCCTTAGCTACATTGTTCACCTCCCGCTTATACCAACTAAGATTGGGAGGTGGATGACTGGCTTGACAGTTGACTTGCATTTGCCTTACTAGTCTTTTGCATTTTTATTTTCTTTCTTGTCTGTGTGTAACATGTTCCCCCGTACTATTTTGTTTGATGTTCTCTCTCTTTGTGACATTCTTCTATCTGTACCTTCATTCTTCTATATGTCGTGCATTTATTTCAATTTTTTCTTTTGTTTTTCCTTCCTTTTAGGGATTATGCAAGGCATTGAGACAACAATGTCCCTTTCATGTTGACCCAAAAGGCCCGTTTCTCTTTTTTTCTTTTTCTTTTTTCCTTCCTTTTGGGGATGGTGCAAGGCATTGAGACAAAAATGTCCCTTTCATGTTGACCCAAAAGGCCCCTTTTTCTTTTTCTTTTGATTTTTTCCTTCCTTTTGGGGATGATGCAAGGCATTGAGACCGAAATGTCCCTTTCATGCTGACCCACAAGGATCTTTTTCTTTTTCTTTTGTTTTTGTTATCCTTTTGGGGATGATGCAAAGTTTCAAGACACCCTATGTCTCTTCCATGTTGACCCAAAATGACTCTTTCTTTTTCTTTCTTTTCGCTCTCTTTGTGTCATTCTTCCAGTTCTATGTATTTGGGGAATGATGATAGTTTCAAGCTCTCTAAAAAAATATTGCATCAATGAACATACTGACCCCAAGTCCATACATCCCTTATGTGTTTGGTGTTTTCATTTTGGGGGAAACCCCTTCCTCTTTCTTTTTTCTTTTTCCTTTGCATGACACAACCTTACTTGGAAACATATGACTTGGCATAGGGCTTTCCAAGTTGGCTCTCATGTCCTTGCTTTCTTTTTTACATTTTTCATTTTGCTACTTTAAAGTAATTGCTCTTAGCATAGTGTATAACAATTCCTTTAAAGTGGGGGCATACATTGGAATTATTCCTTTTGCATTTTTCTTGGTTCCTAGTGCTGCCTTATTACTTCATACGATGTATTTATCGCTTTGTGGATGACATTGGGTGTAATTTCCTTCATGAAAGTGACATATCTTAGCATATTACATTCCTCTTAGTGGTCTGATGTGACACATTGCATCCCCTAAGTTGCAAATTTTCTATTGTTTGATTGGTCCTCTCTTGGAAACATTAGACGTAATGTTCCCTAAGTTAAAGACCTCGCATGAACTAAGCAAGACTCCTTTGAACACTCTTTTGTATTTTACATATATGGCCACCTTGCATAACACAGCTTGCATGCTTGTGGTGCCATCTTGCACTTGTTCATAAGTCCTAAGCATATGAATTTTTGCTTCTCATGAAGCTCAAAAACCAAACCTTGTTTTTTGTGGCACCTTATCAAAGTTATTAGGAGGTATAACTTTGGTATGGTTAAGTGGGAAGCCCAACCAGTGGCACAAATTTCCCCATAGCCACCTATGTGTGTGTGTGTGAGTGCATACCAGCCATGAGTGTATGTTTCTCACCTTTTTGGCCTTCTCACCCAATGGACAACCATGAGTTTCATCGCCTCAGAGTGAGTACACTTCTTTCCAAAAAAACATCCTAGATTTGATCCACAACTAGCTGGATAAATGGTTGAAGCTTGATCCGACTTTCCCTCTCCTTTCATTCTTTCACATCACTTTCTTGTGCGATATTTTGTGCTGATGTTTGGTTTGCCATGGGATCTTGATCTTGGGGGCTTGATCATCCCTCTTGATTATTGGTGTCTCATATTTCCAACATGAGTACATATGGATCCCTCTCGATATGCATGTCTTGGCTACTTTTGTGTGAGTTTGAAGCAAGTTGAACACCCTCTCACTAAAGTGGGGGATAAATGTATCATAGAAAAAAGTATCCCTTTTGGACATGCTCATTTGGGCCTTTCCTATGGATTTTGGCCTAATTTTTCCTAGATTTAATGTTGTAATGTGGCGAACACATTCACATTAAGCCTTGAACACTTGTAAATCAATAAAACCTAATGATGTCTTACAAAGGTGTTGTGAAGTGTTGTAACACATTTTCTAACTTTTCTAAGACCCTTCTATCATAATTCATCTAAATAACCACTTACGAAGCCTTATTTCAAAGTGTTGTAAGGTGTTGTAACAAACTCTCACACTTTCCTAGGCTTGTCATCAACAAATTCACCCTTTCTTATGTTAAAATGACCCCTTAATGCACTTATAGGTCCTACTTAAGTGTGTTTTAGAAGACAATCCTGTTAAACAACATTAATCAAAATTTAATTCCCAACATCCACTTGAAATTTTCCAATTGCAATAAGTCACCACCTTGGGCGATTTAGTCCCATTTGGCATAAAAATCAAATTTAATCCAAATTTTTGGTGGGATATTGTCTTATAAACCCTAAGTTCGGCTAGTGATGTGTAATTTTTGGGAAATTAGGGCATAACATGTATAAATAAATGGTTTTTCCTTCATTTCCATCTTCCATCTCCATAAGAAATCAAGCAATCTATCTTCTCAAGCAAGCATCAAGCATTCAAGCACTCTAAGCACATCAAGCATCAATCTATTGGAGTTGATCACTTGCATATCTTCAAACTTCTTCAACAAGGGTTTGGTGAGTTGTTACATTTGTATGTTATTCAATCATCTTTCCCTTTCTATTTCATTTTATTACTTAGGGTTTGATTACCAAAATAGGGTTTGACTAAGGCAAACCCCTATTCTCTAACCCTAACATCTTTTGCCCTCTTTGCATGTGTGTTTTGTAGGTTTGTATGTAGATTAGTCAAAGAGTAAGGTGCCAAAAGGTGTTATCTTTCCATCAACATCATCCAAAGTCAAAAAACCCTAAAAGGAGCTTGAAGACAACTTGTAGGTCAACATTTGAAGATTCAGATTTGATTCTCTATCAGGAACATAAGTACAAGTTGATAGCTACAAATTCCAATCTTGAGATTCTTGAAAGTCCCAGGTGGACTAAGTCGCCATCATTGGTTAATTAGTCCCATTTCTAGGCTTGAAAAGTGATCTTTGCAGATTTGGATTTGGACACCCATTTCCTTGAAATATGTTCCGACAAAGTTTCCCTGAAGCAGGACTAAGTCACCCAGCTTGGCGCAAGTGCCCCAATTTCCCTCAACAGTAGATTCTGGAATATTTCAGAGCTCATCTCCATCAAACTTCAGTTTCTAGGTGCACCACTTCTGTTACTTTAAGTTTTGTTATAGTTTGCTTGCATTTTAGGTCATTCTTAGGTCATTTTACATACTGTTTTCAATAGTTTTGCATTTCATTAGTTTACATTCATTAGATAGTTTCATTTCATTAGTTTGTAGCATTTAGACACATTCCATATCGCACACATGACACACACTTTAACACATAATCTTGAATGAACCCCTCCGATTTTAGGTGTGAAAGAACTCTCTCCTTCTAGGTGAAAACCCTAGAAGTGCAAGGGAATCCACTTTCTCCTAAAATTTACGATTCATATATATACACATATATACATATATATACATACATACATATATATATATATATATATATATATAAACTTGACTCAACATTATAAATTTTATGAGATGATCTATAATTAGTGATTTTATTTCTAAAATATTTTGATATTATGTTGATTTATTTGATGGTTGGTATTTTAACTAAGTGTGTGGGCACAAGTTTCTCCCATCGGTGGTTAATTGAATATTATTTGACTTGGGTAAATGATTCTAGTTGTATTTTCATGTGTCACTCAATTTGAGTTATGAGATGATTCTTTGTGCAACTCTATGAAACCAAGATCTAAATTGATGTTAATTCTAGATCCTTGTGTTATAATTAAACTCTTATAAAGCATGTGGTTACTTTTTATGTGTTTAGTTAGCTCTTCTAGTACTTGGATTTAATTAGTTTTTCAAATACTAATTAATTTCTCATTCAATTGCAAATATACATAAGCATATTTATTTCCTTAAACAAAAACTGCAACTCTTTCAAAACTCTTCTTAAATTTATTTTTCCTTATAATAAAGAGGAACTCCATGATTTTGTTTATTTAAACTCATTCAATCAAAAGAAAGATGGTGGGTCTTGAGACATCTAAAAAGATATGGATTTATCCATATTAAAATAAAAGTATTTTACCAAAAGCTTAAGTCAAAGTAATATGAAGAAAGGAACCCATAAATAGAGGAAAAGAGGCTTATCAAAGTTCATGATATCATAAAATATTTTGTTCTCTAACGATGTTTAGATATATAAATGTAAAGAAAAATATTTATCCAATTTTTTTGGAAATATTCTTATGAGGCTCATAAGAGAAGAGGAAGAATAGGATAAAACAAAAGGAGAATATGGTGAAATGTAAATGAGAGACATTATGAGCCAATAAATGAGATAATTTCAACATAAATATACACTCCAACTTCTTCGATGAATTACTTTATAGCATTTAAAGTGAATAGTTTCACTTCTTTTCACAATATTAGTTTTCTCCACATAGGTGTTCATCATGTATGAGTTGAAGTAGATCAAAGAGATTTAATTATTTCAATTCTATATTTTCTTCTAATTTTCACCTATATATATAATTTATTCATTCAAATAGGTAGGTTAGATTTAATGGAAAAAATTTATAATTTCATGGATTTGGGTCTTTAAGAAAATATTTGTATCAATATACTATAATTTTTAAAACTATGTAATATTTCTCTTATTTATTGTTTATTATCTTTACATTTATGAATAAATTATTCTTCTTATTATGTCTTTCATGGTTTTTCTCACGATTTCATCTCTAATATCTTATTTTTCATTTGTATCTTGATTCATGTCTTAGGAGCTCCTTAACATTTTGTAGATCAATGACCATCCTTCATCTTTGTGGTTGTTTCTAATTGTTTTGTCAACTATTAAATCATATGCAAGTAATCTCATGCAACTAAAAAGGTTTTGTTTGGAGTATTACTTGAGAAGATAGATTTTTATTTAATTTTTCCTTCTCTCTTTTCTTCTAAAAGTGTTGAATATATTCATTAAAATCCTCACGAAGAATGATCTTATAAAATTTGTGAGGTCATTGTGCAAACTACATCCCACATTTGTAGGCTTCCCATGTTGATGCAAATTTTCCTTAGTGTAAACTTGAACATCAATAGAACCTATAAGTTGAATGGATAGACATTTTATAGTCCTCTTAATTAATACTATCACAAGTAAATACTATTTCATATTCAAAGCCTAGAAACAAATATAATTCCATCATATTATAATATTTATGTAAAAAAAGATAACTACAACAACTATCAAGCCGACTACCAACTATCAATTCAATCAAATAGATCTTACATCCCACCAACCAATCCAACCAACTCCCAATAATATTCCATGTATATCCCTACTATTGGATACATATCCATTCCTCCTTTGAATAATCTATTCATGTGTACTATATCATAAATCTTTAATGGAACCATTAGATCACATGATCAAAAGTTGATGTTACCAAGACTATTACTTTGTTTTCCCAAGTTTATAAAAGGATAAGATCTAAATTCTCACTTTAAGAAATGTTATAAGGTATAGCGAGATTCTCCTTTGAAATGATGTGGATGCCAAGATCATTGCAAAAATTCTATAGAGAATTACCTTAGAATGGTACTATACACTAACTAAAAGATCCATTTAGGTGAATTCATAAAGGTTTTTGACATGAAAAAGTATTGAAAACTAACATCTAATAATTTGTACACATTTTGGATAGGAGACCATTATGTTAGTTGCATATTTTATCACCAAATAGAGGAAATTTTTCTATTCAGTTGCTACTACTAATTGCATGGACCCTAGGGTGCTTTATGATCTCTTCTTGCACTCCTTAAAAAAACCCATGACGATTTCAAGATATTTCCTTGAAAAATCTACAACTACACACTAGATAATGCTTTGACAATTGATTAGGCTACCATTGATTTTAAAATAAAAACTTATGGATTTTTTGGTCTAAATTTTTTCTTGTACTATAATTTAAAAAATCGTCTTTCATTTGTTTATCAAATGGTGTCATAGATTTCCTATGTCATTAAGTAAATTTTTCCAAGTTTCAAAGTCTAATTTAAAATTATACACAATTCATGTAAAAATATCTATGTCAAATAAGTCAATGATCTAGGTGATTGCATGTGAAAATTGGTTCTCAAGAGTAGCAAAATTTTAAGGAAAAGAGTTAAAGAAAATGGATTAAAATGTTAGCGACAATGATGTATTTGTGGATGATAAATATACACCGTCTTATTATATTGTTACATGTTACATGTCCATTTTCTATATAATTTGTGGCACTCTGATTTTCTATGAATAATAGTAAGCACAAATTTTAATAATAAATAAATATAAATAGATCATACAACCACTTTTATCACTCAACAAAAGTGCATATGTTTTATTTTTAGCTTTTCTTTCCATTTCCATAAATATTTCCAATTTAATGTTCCTTATTATTCATAACTCCTATGCTTGATTAGTGTAGATCATAATAGAACTTGTATGTTTGTAGTTAATTTATTACTTATATGCTTAACTAAATATTTAGAAGGATAATAGTTTATTTCTTCTTATCTCTTATATGATTTACCCTTACACTTATTTTTATATCTTTTGCCTATGCTAATATAGAATTAAAATAAGGATAAAAGCTCATGGTAGTTCAATTAATTCCTTTAATAGATAAATGCAATTCAAATAGACTTATGAGAGGAATAATACCTATGCTCAATCAAGCCATATTTTTTTGGAGGATCCTTTTTGGTTTGGTTGAAGCTAGTTCATTGAAGGTTTTGGGGGAGTTAGGAATTTACTTTGTGATTGGTTTTGTGAGGATCTTGAGCTCTTGGACATCCTTCTCATATCAAAAAGTATTTTTAAATTATTATTTTATCAATTATGTTCATATATATTATCATGTTTTAATATAAAGATGATATTGTAGGATATTGAGATGGAATTATTGGTTGTTTGCTAGCAAGATATGAGGGTTTTAGAGATTTTGTACACCCTATAATATCACTAAGATAGAATGGTTTGGCTAAGAGGTATGTACCACACTGTCTTGACCACCCACACTTAGTTATATTTCTTATCTCTATTTATATTGGTATATCTCTCTTCGTAGTCATTGAAATCGCTATTAAATCATGTTTGGTTGATTTTTAAGGTATTTCCATCTCACTTGGGGATGTGGAATGATTTGGGCATGTTAGAAAAATGCTTAAAATTACTTAGATAATTATATCAACACTTAAAAAATAAATTTAAGCGATATATCATATTTGATGGAAATAAGACTTTGAGGATATGTATAGTTATGATGTTAGGTGGATGAGTTAGTTAATTTTGTTTCTCATAAATAATGTCTAAGGATATGATAGCATGATTTTATCAAAAATAATGTAAACCTTGATTTTACCTTATCTATGAATCCATTACATAACTATGTGTCCTCATACAATCATCATCATATATTTTAACCTCTACTTATTTAACTATTCAATCTTGGTTTATAATGGAACAAGATTATGACCTAAAAGCATATTAGATAGTGTGCATATGATTTGGTGACCATTGTGAAGTATGTAAACACCTCATGTTGGGTCGTGCCCGCTAAAAGATACAACTATGCTTATTTTTCATAGATGTGTGCTCAAATATAGTGGATAATAATCCCATGACTATGAGTTCAATTATTATTATACTATGACAATGTGTGTGTTGATATAGGAGCTTGGAGATTTTTATTTTGAAGGTTTCTTAATCATTTAAATATAGTTATGGGATATTTTATAGTTTATTTCATGTGGTTAGTAATGTCTAATTTCCTATAAAGTCCATATTTTCCCCATGGCTAAGGGGTTTTTTGTTGCCAAGTTTGATAATGCTTAGGATAGAAATATAATCTTATGTGACAATTTTTTTAGCTGGGAGAACAAATATTTGTTGATGATTAAGCCTTGGCATTCTGATTTCAACCCTTCTTCTAAAACCTTCAATAAGATCCTGATTTGGGTTCGGCTGCCTAATCTTCCCCTCCATTTATGGACTGACCCTCTTCTGGAGGAAGTGGGTGAAGCCCTTGGTGATTTTTTATTGGTGGATGGTGAATCCTCTGACATTTTTCATTCCACCTTTGCCCGCATATTGGTTGAAATGGATGTTTCAAAAGGGTTGTCTACTGAGATTTTACTTAAATCTTCTAAGGGGTCTTGGGTCCAATCTTTGGACTATGAGGGGATTCCCTTCCATTGTAGAAGATGTTTTAAAATAGGTCATGCTGCTGGACAATGCGGATTTGCGAAAAAAGCTAGGATGGCTACATGGTGGAATGGTGCCTCTCAACAACATTATACAGTTGAGAAGAAATATAAACAACACATGAGTTTTTCAGAGGTGGTTGCATCAGAATCACAGGGTATTGAGGTATCCCCTCAAGATGTCTCAAATGATGGGGTTGTTGATGCTGCACAAGATCATCATCTTGTAACCCCTAAAGAGTGAGAGATTGGGTCTCTGGTTGCCATTTCTGGTGATAGTGCTCTGGTTATCACTTCTAGTGGATTTTTTGATAAGTCTTTGCCTGCACAAAGGAATAATGATGAAATCTCCGAGACAGTGGTTGGAGGCATTCTTCAAGAAAATTGTGAGCTGAATTGGCATGATATGGCAACACAAGTGGAGGAAGGTTGGATTACTATTAAGGGAAAGAAAGCTAAATTATCTAGGCCTTCTTTCGACATGACTCTCCGTTCCCACAAGAGTAGTTCTAAATGTAAATCTTGATGGGTCTTGTTTGGGGGCTAGCTTTTGGCTAGCTGCAAATTGTTCTTTTTGCAGCTTTGTCTTTTATTGTAAAGGATTTTGGGTCCCTTCAAAACTTGCTTTTACCTGAATCAAAAACAATGAATATGTCATGGTGTTGGTCTTATAAATGAAAAAAGGCTAATATGATATGAGGATATGTGTTCAGTCAAACCATGTACAATGAAGATAATCCTTTTATTCTAATACTTATAAATAGCTAAATTAACAAGGTCTATGGGAACCATCAATGTATACCATTCTCAACTATTGGTTTGATAAATATTTAAGAATCATTGATTGGTTTTCCATTTATAATTATGTGTAAGTAGAGTTCTTGTATATAATGGGTGATCTCTATATACATTAGAAAATATATGGGAACTCTAAAAAACCAAGAAGAGAAGTGAGACTTATAGGGATCTCTCTCTCTCTCTCTCTCTCTCTCTCTCTCTCTCTCTCTCTCTCTCTCTCTCTCTCTCTCTCGCGTTTATGACAATCCACATGAAGTTATCAATTTAATGGGACAATAGAATTATAGGTTAATATTTAGGAATTTTACAATATCAAGATATTCAATGGGTGAATTATGCTTCTATCTATGGTATAGTTGAAGAGTATAGGTCTAGTACAAATGTATTATACATGGTGTATTTTTGTATTTTACTTCTGTTTAGGCATGCGACATCCACTTTTGGTTAATGTTCATAGTTGTATTGTGCTCTCATTTTAAACATTAAACAAGGTACCATTATGTCAATGATTAGAACCCTATGTTAGATACATGTCTTCTACCTATGTCTCTTATAGAATCTCACTTGTGAAGGTGGGATCCCACTAGTTTTGGTGGAATATGAGCCTAAACTTTTATAGCTCTATGGTTGGAAGAAAAACATTCACTTGGTGTTCCTTCTCCTCTTTCACGATATAGTATACTTGTATTGGATTTATCGGTAAATGGTTATATATTTTATGATGTAGTACTCTTTTGGTGAATTTTAACAGATCCATGCATGTTTTATAAACATAAGTGTATATACATGCAAATAAATTATATAATGTGTAGGTATTTATGGCTTGTAAATATAATGAGGGTTGTTTATGTCTATTTGTTATGTTTTGGAGGCATCTTGTATCAATGAAATTGATATGTACACAAGCAATTAAGTTATTTTGCAATGATCATGTTGTACTTTGCATGTTGATCATCTAACTATGATGGTTAGTCATGTGTATTGTCCCTATTTTATCATATCTAAAATAAAATAAATAATGACATTATGATATATTGTGAAAGTTTGTTTAACTATACATTTGAAGTTCTAAAACTAAAAACATTTGATCTGATTATAAATAATGATAAATTTATTTACTTGTCTCATATGATGCATATGGAAATCTTATGTTTCTAATGACATTTAAAAACTCAATAGCAAATGAATCCATAACCTAAGAAGTGGGTTAATAATAAGTCATGAAAAACTCAAATATGACAAGCATAATATTTTGATAATTGAGAACTTGGAAAAATTGGATGATAACATAATTATGTCTATCAAACAAACCAAAAAAGTCTAAGTATGTCTTTATCTACCCCATGACTTGGTTGGGATGTGACAATATTGTAGATAAGAGTTGTATTTTCTGTATTGATGCAAATAAATTACACACAACAAAATCCAAAAAATACAACATTCTTATTGAATATAGACTCAGAAATCTAATGTCTCTAATATTGTAGCTTATTTATTTTATTTCTACAATATTTCTACTTGTTGATGAAATGAAATAAATTGGTCATCATCACTTGACTTTCAATATTATTTCTCGTTTTCTTACAATTTCACACTATAAGAAGAAACTTTGTTATCTACATTTTTAAATAGTGAAGATTTGTTTTCCATGCACTTAAATAACCATTTTTTTTACAAGAAAATCATATATAAATATGTATAATTATGTTTGTGTATGCCATCATCTATACAATTTATATAAGCATTCAATAAAAAGAAACTATCCCTAACAATAGAAAAGAGACTTAATCTCATGAACTACCACAAATGTTAAGAATAACACTATGCATGTATAGATAAAGAATGATCAAATAAATACATAATTTTAATGTTTTTATTAACTTTTTTACTATATCACTTAAATTGAATAGTAACATGACACGTCTATTAACTTTGGCATATCTAATAATGACTTTAGGAGATATTTTTACTAGGGTAGCTGAAGAGATGAGAAGTAATTGATGAGAAAGGGATGTGAGCATTAGATTCAATAGAGGAATTCATTACAGAAGACACGTCGAAGATTTAAAGATTTGTTTTGTCACCTTGGTAGTTGTCACATATTTCAAATCACATCAAAACACGATATCATAATACTTGGTAGAAGGGTGGCCGGTGGAGTGGGACTCGGTAGAATAATTAGCCGTTGAAATTGAAACAGTTATTTGAAATCTGAAGAAAACGATTGAGAGCACGACAACGACGTTTCAAAGACAAAGCGAGTTTCCATTGCAATCAAGGAGAGATATTATGACAGGTGTCATTGTTATCATCCAAGTTTGTTCTTTGGAATTTATTAGATATTTCATTTGGCATTATTAGTTCATGTCATGTATTTTCTTAATGTATTTTGGTATTAGTTGATTTTGGAAATAATTGGTGTATAAATTTTTATTTATTTATTTTTTAAATCTATAATGCATTTTTTTTTTAGATTTCAATTTTTTTAAGATCTAGAAAGACAATGATATTATATTATTATGAGGTAATTTGGAAGTTATTTCTATCTAAAATGGAACACTTTTCAATTATTTTGTCTATTATGATATATTGATTTTTTATTTAGGAAAAATTTTAGAGAAATTTTTGATGTCCCAAAAAACACATTACATGTCCATCCATTGCAAAAAATTAAGAAAAAATGGATTATATCTTTTGCAGACTTTAGAAAGCAAGATTTTTCATGCAACTCAAATTTTTATATAACATAACTTTATTGTTAGTAATGTAATATATGGCGCCTTTCTTCCCCAAAAACAAATCTATAAGGTGCTAGTTGATTATATACTTATAATAATTATAATCTACAAGTAAACAAAAGTTTGTGTACGTGCTAATTCCTACACACCTACAACAAACTCAAACTTTGCAACTAGGGTCTTAGGGAAATTGCTATAATATACTTGATTTTACCCATAAATGAGAACACTTTAAATTATTATCACATCAAAAAATGAAATTTAGACACATTGATCATGAAAGCCATTTGATCTACCTTCCTAGAACATGCAAAACATTGTTCCCTAGCCATGTTTATGAATAAACATGTTTTTATGTCTTTTGATATGTGATTTAATTTGTTAAAGAAAAAGTTAAATAAACCTATATTTCATGCTCCAAAAGTGAATGAAGTAAGTCTTGAAATATACATCAATGCTAAAGCTAGATAAACCAATGGTTAGATAAGCTAGTAAATATCGTTTATTTCTTTCTTCTTTTTTCTAGGATTTACTAATGGATCTACAAGCATTTAGCAAATTTTAGATATTAGTAAAAATTTATCTTAGCAATTTTAAATAATTTACATAAAAAAAATTCATGAAATTGATTTATATCTAGTATTTCTATATATTTATATACTCATACTACATGTTTATGACTAGTGAAAGATTTCAAGTAGTGTTTCAAAGTATGTTTTTAGTTGTTATAATTAAAATAAGTTGTAGGCATAGTAATAATTGAAGATACAAAAAATGTATAGTTTTGGAAAAGGCATATAGTTTCAATACATAACCGTAGTAGCCAACCCCAAAATTGGAGAAATTTTTGCTATTCTGAAAACACATTACATGTCCCTCCATTGTAGAAACTTTAAGAAAATTTTGGATTATATCTTTTCTAGACTTTAAAGAGAAATATTTGTCATGCAACTCAATTGTTCAACTAATGTAAATTTCTTCTTATTAATGTAATATAAGATACTTTTCTTCCCCCAAAAATCCTATAAGATGTTAGTTGATCAATTATCTATTGACGCAGACAAGATTAAGGGATCTTATCAAACTACCTAATCTTGCAACCTTAACATCTCATCCAACCTGCATTCTTGCATACATATCAAAGACAACATATATTTTGCATAAAATTGGAAACATATCTTTATTATTACTTTCATGTGTACATCCATACAACAAAACTCCTCAAGAACAATTACATATATTGAGGATTTTAACAAGAAATAAAATTCAAAAATATCAAGGGTTTCTAGGCACTTCATGCCTTCAAATCTTCAAAGTCTCTTGCCTTCAAATTTCTTGGCTTCACTCCTCTTTGTAAATATGATTTTTTTCTTCATCCTAGAACTCTCATGGCTGCCTTAAACACATAAAACACACCTGAAATTTTCTTTTTCTCTTCTTCTCTTCCTCTCCTCTTGGAAAGCTAATTTTCTACACTTTCCTTTATGCAATCCTCTAGAGAAACCTGCAAATTATTTCCTCAAACTTGTTGTTAATTGCTTCTTCTTGACACAATTAAAGGCTATACTTATAGAGGGTTTCAACTATGTGAAACACCAAAAATGGTTTCCAAATCTTCTCTTTCATTGACCTTTAAAATTCTTGGAGAAAATGAAATAAAACATAGTTTGTTTGCTTCTAAATTTTCCAATAATTTTTTTTGTACCATATCCAACGTCTTTTTATTGTATATTCCTTCAAAAAATGAATAAATTAATAACCAAGTCATCCTCATTCACCCCAAATTGAAAATTGAAGAGTCATTATTTTTTTCCAAAAGTCACTAATTTTTTCTCCATTTTAGGAACCAAAATGGAAAGAATAAGACAAGAATGAAATGCAAAGAGTCACTTGTCTTATGCACACTTCCCTATGTGTCCAAATTGAGAAAATGAATTAATTTTAAATATTTTCCCTTCAAAATCCCCTTCCACCATGGTAAATGGACCATTCCAACCCCTAGAAACTTGAAATCGTACAATATAATAATTTTACAAATCACATCAAACACCCTACTTTCCCTTTGTTATAAATCTGAAATAGATTGAATAACCCAAGGAAATTTTTAAGAAAAAAAAAAAGTTAAATAAACTAGAAAAACATAAAGAATCCAAACCAGTTTTCTGAGAGATTATGCAATGTCAATATGACAAAATTACATTAAGAGCTTCCAAGCTGAATGTATGCAAAAGTATGCAAGAATATATAAATACAAGCGAGATAGTGAGTTTATATAGAGCTAAGGAGAGGATGGAGGTGCTAATTTGAACCAATAGAAATCAACCACAAAATGTGGAGGATGCCACCAAAAGTGGAAAGTGTCCCACCCTTTAAGGAAGGGGACACCACATCACTGATCTCCTGGTTATTAAATAATAAACTCACTTTATTATCCTAAGAAAGCTTAATAAAAGTGTAGGAAAAACCTAGGACTAAGGGAAATAAATTAATCCATTAAGAAAATAAAAACCTACACTAACACCCCACCTTAAGCACAACTTTGGAGGATGTAAAAGATGATGAGTCCCAAAAATAAGGCCATGTTAGGTACCCATGTAGATATCAAATTCCCCCCAAAATAAGAATAATACCCCACAAATAGAGAGAGAACACTCCCCCAGAATAGAGAGAGAAGAGAAGGACTAAGTAGCCTCCTCCAAAGAGAACCAATGGTAGATGCTCAAAACTAGATGCAAAAGATGGTCCATGATCGTCAAACAATGTTCCTCCCCTTAGGAAGAAACAAAACCAATGGTTTATACAAGATATCTCCCAAGTCCTAAAAGGAATATGCGGGAAGAAAGTGCAAGATGTATGAATTCTTTGAAGTCGGCTCAAGTATCCCCATATCGATGTTGAAAGTTATCACAATCAAATGAGGTATTCTAGGACACACTATTGAAGATGAAAAATTAAAATCTCCTAGAGATTGATGTAGAGAATAATCCAAAGAAAATGATGGTTTGACAATATGTGTGTAATGAATTTCATCAAAAAGGAGAGATAACCCCTCAAATGTGTCCTCCAAATCTAAAATGTGAGACTCCATCAACAAGTCTAAGATACTTGTTAAGAAATCATCCCACAAAGTTATACCTGAAAGCCTATGGATATCCCATTGCAATAAGTCATTAGAATATTTCAAAGAAGCAACACTAGACCCCTTAGTAGCAATAGATGCTAGGAAAGAAGAGTTGTATTGAAAGAGAAGATGTATGTCCTCAATAGTGTCGTCTAGATCCAAAATGAGGGACTCTACAAACAAGCGATAAATGTCTTGTAGAAATTGGTCCCAATGGACTAAATCCAGAAGAAATAATTGACCCTGCTACAATAAATCACTAGAATCTTTCGAAGAAGCATCTTTGGAATCTAAATCTATAATAGGTGAATGATATGTGATCTCATCATGAGGATGAGAAGTAAGAAGATAAGTCTCTATGTCATCTAAATGTTTAAGAACTACATAATACTCAACCTCCTCTAAAGTAGCATCATCAAAGGGTATATTATCTTCATCATCAATAGGAATGAGGCAATATGAAGTATGATCATCTGGGAATGGAAAAACATGAGGGTCTCCAAAAATCTCCCAAATCTTGGTCCAAAGTGTGTGGTGACATTCAATTTCCACTGTAGCCCACATGGTTTTATTATCAACATGAGAACCAAACAATCTTAATACATGATCAATTTTATTACCCCATATTGATTTCCTTCCAAGTGCTTTTTATTCAAACATGAGCCCATAAAGGTAAGAAAAAAGTTTTAACCATCTGAGATGGGTTAGAATGCCTTTTTTCCATGACTCATAATTAGCCTTATCCAAGATTATCACAAAAGAGTGAACAAAAAACCCATGATACAATCCTCAAATGATTACAAAAGAAAACCAAATAAGAACATCAATACACTCCCACCCTTTTCACTAGTATCAAAAATCACCCCTAGATATTATAAGTTTGGCACTTTATAGTTTAGCGCAATTACAAAGCCTTTTCCAAGATACAATGCTCACTAGGCTCAAAATAACCAAAATTAAGAATTCTTATACAAAATGAACTTGAGACAAAATCTAGAAAAATTAGACTTATATCTGTGTAGTTATCTTTACCACCTTTCCAACGCCTAATTTTTTAAAAAAATTTAAGCATTGGGGTGAAAGTTATGGAATGTTGAATAAATTAGTAACAAATAGCTTCAACTTGAAATATCTAGTCAAAAATGGAAAAAATTATTTTCAATACCTCTATGGATGAAAATTTTTGTCTCCAACTTTTTGGTCATATCTCATTTTCAAAAAACAAACATCGTGATGAAAAGTTATGTAAGTTTGAAAAAAGGCTCAATTTGGCCTATTGGAAATTTGGAGGGCCTTGGTGGCTCTATGGCACCGCTGCTAGTGGTGGCCATAGCAGTGACAGGGGGAGTTGTTTGGTGGCTGGAATTTTTGGTTGGAGTTAACCGTTAGTGGTTACTTGTTGACCACTTGCACTCAAAATTTGGCGTCACATTTAACAATATTTTTGTCGTAGTTTATATTTTTAACCACCCACTTGGTAGGAATATCGGTGGCTTATTACCAAACCACAACTTGTTGGTGGCTATTTAAGTCATGCTACTTGTGAGAAAAAGTGGTGGCTTCCTAAGCGGAAATGAATTAAGGAAGGGAATGAGGGTTGTGAGCCCTTAACAACTTCTTTAGATGCTAGTGTTGGAGCGCTATTTAGTGTCTAGTGCTAATGTTTTTAATTAAACAATCAATATTAAAAAAAAACTACAATACCTACACAACCTGGGGAGCCATACAACTTTGTGGGAAAAAAATATTTCGATGGCTCCTGATTTGGAATATAGGAAAATTTTATATCAAAATTCATCTCCTTGGCCTCCTGAATGCAATGAAAAAGGCTGTTTGGTTTGAAAATACTCCTGGGAAAACTTGTTCACCAGATCTAAGCTTCAAACCCCCATTTGAAACTTTATCAAATGATCTCCAACATGGATGAAACAAAATCCAATATTGACTTTTTTGAGCCTCTTGGATGTGTTGGAATAGTCAAAAGTGATGCTAGTATAACCAAAAATGTTGCAATCACCCAAATCTCACAAAACACACATGCAATATGAAGAGCTTATTAGATCTTTGTAAATGCTTTTTGATTCTCCAAATCATTCAAAACGTAAGAGAAGAGCATATAGGAATTTACAAGATCTTACAAGAAAACTCAATTCTCAATTAGGAATATATGAACTTAGATTTCTGAAAACAAAATCTCTAATACCCTGTTAGAAATCTGAAATAGATTGAATAACCCAAGGAACTTTTAATAGAAAATCAAAGTTACATAAACTTGAAAAACATAAAGAATGCAAACCAAAAATCTGAGAGATTATTCAAGTCAATATGAAAAAATTTCATTAAGAGGTTCCAAGCTGAATGTATACAAAAATATGCAAGAATATATAAATACAAGCCAGGTAGTGAGTTTATATAGAACTAAAGAGAGGATGGAGATGGCAAATCTAGCCAATAGGAATCAACCACAAAAAATGGAAGATGCCACAAAAAGTGGAAAGTGCTCCACCTTTTAAGGAAGGGGACACCACATCACTTATGTCCTAGTTATTAAATAATACTTAGTTTATTATCCTAAGAAAGCTTAATAAAAGTATAGGAAAAACTTAGGACTAAGAGAAAATAAATTAACCCACTAGGAAAATAAAAATCTACACTAACACCCTTGATGTATGAAATAGAAATAAATTCCTCAAAAATAAATATTTATATCCTTACAACACTTCACAATATGCTCTTGAAACTCAAACCTACACCAAAAATGCAAGAAACTAAACATGAAAATATTTAATTTTTTTTTTTTTATGTAAGATTGCCTATGAGCCTAGATGCTCCTACATCATATATAATAATTACAATCTACAAGTAATAAAAATATTTTGCATATGCTAATTCCTATACACCTACATCATAATCAAAGTTTGCAACTAGGGCCCCAAGGAAATTTCGATGGTATAGTTATTTTTGCAATAAATTGGAGCATTCGAAGTTATTATCACATGAAAATATGAAATTTAGATAATTGATCATGAAAACCATTTGACTTGCTTCCCAAGAGCATGAAAATAATTGTTCCCTAACCATGTTAATGAATAAACATATTTTATAAATTTTGGTTTGTGATTTAAAATTTGTGAAAGAAAATTTTAAATAAACTTGTTTTTCAATCTCTAAAAGTGAATGAAGCAACAATCTTGAGTTATACTTTAGTATTGAAGCTAAATAAATTGATGGTTTTATCTTCATTTTTTAACTATTAATATTATTGATGGATGCAATCTTCACCTTTGGTTAGATCACTAGGGTATACCATACTTTAGGTCCAAACTATAATCCATAGCATTCAAGTACAGTAGAATGCAGAGAAAAACACTATGATGATGCATGAGTAATAAACCACAGAATGCTGCTACAAACACTTCCAAACTACTTCCAACATCTATAGTAGATACAAGATGATTTTTTTAAGAATAATATAAGTGTACTTCTTAGAAATATAGCATTAACATTCTGCAATGGATCATAGTACTTCTTGATTTCAAATGCTTTGACATAACATAACAGTAATACTTCTTGATTTCACAAGCTCAGACATGACATGAGTAATAACATTTAATTTTAACCGATCTAATGACATCACACCTTTGAAATCGATGACAACATATATGCTCAATATTTTCTCTCATGGGGCTATTTAGGAAATGGATTAAATGGAATAGACATTGATGCATTATTTCCTAATAGTTTTATCAATGTTTATCAACTCTTGTGCTTAATTTGAGTATTACATCCAATTGTGGGTGAATGAGTTAATTTATTTAGTTCATTTTCATGCTTGCTTGTTTATGTAAATATATTTGGCACACCAAGTGGGACCCACATCCCTTTCTACTAGCTAAATTTATGTGTTTTTTAGTTCTTAACATTTCTAGGATACAACTTGACAGTTGCATCCAAGTTTTGTTGGTTT